>CM062808.1:95391693-95845660 GCA_031772625.1 Pinus tabuliformis | reverse complement strand
TTGACGAAATGTCTACCTTGCATTAGGTATGTCTAAGTCAATGTCTTGTTCAAGTTTTGATTTTTTAGAATTTTTATCATCATTTTTATGATTCTAGAAAGTTATAGGTAGTCTTGGGCAGTTGTCTGGAGGCTAGACTGAAAAAGTGGCTTAGATCTCACAACCGCATGCACAAAACAAAGGAAATTGGGTCGTAATCGCATGGAGATAAGCCTATGGGTATAGTTATAGCCTCCCAACTACATGCATGAAGTGTTATGGGTGTGGTTGGGGAGTAAACCTAGTGAAAAATATTTCCAGCTTAGGGATTGATCACCTGGGGTGGTTAGTAGGCTCCTAAGTGATCTGTAGTCTTTGAGGGATGTCAATTTACTTCTGGTTTGTAGGCTCCACTTCCATAACTAGAACTTGGAGGTTAGGCCATATCATAATGACACTTAGCTCATGTTTACTCTAGAGAGATTGTCAAAGTGGGTAAATGTGGGAGGGGTAAGTTACAAAAGAGGTCAGAGAAAATTTCCCCTGATTGGATAGATACCTCAGGAGTTTGAGGTTGCTAAATTGAGAAGTTTCAAGGCATAAAATAAGAAGATTCTCCAAGCACAAGAAAGGTAATTAAGGTGAATGCAATGATCTTGTAGAGCCCATTAGATTTGAAAATACATAAGCAACATTAGCTTAGTGCTAGCTGTCTAGGTAGGAACAAATTGAAGCAAAATCCTTTTGAAAATTGGAAGAAAGGAATAGAAGCCAGGAGAGCAGGAGATAGTAAGTTGAAGAAGAGGCATAATAAAACTAGTGAATACACGATGAGGGGAGAAACCCCACTCAGTACTCTGGGAAGAGAATCAAGAAGCCATAACCAGATGTCTATTGAAACAACTAAGAGACACCATTAGCATAGGAGGAGAGTGAAGAGCTAAATTCCAAAGGATTTCAAACAAGCCAATTCTCCCAGCTTTGATGGAGAAAATAAAAAGGCTAAAGAGGTATAATCCTAGTTGTTGGGAATGAGGAAATACTTCAAAGTCTAGGACTACTCTCACATTATAAAGGTCATAGTGGCTATGTTCATCTTGAAGAGTAACACTGATATATGGTAGGAATATTTAAGGAATGTCAAGGGAATTAGAGAGAAGGAGCTTTATGTAGAAAGTTTGAGAAGCATTTTTATGAGAAATATTTGTTTGAAAGGTACCATGATTACAAAGTTAAAGAATTCCATGAGCATAATCTAGGGAAACTTAATATTGATTATTACACTAACACATTTTTGGAGTTTTTGAGGTACAAGTCATACATTAAAGATGAGAAAGAGAAGATACAAAGGTACCTCAGTGGACTACCACAAACTCACCTAGACATAATTGGGTTTGATGAGCTAAGAACCTTGGAGGACATTATCCAAAAGGCCAAATATTGCTATAAGAAGTCCAAGCATAAGGTTGAGTTTAGAATCGATTGGAAAATGACATGTAAGACCAACTTCAAGGGAAAAGGGATAAAAATATTATGACGAAAGCAAGGAAGGAGGAATGTGAAGTTCCACTCTTTCCAAGGGTGAGGTTCAATAGAAATTCACTATTGATAATAGAGACCAACCCAATAACACAACAAGAGAATAAGCTGAACCTAGAACATGCCTCAAATTTATGCTAGACAACAGGAAAACAAATCATCAAGCATAGATGATTGAAATGGCATTTATGGTTGTTAACCAACCTATTTAAATTTTAATTGAAAAAGGTTCTAACCTCATCTATAGAATCTCAAAGATCATAGATAAATTCACTCAACAAAGGAAGACTCATGAAAAATCATGGTTGATTCATCTAGCCATGGGAGCTAAAAATAAAGTGACATGCTTAGTGGAATCGTGCCCCATGGAACCTAGCATCATGTCCACTATCACAACCCTCAATATATTTCCATTAGGTTCACATGATGTCCTAATCATCATGTATTGGCTAGTGGCCCATAGAAGCAAAGTGGATTGTTACAACAAGCCACTAGAATGCCTTAGCGATGAAGGTGAGGAAATGATGGTTCAAGGAATAAGGAAGTCCATTTCTGTCCAACAGATATTGGCACTACGAATAAAAAGGTGCACTAAAAAATGGTGCACTCTAGACATGATCCAAGTGACCAGCAAGCTAGAGATTTGTGAGGCTGAAGTGGAAGCTCACCAAATCCTAAACTAGTTTAGCAACATGTTTCGAGAGGAAATACTAGGATTTCCACCAAAGAGAGAAATTGATTTCTCCATTGAATTTATTCCTCGATCAGTGCCAATATTGAAAGCCCCATATCATATGAGAATGCCAAATTTAAAGGAGCCAAAACTATAATTGAAGGAAATGTTGGACAAGGGGTATATCAGGCCTACTGTGTCATCTTGGGGAGCCCCAATGCTATTTGTAAAGAAAAAGGATGGTACGTTGCAGTTTTGCATTGATTATCGACAAGTAAATAAATCAAAAGTGAAGAACAAGTACCAATTTCCTAGAGTTGATGACTTTTTTGATCAATTGAGAGGAGATGTATTGTTCTAAAGAATAGTCCTGGGATTTGGTTATCATCGAGTCTAAGTTGAGGATGAGTTTGTAGTGGTCCCATTTGTGCTTACCAATGCCCCAACCACATTTATGTTTTTGATGATCAATGTCCTCAACCTATATTTGGAAAATTTCATATTGGTCTTTGTGGATGACATCTTGGTCTACTTGAAAACCAAAGAAGAACGTGAATAACATTTGAAAGAGGTATTGTAGTTGTTGAGATAGCATAAGATCTATGTAAAACATAAGAAAAGTGATTTCTTCCAATTATAGGCTCAATACTTGGGACATGTCATTTCAAGGGAAGGAGTGGTTCTAGATCTTGAGAAGGTTATGACCATCATGGAGTGACCCACTCCGATAAATGTCACTAAAGTGAGATCTTTCATAGGATCGGTTGGATGTTACATGTTATTCATTCAATATTTTTCAATGATTGGGAATTAAATCATAGCCCTACAGAGGAAGGAGTCAAATTCCAATAGAAATTAAAATACGAAACTAGTTTCAAACGACTTAAACACTTGCTCACATGTGCACCTATTTGTGGATAGCCAACCTAGAAAATGACTTCTTTTTATACCTATATGCATATAAGGAAGGAATAGGTGGAGTCTTGATGAGAGAAGGAAATGTGGTATGTTATGAGTTAACAAAATTAAATGAACATGAGAATAACTATGTCTATTATAGCTTATTTTACCCACATTGAATTAGTTAGAGAGACCTTTAACTTGTTGACTATGACACATAACCTTTTCCTCTTGGTTTTTCCTCTTCAACATCAAATATTATCCCAAGACACCAACATCATGCATCCAAACCATGTCATGCATTATACAACTTGGAAACCTAGATACAAACTTACATTTTCTTGGGTGTGTATTTGGTGAAAATTCTATATTTTTTCATTTTCGAGGAGATGAAATCGACCTATTTTCCATGAGATGACTAGTGTTAGAAATATTGAGGGGGTGGGGTGGGGGGTGAATCAATATTTCATTCCCAAATTAAACTTCACTTAACTTATTCATTCAATTCACAATTATCTTTAAACCATTACTTCATTTAGGAGATCACAAAGTTATATATAGCTTATTCAATAAAACATGAGCAACATCAAGACAAAAACATGTAAATAACAAGGTACATCAACACATCAATAACATATAGACACTGGGATTTTATGTGGAAACCACCACTATTTTCATCTATATCTGATTTCTTATTATATAAAGAAAATTCTTTATTACATCTTGGTCTTGTACTAGCGTATAATCTTTCTAGCACACAAAATCCTACCTACAGGAGGCTACAACCCCCGCTCATTCTCCAGCACCCATTGGAATGGAGTTATAACCCCTTGATCAAGTTTATCAACTCCTACTAGAAGGACACTTTGACTCCCTCATTGAAGGCTATGACCCTAAACACTTTCGTGGACCGCATTTCACAATATTTTGCACTATATCCACCTGTCTTTGTCAAACATCAAAACTTGTAGGCCACCTTTCATCAATTTTTAAACTGGACCCTCGTTATACAATAAGCTCAAACAAATATGCCGAACTGAATACTGGATCACAGAATTTGAATAGTATCACTGAATCACCACTGAATACTAATCGCCAATATATTGAATCATTAAAGCAACTAAATCATTGCATATATCTGAATATTGAATCACTTAATCAAATCAAACCAATATACCATTACTATCAATATGCCAATCACAAACCACTGGATACCAATTGAAGCAAACCAATCACTATAATCATATCAATGATGCAAGCCCTCTCAACTACACATTGTCAAATAAAAAATCATACAAATCTCATTCATCAACAAGACACCATCAATGTATCAAGAAACTCTTCCAGATGCCAAGCTAATACCATAACCATCATATTCTCATCAATCCATTATATCAAGCAATAACATATGTTTGGTTAGTTCTTAACAATATCGCAACTGATTCTTTCAACTAGATACCATGCCATATATTAAGATCAATAAGAAATTGTTGACATAAAACAAAAAATAATCATTGTATTCATCACATCATGGCATTAGAAATTATGATGTTATCTCAACAAGAAATATTCAAACTGACCCAACATAAAAAACATCTAGTTAATAGGACCACACCATCACTGTCATACAATGCACATGCAAAACCAATCCATAGCCAAAGACCATACAACCATATCTGAAATAAGGGAAGTCATTGTTTACTAGGAAGCTTAAGACATCAAGTATATATATGAAGCATTGTCATCAACTCAATACAGTCGTCAATCAAGTCCTTACAATCCTTATTGTTAGCTTACTAGATCTCTGTGATGAGACCTAGTATTGCACTATTGTAGCAGCTACAACCACCCTCCAAAATTTTTCCTATGCTTCGTTTTTGGAGCCTTCCTTCTAAATAACATCACCTCATCTTGCACTAACCGGGGTAATTGTGCTTCGACTAAGATTTATTCTTTTCATCTTGGATTGTGTTTTCTCACTTAGCTCTTTTTATAACCCACAATCCGCTCTCTTGACTTGGTATTTTGACAATCTCGGGCTTGCCTTAAAGGACTGCACAATTCTTGAGGGCAACTAGCCTTGCTCTTTGGAATTATGTAGTCTTGATTGCTAGTGAGCCTTGAGGTCAGGAAATTCATAGTACTAGATGGAAACCAACCATGATCTCGGAAATTTCATAGACATGAGAGACAACCTAGAGCCACTCAACCTAGAAATTACGTAGAACCCACTGTGCTTAGAAACTGTGCAATGCATGAGCTAGAGAGTTGCCCAACTCTTCCCATAACTGTGCAATCTTTTCGGGCAATGCATGGAAGTTTTTTCTGAAAAATAAAAAATGCATCCCTAAAAAGTATGGATCTATTTTTAGCAACCCAAAGGAGGCACTCGAGTTCTTTTTGGAAACTGCCACCAAGTGTCGTTTTTCCTTAACTTTAGGCATGTGCGTCATAAAACCTAACTTGACAAAATCTATTTAATCAATGATGCTAAATCTCATTTGCACATTTGATCTTGGAGGTCTGGCATTCTCGAGGAGATCAAGGAACCTTCGATGCAATTGTCGTCAGTTTCTGGGTGACTTTTTCTTTTCTAGTCTTTTGCCACTTTTTCTGTTTCTTTTTGTTGTTTATCTTGTGAGAGTGCTCTTTCACTTGTTTCTTTGAATTCCTGCTAGAATTTTAACTCGTTTTAGCTTGTAGAAGTGTCATTTCAAGTTTTAGATTTCCTTTCCCAAGTGTCGCATGTGTTACCTTATTTTTGCAACAACGGTCACCGTTACAAAAACTCTCTTCACGTGCTTCATTTTCCTTTAGCTTGATTGATTCCTACACTTTTTTCACATGCAAGACTTAGCCATATCTACCCTCAACATCACACCATTCTTTAGATCTGCTTATTTTCACACTCCCCTTGGGTAGATATGGGTCCCTTTCCCCGGATCTCACACTTCATTTCATGCACTATGCAATATGGGAGCTCAAGGCCTCTACCTTGGTTTCTGGAATTGTGCAGATCTTGTCCTGGCTTAGCTCCAACTGCGCACTGTGTTGTTCTAGGAGCTAGCCTCTAGCTTGGTCACTAAGACTGTGCAATGCACAGTATCTCCCAGCCTTGGCCCAAGACTAAACTGTGCATTGTGTAGTTCCAGTCACCAAGCTTCCCGACTAACTGCTGAGACTACACAATGTGCATTTCCCATAGTTAGCTAGTGACCTCTGTCAGCCAAAATTACGCAATCCTTCCTATCATGAGATCAGTTTGTTGCTTGATCTTGTCTTGAAGTTGCTTTGGTTTTTAAGCTGACATCTTCTTGCCATGAGTGTCCTCTCTGTTCCATAGGTACAATAGTTGTTGAGCATCTCTCTAGAATTTATAGTTAACATGGCATGGCATCCAAGAGAGTTGCATTAAAGGAAACCACCGAAAGCAGTAATGGGGAAGGAGTTGAGCATATATCAGTTGACCTACCAGTCTATGAAGACACTCAATTTTTCATTGAGAAGGTTTCAACGCTGACATGGAAACAAATCAAAGATACTTTTGCAGAGGAATTCAAGGAATACTTAGAGGACTGATAGGTTTATCTTAGCATCCAATGGTCAGGCTTATACAAGGTTGCATGTAGGTACACTATCTTCCCAATGTGTGTGGACATTATCAACTAGATTATCTCATACACAGATGAACAAATGATGGTATTGAGCAGTGACAGTGGGTGATCCAAGATCTTTTACGTGTAGATGCATCACAATTACATGAAACAAAGATTATTAACCATGGAAATTAAAAGCACATAACACCATGTGGAAATAACAAGATAAGCATGAAACCATGACACAAATATTTGATTATGGAGTTCATCAAATTTGGACTACGTCTGCAGGCCCTGCTCAATAGTGGGGAGGCCTTCATTCATTAAGTGGTGTAAAAAGAGATAAAGTACAAGCAACATTCATTTACAATCCTTATACCTCCAAGCTGGAATATGGATGAAGAATGGAGAGACCAACTTCAGAAACAGATAGTACCACTGAAATCCTAGCGAAAAATCATGCAGAATTACCTATCCGAACACCTAAGTTAGAGAAATGAAGCTTCTGCACCCTCTCGGAACTTCCCTATTGCCCAAGGCGAGGTTTTGGCCTGCTACCAAATTGAGAAACTGTTATACTCAATTATTTTCTGAATTCCTATTCTAGTCCCCTTCTTTTTCCTATGCGTACCATCCCATATATACCCTTGATCGACTGACTCCTCAATCCTAGGCAGTTCAAAACAGATGACAAGTTTAGCAGGCAAGCTGTTTCACATAGAGAATCTCAAACCTGAAATAGTAACCTGTTAAACATGGAAAAACCACACTCGACATAGTGCATAAACTTTTTTCGCATTAAACTTCAAACGATGAATAAATCAGCGTACTCTTGAACCCGATGACTTTACCATTGGTGGTCATAGTCTGTCGGAATTGATACCCATCGCAAATCGCAATCGTTCGAAACTAGGGTAATAGTCCATAACAACTGCTGCACGGTGCGATATGTGATGTGAGAACCAGTGAACCTGATGGGTTTTACAAACCATACCCTATATTCTTATCGCATCTAGGAGTATCTATAAATCAGAATCAGCAAAACGTGTGGGTCTTACTGTTTATGAACGAGGCACTGTGCAATATGAAATTGCGATATCGCAATCGTAACCCTAACTGTTGGGGTCTGATTCTATAAAGTACCTCCCTTTGCAATGTGTGATTGAGATCATCGCATCATACCCTTCCTTGCTTGGGGCTGATTTGTAAAACTGCCGACCTACATCTGATCTGCGATTTGCAATATTACAATCGCAACCTGATCCTACAAGGGCTGATTCCTTAACCGCAGACCTCTACCTTCTTTGTGATCAATGAAATGTGAGGCCAGTGGTAGCCTACCACTTGGCACTTCCCCATCCCCTCAGAGTTCTGCTACGTCATTTCCTCCTGCCCCCTGTCCAAGTAAAACCTGAACTTTGACTTGCTCTAACTTATTCATATGAACTTGGATTCGAGTGTTGTTCACATCGTTAGAATCGAGATGACGAGCAATTTGATTTGATGCTATGTTTATCAAGTTTCTACCACTTATATTTTTGAGCCTTTTTGCCATGCCACTGGTACTTTTTAGAGATCCACCTGGATCAATCCTCCCCACTAAGAGCTTTTGGACTGCCAAAAGCCCTTTCAGTCAATTGGCAAGTGAGGCAATTTCTCCCTCACTTTTTATTTCTCCATCCATCGAGCTTTACTTGGATGCATTCCTTTGAAGCCCACACAAATGTACTCCAAATATCCCCGTCGTGAAGTTCTGGTTTTCCTGTCGAGTATGATATCTTCATAAATCTAGATATTCTAGTGAAAAATCATCTACTGTAGGAATCTGTGAAACTTCTTCAGTATGCATAATTAATGGAGGTTCATAAAGCTTCAGGTTTTCAACATTCACTACAAAGTACATTTGCATATAAGCAGGAAAGTCAAGATGAAAAGAATTGTCTCCAATCTTTGCCAATATGGTGAAGGGACCATATCGAATGGGTCTCAATTTATTCCCTTCGCCCTTCATTCTATCTTTGCTGATGTGGAGCCATCCCTTGTACCAAACTTGAAACTGATGGTCAAATCAGTGCTTATCATGTTGAGCTTTATACTGAGCCTGACTCTTCTCCAACTACTCCTATACTGTTTGATGAATCACCTGTATCAACTTAATAAACTTCCATGCTTTGTCCCTAGCATCTCGTCCATTGCCATCCTCATCTTTCCCAAAGACCATGTTTAAGGGATCACTTGGTAGATAACCAAAAATGTCTCAAATGGTGAGCTCTATGTGGATGAATGTACCGCTCGATTGTATGCATATTGCGCATAAGGAAGTTGTTCATCCCACAACTTGGGATGTTTTCCACAATAGCGTCGTAACAAGTGTACCATAGTACAGTTGACAACCTTTGTCTACCCATCGGTTTGTGAATGAAATGTTATACTTCTTTTCAGCCTAGTGTACATCATTCTCCACAAGTTGGTCCAGAACTCTCCAAGAAAGCGAGAGTCTAGATCTGACACAATAGATGTGGGCAACCCAAAATGGACCCAGACATGCTGAAAGAAAAGATAAGCTATCTTCTCAGTAGCGACCTGCTTTTTACAAGCCATTAAAATACACATTTTACTAAAATGATCCATGACAACATACAAGTAGTCGTGACCTTTCCTAGACATAGGCAAACCACCTACACAAAGCACAACACACAACCATTTACAAATCAAGTCACAATGTTTTTCATATGAGGCCAAAAACAAAAGCTCTATAAATGACATAAAGTTTTTTCAACCCCAAAATGATGAGACACAAGAGAGGTATGAGCCTCTCAGATTACATTTACCCTTTCATTAATGGGTCTACACAGTATTCCAAGGTGATACAATGCTTTTCCATACAAATAATAATTGTCCACCTGCGATCCATGAGTCAGTTTTGGATAAATATATTTAAAATCATCATCGTTAACATATTGTTCAACATAAATTTCTAATGATAAAGAAGTGTTTTGAAAACTACAGATGCAGAAATAGGAGGGCAAGAAAACATATCTTCTACTTTGTTGTTGGTGCCCTTCTTGTATTTTATTACCAGATGAAACTGTTGGAGGAATCCCATCCATATGAAATGACGGGCTTGTTGAAGCTTGGTCTGTGAATGAAGTTACTACAAGGGTTGATGATCCATATGGATGATGGTCTCCTTGCCGATAAGGTAGTGTTTCCACTTATTTACACTCTGAACCAAGGCATACAACTCCCTATCGTACGTGGGATAATTCACAACAGTCTGGGAGAAAGTCTCTGAATGGTAACATACAAGATTCTTTTGATGCATCAATATAATTCCCATGGCATATCTGCTTGCATCGATCTCAATCTCGAAAGGTTTTTGAAGGTCTGGTAAGGTTAGCACTTGTGCTATGTTGATATTCTCTTTCAGCGTGTTGAAGGATTTATGCTATTTTCCTCCCCACTGAAAGGTCTGCTTCACACTTGTCAATGCGTGTAAGGGGGCTGCAATAATAGAGAAGTTCACAATGAACCTTCTCCAATACTGTACCACACCCAAAAAGATTCGAATCTCTGTGACTTTTGTGGGCTGTGGCCACTTCATAACCGTGTCTACTTTAGAGGGATCTATTTTCAATTGCCCATTACTGACTATGTGACCTAAATAAACCAAAGAGGGCTTCCCAAACTCACACTTTGACATTTTTACATACAATTTTTCATTTTTTAGAACATCAAGAACTTTCTTCACATGACATACATGTTCATCCCATGTCCTACTATAAACAAGAATATCATCCAGATATACAAGCACAAAATTATCAAGAAAAGGCCTAAATAGATCATTCATTACCCTCATAAGTGGGGTCAGAGCATTTCACAGTATGAATGGAATCACCATCCATTCAAACAACCCCTACTTAGTTTTGAATGTAGCCTTCCAAATGTCTTGTTCTATAACTCTAACCTGGTGATATCCACTACTCAAATCCAGTTTTGTAAAGTAGACAACATTTTTCAACTGATCTAATAATTCATCAATGCGATGGAGAGGGTATCGATTCTTCACCGTAATTTTGTTTAACACCCTGTAGTTTACACACATTCTCCATGTGTCGTCTTTTTTTGGCACCAACATGACCAGTGAGCCGCACAGAGAATAACTCGGTCTGATGACCCCTTGATTTAGAAATTCCTACACCTGTTTCTTGATCTCCTCCATCTTGATAGAAGCCATCCTATACATGCCAACATTCAGTAAAGGAGCATCCTTTTTGAAATGGATCTCATGTTGGATTTCTCATTTTGGGGGCAATCCTCTCGATTCCTGAAACAATCCATCATAGTCAGAAATAATTTCAAACAATTCTTTCTTATGATCAGGATCAGAACCTTTGAAGTGTTAGTCGTCTCGACCTCTTTCGCTCTCACCACCATGAGCATGCACCATTTGCTGGAATTAACCAACCGTTTAATTTGTCATGCACTTACAAGGCTAGCACTGACTTTCATATGATGAGATCTGACTATATATTCTACCCCATCCTTCATGAGGTGGTATTTATTTTCATGCCAAAAGAAGACTGATTTTCTGTCATATAGATACGGACTTCCCAAGATGATTCCATAGATATCCAAAGGTACAACATCTAACTCTACCTCATCAATTAATTTGGAAGCAATAAAAAATCTAGCCCTACACTGCTTGGTTACTTGTAATTTCTCTTTATCAGTTACCGAACCAAGCGGGTATGGACTTGGATGAGGCATAGTTTCAAGGCATAACTTTTTAACTAAGGACTATGAGATTAAATTTGCTTGGGAACTTGAATCGAATAGATTTTCCACCTTTGTGTCTTTTATAATAACCCTAATGTGGAATAATTCAATTCCCCTTCGTTCATTACTTATAAGATCATTCAAAGAAATAGTACTTGCAATCGAATCAGAATTATTGTTAACAGGAAGAGTACCTCTTGCGCCCACGGCTGTGATCAATGTCTCGTCACTGGAGTCTGATCCAGGATCCTGTTGTGCTGTTGTCACTGCGTTCTGCTTCCCCTTTCCACTGAATCTCTTTGGTCTGAGCTCCAGATGTAGCTTCCAATAATGGTCCTCGTCATGACCTTCTCTCTTGCAATGTGTGCAAGATTACATTTCTCCACCCCCTTTCTTGACTGCTATGGTCTTCTTATCCTTCCCCTGGCCTTTCCTCTAGAATTTTCCATGATGAGGTTTGAACGATGTTTTCTTGGCTTGATGATCTCTGTCATTCTTGCCTCATCTTTCAAGATGAATGGACTTTACATTGGTTGCATCAATCGTAGTAGGCTTGAACAACAACAACGAGTTTCTTATGTAACTATGTACGCACCAACATACTTAGTTACAGTCTCAGGCGAATATAATGAGATGCCAAAATTCAATGCTTGTTTATGAAATTCTTTAGTGAAGCTTTGCACATTTTGGCCTTTACCTTGCCTTAGATATATCCATTCCATTAGTGCCTTTTGTTTATAACCCAAAGGGTAAAATTGGTCTTTCAATGCGGAAATAAAATTGGACCAAGAGGAAAGAAGGTTACCCAAATTTTTGTGGCCCTTTTGAAACTTGCTCTCCCACCAAACGAGAGCAGTGCCACTTAGTCTAAGAGATGCTAACTAGATCCTTGCCTCATCTTCTTTGATCTTATAAATCTGGTAGTAAACCTCTATCTGTCTTATCGAATTGTTAAGTTTTTCTGCACTACACTCTCCATTATACATGGGCAGGTCAAACTTTACATCTAGCTTGAAGAATGGTTTCTTAGATGTATGTTTAGAATCTTGATTAGAGTGATGAGAACTATCACTTGAAGAAGGACAGGGAAGAGACTCTTCTCCACCACCTTCATGATTTATCGATTTATTGTCATCAACATCTTTCTTCTTGTGCTTAATCTCATTCTCATACTATAAAAACAAATTGTCCACTTTCTCTGCCATATTGTAGGATAATTTGCAGTAATTCCATTCCTCTTCCCCACAGGATTCTTCATCCACCCTGTTTCTTCTTCGTTGTGCACGTATTGCTTCGAGGTCAAAGGACTTAAGCTTTCCTTTGCCTTTTCACAGCTTGTTTCGGGTTAGCATATACTCATGAAATTTTCATTGACAAAGACCTGCTCCAATACCAAACTTGGTCCAAAATATTTTACTTATAGATGCATCAGAATTACATGAAACAAAGATTATTAACCATGGAACTTAAAAGCACATAACACAATGTGGAAATAAAAAGATAATAATGAAACCATTACACAACGATTTGATTACTGAGTTCATCCAATTTGGACTATGTCTCCGGGCCCTACTCAATAGTGGGGAGGCCTTCATTCATTAAGTGGCATAAAAATAGACAAATTATAAGAAACATTCATTTACAATCCTTATACCTCCAAGCTAGAAGATGGACAAAGAATGGAGAACCCAACTTCAGAAATAGACATTACCACTGAAATCTTGGTGAAAAATCATGCAGAATCTGCTACCGAACACCCAATTCAGAGAAATGAAGCTTCTACACCCTACCAAAACCTCCCTGTTGCTCAAGGTGAGGTTTTAGACTGCTACCAGGCCAGGTTACCACTGTACACAATGCTTTACTCAATTCCTATGCCAGTCCCTTTCTTTTTCCTGTGCGGACCATATCATATATACCGTTGATTCTATGACTCCTCAATCATGTACAGTTCCAAACAGATGACAAGTCTAGCAGGCGGGTGATTTCACACAGAGAATCTCAGACCTAAAATAATAACCTATTAAACATGGAAAAAACGCCCTCGACACAGTCCACATACCATTTTCACATTAAACATCAAACGACGAATAAATTGGCATACACCTGAACCCGACGGATTTACCATTGGTGGTCATAGTCTATCGGTGTCGATACCCATTGCAAATCGCAATCGATCAGAATCAAGGTAATCCTCCATAATGGCTACTGCACAGTGTGATATGTGATGTGCGAACTGGCAGACCCGACAGGTTTTACAAACCACACCCTATATTGTTACCTCATCCGGGAGTATCGGTAAATCGCAATTGGTGGAACCTATAGGTCTTACTGTTTACGGACACAGCACTGTGAGATATGCAATTGCGATATCGAAATAAAAAACCTGATTGCTGAGGGTTGATTATGTAAAGTACTTCCCTTTGCAATGTGCGATTTCAATCATCGCATCACACCCTTCCTTGCTTGGGGCCGATTTGTAAAACCGCCAACCTGCCTCTGATTTGCGATTTGCGATATCATAGTCGTAGACTAATCCCGCTGGAGCCGATTCCATTACCATAGACCTATTCCTTCTTTGTGATCAATGAAATGCAGGGCCAATGGAGGCCTACCACTTGGTGCTTCCCCATTCACTGAGATTTCTGCCACATCATTTTCTCCTGCCACATGTCCAAGTCAAACCTCAACTTTGACTTTCTCTAACTTTTTCATATGAGCTCGGATTCAAGTGTCATTCACATCGTTGGAATCAAGATAATGAGCACTTCGATTTGATACTAAGTTTATCAAGTTTATTCCAATTTGAGTTTTGAGCCTTTTTACCATGTCACTAGTACTTTTTAGAGATCCACCTAGATCAGCAGGATAGAGCTTGCCACCTTCAGGGTAGAGAGCTTTTAATAGATGTATCATTTACCCTTGCTAGTGAAGTGCATGAACTCATTTTTCTTTGCCACCCATAGCTTTGTGAACACTAGAAATATTGTCAAGCGTTGGGTGAAAGAGATATCAAAGTTTAGATAGACATCCACTCATGTTTACAAGACGAAGTCCTTCAGGAAGGCTTATAAATTCTTGATCATCTTTCCTGTAGAATATATGGTTAAGAGAACAAAGAAACATTTCCTAAAGGGCGGGTAGTCGTACTGGACTAGTTGGTGAGTAATGGGAATCTGTAGGTTTTAACCCTGTACAGAAATTACCTGCATACGAATTCTAAAACACAAAAAATAAACAATGCAAGAGCATAACACATAAAACACATATACACAGATATTTTCCCCTGGATCCCAAAACCGGGACTACCAACTTGATTTTTCATTATGTTCCTTTCAATGTTACAATACATATTTATACATGCTGAAGCATCCAATACCATGGATCGAAAACTATCGTGTCCAATGCCATCGACCAAAAACTATCGCGTCCAAAACCATGGACCAAAAATCATCGTATCCAAAACCATGTGTGAAAATCATGCAAAAAACCATAGGTAGGTCTGCCCAACGTAACATAGGGTCCAAAACCAAAATTTTCCGAGGTGCTGCCCCGGACCCCATAGAGTGGGGTTACCTACACCCCTCAAACCCCCTGTTACTACCCCCACTACGTAATCGGTGTAATGAAGGGGGGGCTCCACCCCCCTTCTAACCCTTCAGTTAACTACGTGGGTTAGTTTTGGAAAGAATATAACACAACCCAACATTCACCCACTTATTGTTTTCTTTCCATAGGGGGCCATAAGAGAGCTTAGTCATTTATCCAGTCCTGCAATGCCCATTGTTTCTCTACACCAAGAGAACTTATCAGAGCTCACAAATTTTGTCAATGCATCTGTAGTATTCTTCAAAGTGTCCACGTTTACCAACAACACCTTTTTGTCTTCTATCATATCCCTCACAAAGTGATATTGAACATCAATGTGCTTTGTCTTTGAATGGTAAGCAGGGTTCTTTGCCAAGAAAATTAAACTTTGGCTGTCACAGTCTATCCTTATAGCTCCCTGTACTGACCCCACACTTGAACACAATCTCTGCAACCAAACTGCTTCCTTCCTTGCTTGAGTGGCTGCCATGTATTCTGCCTCTGTAGTTGATAGTGCCACTGCAGATTGTTTCTTACTCATCCAACTGACTGCACCTCCAAATAGGTTAAACACATACCCACTTGTAGATCTTCTCTGATCCAAATCTCCAGCCCAGTCTGCATCAACAAAGCCACGGATATCCAAAACTCTGTCCAATCCCGATCTTCCTTGGTAGCACAAACCATAATAAGTAGTGCCACGCAAATACCTAAAAACCCGCTTCACTGCTGTTTAATGCTCCTTCCTTGGTTTTGACATAAACTTGCTCAATACTCCCACTGCATGTGCAATGTCTGGTCTAGTACATACCATCGCATACATCAGGCTACTGACTACATTTGAATATGGAACATGGGACATATCCTCTTCCTCTTCTTGTGTCTTGGGACACTGTTCAACGGATAACTTTACACCTACAGGAGTAGGAACCTTCACCGGTTTACTATCCTGCATATTAAACCTCTGCAATTTTGTCTCGACATACTTCCTCTGGTTTAACTAAAGCTTCCTCTTTGCCCGATATTTTTTAATTTCCATGCCCAAAATATAGTTTACAGCACCAAGATCTTTCATGTTGAATTTGGAGGACAATTGGGTCTTCAAATCCTGGATAATTTCTTTGTCGTTTCCAACCAGAAACATATCATCCACATACAAGACCAGATAAATAACATGTTCACCAATTAATTTAAAATACACACAGTGATCTGCTTTGCTTCTTGTGAAGCCAAGTCCCTGTATAAATGTATCAAATTTCTGATACCACATCCTTGGTGACTATTTTAACCCATACAGAGACTTCTTTAACTTTCATACCAGTTATTTCTTACCCTTCACTACAAAACCTTCAGGTTGCTTTATGTAGATCTCCTCTTCCAGATCCCCGTGAAGAAAATCCATCTTCACATCCATCTGTTCTACCTCAAAATCAAAAGAAACAACAATAGATAAAAGTAATCTAATAGAAGCTACCTTGGCAACAGGGGAAAAAATATCACCAAAATCAGTTCCCGGCACCTAGGAATAACCTTTTGCTACCAACTGAGCTTTGTATTTCTCCACCTTTCCTACTGCATTTGTCTTCTTCTTGAACACCCATTTGTTGTGAATTGGTTTCCTTCCAGCCGACAACTCCACCAGATCCCAAACCTCATTTTTGTGCAAAGATGTCATTTCATCAACCATGGCCTGTTTTCATAGTTTTCCATCCTCTGAATCTACTGCTTCCTTCATAGTTCTGGGATCATCATCAGTAATAGATAAAGAAAAATTTGAACAGAAAGCAGATGGACTATACCTTTATGGATTCCTTCTTTCTCGAATTGATATTCTCACACCCAGAGTTTGTGGCTCTTCATCTTCTGATTCCTCCTCTGCTGTAGAGTCCGATTCTTCCTCCTTTCGCTCAAACTCTATCTTCTTAGGTTCCTTTGGTTCGACTTCATGTTTAATAACATCTTTCACCTCTCTGAACACCACATCTCAGCTTTACACAACCTTCCTTGTTATTGGGTTCCAAAGCTTATAACCCTTTAAACCATCCTTATACCCAATAAAGATGCACTTTTCAGATTTACTATTCAACTTGGTTCGTTTCTCCTTTGGAACATGTACATATGCATCACATCCAAATACCCTCAGATGTGAAAGAGAGGGTTTCTTACCAGTCCATACCTCTTGTGGAGTCTTATCATCCAATGCTGGTGAAGGTGATCTATTGACCAGGTAACATTCTGTCTCCACTGCCTCTGCCCAAAATTCCTGTCCTAACCTGACACCACTGAGCATGCTTCTTGCCCTTTCCATCAATGTCTTGTTAATTCTTTCTGTAACTCCATTTTGCTGAGGTGTATATGGAGTAGTCTTCTACCGTTATATACCACACTTCTTATTAGAATTCTTCAAAATCATTACTGCAAAACTCTCCACCATTATCTGTCCTCAACACCTTTATCTTCTTCTCTGTCTGGTTTTCCACCAGAGCCTTAAATTATTTAAACCTTTCAAAGAATTAAGATTTATTCTTAAGGAAATATATCCATGTATTCCTTGAGAAGTCATCTATAAATGATACATAGTGCACAGACTTACCCAGTGATGGAACCTTCACAGGTCCAAACACATCACTGTGCACAAGCTCTAATATTTGTTTCGCCCTCTTATTACCAGAGGGGAAACTCACCCGATTCTGCTTCCCATATACACAATTTTCACAGAAATAAAAATCCAAAGAGCTATTACTCATACCTTCTACCATACCTTTACCATGAAGTATTCAAAGGCCCTTCTCTCTAATATGTCCAAGCCTTTGATGCCACAACATGGTCTTCTTTCTAGAGACCACTAGATTTTCTGCTCCACTTTTAGGGACCACAGAACTGTTGCACCCATCAACAACCGTGCTACCTTCCAGCTTGTACAGAGTCCTAATTTGAACTCCTAGCATCAATACTAGTGCCCCCCGAACCATCTTGTAGGTATCCTTCTCGAACATTTTTTTTACACCTGCATCATCCAACTTTCTTACAGAAATCAGATTTCTAGCCAATGCAGGAATATGCAGAACAATCAGAAGTGTTTTAACCCTTCCACCTTGCAACTTCAACTTATTTTTCCACGACCAATGATTCTAGCCTTCCTATCATCCCCTAAGAAGACATCACCACCATCATATTTCTCATACTCACAGAACCACTCTCTATGGGGAGTGAAGTGAAAGGATGCACCAGAGTCAATCAACCATGCCTCATGATCTACATGTGTACTTGAAGAAGCCAAGTACACATACCCACCTTCATATGAGGTGGTTTTTGCCTCTACAGAAGGAGCATCATCAGATCCCTTTCCTTTGTCAGGAGATTTATATTTATAGTCCCTTTTGTAGTGCCCTTCCTTTCCGCATTTCTAGCACACCACCTTTACAGGTTTTCCTGGAGATTTAGATCTCCCTCCAGATTTAGATCTCCCACTCGATGACTTATTTTTGTCTCTGTTCTGGGACCGTCCTCGTACAGAAAAGGCATCACCATTCTGTCTCTCCATATTTTTCCATCTCATCTCCTCCGTCAGCAAGGATGAGACTATTTCATCAAACTGCAAGGAAGTTGCATTGCTACCTATTGCAATAACCAAACTATCCCACGAATCTGGTAGAGAACACAACAAACTAATGCACTTATCTCCATCTGAAATTTTGATATCAACAGATGATAATTGACTTGCACAGTATTAAACACATTCATTTGCTCTGTCACTGAATCTCCATCTTTCATCCTCAGGTTATACAACTTTTTCTATAGGAACAATTTATACACCAGAGAATTAGATTGGTACAAAGTCCCTAACTTGTCCCACAAAGCCTTATCCGTAGCTTCCCCTGATACATTCAGCAATACTCAATCTGAGACACACAATCATATTGTGCTCTTTGCCTTCTGATATAACTTCTTCCATTCTTCATCGAACACTCCCGTTGGTTTAGTACCCAGATCTACCATGATCCACTGATCTTTATCCACCAAGAGATCCTCCATCTTGAGTTTCCACAACTCAAAACTCTGACCATTAAATTTCTCGATCTCTATATTTCCACTGCTCGCCATCTTCTTTCACCACCAAAATCGATCTCGCAGATCTCCCACTAAATAGGGTCTACCATAGGCCCAAGCGAAACCCCTCAGCAACAAAGGCATCCCCTTGAAGCCAAAACAACTTTGATACGAAAATGTAGGTTTTAACCCCGTACAGAAATTACATGCATACAAATTCTAAAACACAGAAAATAAACAATGCGAAGGCATAACACATAAAACACATATACACAGATATTTTCCCCTGGATCCAAAAACTAGGACTACCAACTTGATTTTTCATTATGTTCCTTTCAATGTTACAATACATATTTATACATGCCGAAGAATCCAATACCATGGACCAAAAACCACCGCGTCCAAAACCATGTGCAAAAATCATGCACAAAACCATAGGTAGGTTTGCCCAACGTAACATATTGTCCAAAACCAAAATTTTTTTGGGCACTGCCCTGGACCCCATAGAGTGGGGTTACCTGCACCTCTCAAACCCCTTGTGACTCCCACTGCTACACAATCGGCACAATGAAGGGGGGGCTCTGCCCCCCTTCTAACCCCCTGGTTAACTACATGGGTTAGTTATCGAAAGAATATAACACAACCCAACAAAATCCATTCAATTGCTCATATTTGTTGGCTCATCAATTTGAGATCCATGTTACTAATGCTCAGAATCCCCCAAAGAATGAGCAGTATATATTTTACATGTCTGCATACTTACTTAATGCAATTTGTGCCCAACAACAGTTCCCTGGCATGAGCTAGACATGGACACCAAAATAGACTGTCATCAACATCTATTACAAGTTGTTTTCCAACTGCAGCTATTGAGGAGTGATGGAAAAGCTAACTAACCATTTTATCATCTCATTGTACAAGCTTATCTTTGAGCAGGATTGTTATAGACATTTTTGTGCCTTACAGCTATAAGCATGAAATGTCCATAATTCAAGGGATCCAAAGTCCCTAAAGATGTTGTTACAGCTCCTAAAGGAACAAGGTCAACCAATGACAGCTTCTCCCAGAAGTTCTCCACCAAAAACCACTCAGAAATAGTCAATTCAGGATCAATTCAGAGGCTCCACTAGCTGCCTGCGTTGAAATGCAGAGTCTACACTAGCTAGGTGCAATGCAACGCAGGTGGAAGCACTACCAGGGTGCGCTGAGCGGGAAATGACAAATGGCAAGCTCATTCAACGAGGTGGAAAGACCCTGGAAGCTTCCAGAATCTTCTCCAATGACACTTGCCTCAATGAATTCGACTAGTGATGAGTAAGAGGCTCTCAACCTCCAAGTGGAAGCAAGAACTGACAGAGAGAAGCCACAAGTAAAAACATAAGCTGACTCATCCTCTCTGCTTACATCTATATATGGATCTCTCACCCAGAGGTTCAGAAGGCTGGAATTTTGTACTTTGCAGAGAATTGTTGTTGGTTTGAGATTGAGATTAGTACGTTGGGTGATTTATGCTTTGTTGGAGGAGAGGAAGGGATTCCTTTGCTGGGAGGTAGATGCTGGATCGGAACTCACTTGGTTGTATCTCCTCTTGGACTTTCTTATTCTATCAATAAACTATTTGAGTTTCTCCTACATGCTGTGTACCAATGATGTTTTGTTATGCTTACATGTTTAGCTTAATCTGATCTTGAGCTTTTTATGAATGTATATCTGTATCTTCGTGTAGTTTCTCTCTCTTGTGATCTTGCAGGAATTCGGTGAAGCTGGGCCGGTGAAGGAGAAAGGTGCTGAGAGCCACTGAAGAGAGGAGTGATTGGATCGACAAACTAGCAGAAGACACAGGTTAGTTACATCCTTCTTCCTCATTTACATTTCATAAAGAAGAAATACTCAATTAGTTTACCTTGTTTGTTGCTAAGGCACTATCACACCTTAGAGTGGGATAGGGGCATTCCAAATTGGATACTTTTCCCAACAACAAATTGGCGAAGAGTTTGATCTGGAATTTGTAAAATCCAAATCAAAGAAAGCTCTAGTTTTTGCAGAATTATTGTGCGATATCCCATCGTCGTCCAACGATGAAACATCCGAAGAATCAATCGTGGATGAGAGTTTGTTTCTGATATCTACAAGCAATGAGTGGTATGGAGATATAATAGTTTATCTCCAGACCCAAAAATTCAGGCCAAATACCTCTCACTCTGAACAAAAACATATACGATACCAAGCAAAGGACTACATGATCGTCGGTGATACGCTTTACCATCGTGGTATCGATACAGTTCTGAGAAGGTGCCTCACCCATGAGGAGGCCGAAAAAGCCCTGAATGAGTGTCATTCAGGTGCGTGTGGGGGGCATCAATCTGGATATGCTACAGCACAAAAAATCTTACGAGCAGGATACTTCTGGCCAACCATGTTCAAAGATTGCATAACCGCAGTCAGAAGTTGCCATGCTTGTCAAATTTTTGATAGCAAAACCAGAAGACCACCCGCACCTTTATAGCCAATAGTTGCTGTTGGGCCTTTCGCCAAATGGGGCATCGATTTCATGACATGTAACCCCACCTCGACCGGGGGGAATGGGTATATTATAGTCACTGTTGACTATTTTACCAAATGGGCCGAGGCGATGCCTACATTAGATAACACTGGTGAAACAACTGCCCTTTTCTTTTTCAATCATGTAGCCGCCAGATTCGGCGTACCACAGGCTATAGTTACGGATCATGGATTGCATTTTCGAAATCAAATGATGGTTGAATTAGCTGCCAAGCTAGGGCTATCTCACGACAGATCTACCCCGTATTATCCGCAAGCCAACGGACAAGTTGAAGCGATCAACAAGGTCCTGAAGCGTATGTTGCAAAGGATGATCGGAGTTCACAAAAGAAGGTGGCACCTAATCCTGTACTCAGCCTTGTGGGCTTACCGAACATCGGTAAGGAATGCGACCGGGTTCACGCCTTTCCAACTGGTATATGGCCTAGAAGCAGTCTTATCAGTCCAGTGCGAAATCTCGTCTCTTAAACTCGCAATCGATCTCCTCCCCGGAACTTCAGGAGAAGAGGCCCGTTTCTTGGAATTAATCCAATTGGACGAAACCCGTCGTGATGCCGCTTTGGCTAACGAAGCCCATAAGAAACGAGTCAAGGCGCAGTTCGACAAAAATGTCAAACCCCGTGTCTTCTCAGAAGGTGACTTGGTCTTGCTTTACGACCAAGAATCCGATAAATTGGGAGCAGGTAAATTTAATTCTTTATGGATGGGCCCCTATATTGTTAAACGAGTGTTAGCAAAAGGAGCCTATGAGTTAATGGATTATGACGGAATTCCACTGGCGCAACCCCGTAATGGGTTGTACCTCAAGCGTTACTATGCTTAAATAGTAACCAATATGCTTTTGTTGTATTTTGTTTTCGCTAAAGTGGTCGTTTGGTCGAGTAATCCACCTTTTTACATTTATTGCAGATGTCAAACCTTTTGGAGACATGTGTTGGATATGCCGACGGAGCGAGTCGTAGTTCGCGGAACCTGTCCTCCGCAGCCTGGGCCATTTTTGATCCAAGCGGCGAGTTAGTAAGTTTCAGAGGTGTATGTATTGGGAAATCAATGAATAACATCGCTGAGTATAGCGCGTTGATAGAACTGCTCTCTGATGCCATCACCCATGGTATACGCCGACTAATCGTCAGGCTAGACTCACAACTCATAATACTACAACTCAATGGTATATATTCCGTCCGAAATCCAGCCATTTATCGCATGTTTCTAAGGGTTAAGATTTTGGAAAGACAGTTTGATTTAATTCAATACCAGCATATTTCCAAAAACTTAAACACATTAACCGACTCATTAGAAAACTATGTGTTAGATAGACATTTGCGACATTTATAAAAGAAACACATCATCAATGTTGTACATGTGGATCACATAACTCAACCAGAATAAAACCCCGAAAATCAAAATATATATATAAGCTGTTTATGGTTTACATATAATGTTCTGTAACCAAGACAAAATTGGTCACATGACCCAAAAACTCAAAATGCTAGGGGGCACCCTAGTCTAGTGATGCTCGTGATAGCACGTCACAGCCTGTGCGATCATGCGTAAGAGACGAGTCCATCGTCTAGGCACACCAGTAGTATGCCGCTGCAACTGTAAAGGTAACTCGTCGATCCTCACATCTGGAATACCGAGAGTAAGGCTCTCAACCTGCTCCTGCACAGCTGTAAGGGTCTCGGCCACATCAAGGTCACGAAGGATAACCCTCCCGGCGGCCTCTCCTGCTGGGGCAGCGGCTGGCACTCTCAGGCGAACTACTGGACGAACAGGACCAACATCTGCATGCACACATGAGTTTGATTAAAGTCTTGATAGAATAAAGCACAAGGACATTATAAATAAAAACAGTAAACAGTGATATGGTCAAAGATTTTACCAATAGCGCCCCACTGCTCGCCGTCCGGCAGTACTAAACCCGGATCACCCCGGAAGTCCATGCCCACATATGGATACTCGGAATAGACCATCTCCTGACGCTCAAACCACCTGAAGAAGGTATCGGAAAAAGAAATCTGAGATTGACCAGCATGCCTAGACATGTGGTCAACCCATCTCTGCATGCGTGGCTCGGTAGGAGAAGGCAAGTCGAGTGCAATGTACTGTGGTTGCATCAGTGGTATCTTCTCCAAAGCAAAGGCGGTCAAAATAGAACCGAACCCAAAGTTCTTCAGCCTCCCGTCCTTTACCTTGGTCAACTGACTTTTCATCTGAAGAAGTACTGCATCACACCTGTTGAATATTTTCGGTTGGAGGCACTCCAAGGCATGCTGCATATAAGATCTGTTGGCTACATGAAGAGACGCACTGCCGGCCATCCTACCAATAGTGTACAGGATAGACCTAAGGGACCTATCAGCAACCTCACGGATAATGATCTTACTGTCTTTACTCGGCTGAGATCTTTCCCTGCAATACTGGTGGACATAATCTCTCACAGAGTCACTCCCTCGGGCCGAACCTGATAAAGAGATGGGGGCACCCCGCCTCGACAAGCCAGTCAAGAAGTAAATGTCTACTGTGGTCAAGGGGATAGATTTGCCCCTAATCTGGAAAATCGAGCAGTTTTAGCGCATAGTTCATGCTCGTTAAAAAATAAACATAAGATCGAGCAGTTTTAGCACATAGTTCATGCTCGTTAAAAAATAAACATAAGACCGAGCAGTGTTTTTCCGCATTTAAGCTCGTTAAAAAATGAACTATCCTCTAGTAAATAACCACAGTGAATGTAACATTATCAGCCATTAAAGCCTTGGTCGTGTTTGCACCGTCACCTCCACTTTTCCATTGGCCGATCATTCACCTCCATTTGATTGTTTACCCATTTTGAGAAACAGCTGCGAAGAGTGATTTCACTAGCCATCCTTGTGACACTGCCGTGATTGGAAAATTCCAACCCTTACCTGGAATCAACTGCTAACCCGTTTTATCACTCGTTCCTCAAAAGACGAGTCTTCTTTAAGATCTTTTCATCTGACTCGTAAAATATGAAAAGATTGCCGAGTTTTGGCCTTCCAGCTCGTTAAAGCGACCGGAAGTGCTATCCCTCCTCTAGATTTTAATCTTTTTGGACCTGAGGGATTATTGCACAAAAAGATCGAGCGCTTGTTTTGTTCGGCTCGTAAAAACTATTGAAAAATCATCCCTTCTGTATTGTTTTATACTTTTTTTGACTTAAGGGATTAGATGACGAAAAAGGAACTTTGGAGTTATCTTTACGTACCTTTTTAGACTCTCTAAAAATGAAAAGGGACCGAGTTATCTTTGTCGTTAAACTTGTTAAAAAGCATTAATAGCGACAAACTTGTCTTTAGACGAGAACGAGTTTCACTATCGCTAGGCTCGTTAAAACATAGCGATGGGTTTGCCCGAAGGGAAAATTATAGAACAAGCATATGTTATCCTCCTCAAGCTTGACAAAAATAAAGAGGTACTGGTCAGCAATGACTGGGGAAAAATTGGGAAGAAACTCAAAGAACTTTATTGGTAGCAAGTCGCTCTTGAACATGACACTTCCACTCCGTGCCAGAGTCGGGTTGGGTTGTTTCATTCACCGGTCACATCACCATGGTCTCGCCATACCATCTACCTTTGGGGTAAATGCTACCAATCCATCACACCAGTGTCGCCGATATGTTCAAGAGAAGTCATCCAGAGAAGTCAACCATGTCCCATCCACTACCATACATTATCCTTCATTCTTTCATGACCGCCACCCTGAACCATATATCATCAGATCGTTTTCACCTCCATCAAAATCATTTGCTCCGTTCCGTGTCACTGATGTGGGATACATTAAGGCCCTCCTTTGACGGATCGCTTCTTGTCGACATCAGCTCATTATCCAAGAAGTTGATCTAGGGACACCCCTTCAGTACTTTGAAGCTTGCATGCCTCAATGGCAAGTTTCTCACTTCCGGCGACAGGTATACATCAATGACCTTCGACCGAAAGATTTTGCGTGGTGTTCGACGCCAAGTCCTTTATTCACACCACGTGAATTGTACTGCAGTACCTTGAGGGTCATTATCATTATCGGTGATTCCTCTTGCGCTTGTTAACGGTTTACATCATTGACTGGTAATCAAGCGATGTCTTTCCATGTTCGACTTCAGAACATTTCTCACATGGATCGACTTGTACTTAGAGTGAAGATCGAACGAGTTTTAAGACCCCGGATCTAGTTTCATCCATCCGGGCTGCGATATAGATTTAGGAAAAATAAAGACATTGACATGTACAGCATTGCAACACAGACAATCATCCTACCAAAGGATGATGATTTCAACAGGATCATCGGTCTATCATCAGACAATTGTCTGTCCTATGTACATAAAAATGAATTTATAAAGCTGAGCATGGGAATGCTCGCCTCAGCTAGATCATGAAAACAGTATGAAAAATAATGTATTGTATTGTATCTTATTACAGGTCTCCTCCTAGCATTGAATGAACTTCGGATCCTCCTAATAAAGCAATTCACCCGATAAACGGCCTCATACTTTAGGGGGCAACTATTATAGACATTTTTGTGCCTTACAACTATAAGCATGAAATGTCCATAATTCAAGGGATCCAAAGTCCCTAAAGATGTTGTTACAGCTCCTAAAGGAACAAGGTCAACCAATGACAGCTTCTCCCAGAAGTTCTCCACCAAAAACCACTCAGAAATAGTCAATTCAGGATCAATTCAGAGGCTCCACTAGCTGCCTGCGTTGAAATTCAGAGACTACACTGGCTAGGTGCACTGCAACGCAGGTGGAAGCACTACCAGGGTGTGCTGAGCGGGAAATGACAAATGGCAAGCTCATTCAACGAGGTGGAAAGACCCTGGAAGCTTCCAGAATCTTCTCCAATGACACTTGCCTCAATGAATTCGACTAGTGATGAGTAAGAGGCTCTCAACCTCCAAGTGGAAGCAAGAACTGACAGAGAGAAGCCACAAGTCAAAACATAAGCTGACTCATCCTCTCTGCTTACATCTATATATGGATCTCTCACCCAGAGGTTCAGAAGGCTGGAATTTTGCACTTTGCAGAGAATTGCTGTTGGTTTGCGATTGAGATTAGTACATTGGGTGATTTATGCTTTGTTGGAGGAGAGGAAGGGATTCCTTTGCTGGGAGGTAGATGCTGGATCGGAACTCACTTGGTTGTATCTCCTCTTGGACTTTCTTATTCTATCAATAAAATATTTGAGTTTCTCCTACATGCTGTGTACCAATGATGTTTTGTTATGCTTACATGTTTAGCTTAATCTGATCTTGAGCTTTTTATGAATGTATATCTGTATCTTCGTGTAGTTTCTCTCTCTTGTGATCTTGCAGGAATTCGGTGAAGCTGGGCCGGTGAAGGAGCAAGGAGCTGAGAGCCACTGAAGAGAGGAGTGATTGGATCGACAAACTAGCGGAAGACACAGGTTAGTTACATCCTTCTTCCTCATTTACATTTCATAAAGAAGAAATACTCAATTAGTTTACCTTGTTTGTTGCTAAGGCACTATCACACCTTAGAGTGGGATAGGGGCATTCCGAATTGGATACTTTTCCCAACAATAAGGATCCACTTTGCATGTCCCAAGAAGTAATGGAGGTGATAGTAAACATTGCATATTGGTATGCCTCGCCATGTGGCACCTTCATCAGAGTGTTTGGTGGAGAGAATCCTTCACATGTTCTACCAAGGTATGCCACTGATAAGATGATCATGTAAGAGGTCTCATATCACTTCTCCACAGGGTTGCCAGCAGGACTGCATAGGAAGAAGACAACTTCATAGCCCGATCTTCCTTTGTGGATCAGAATATACGAGATTAAGAGCTTAAAGGAAGTAGATGTCAAGGCAAAGGAGATAGTGATATTTGAGTTTGGCACCAAAGACTTTAATACATATGATCCCCACGATATTTACAAGGACCACTGTGTGAGGGTGTATTTTCAATGGATCCACAAGACATTTCACTGGCCATAGGAGGACCCTTGTAGGTACTGCTATAATTCTTCTAGACTCAATGAGCTGATCAACTTAGCATGAACTTAGAAAGCTGTATGAAGGCAACAACAACCCAGGAAGTAACAAAACAAATAGCAATAGTCACCAATCCATTGCAAGACAAGGGAAAGAGGAAGATGATTGAGAACCTAAAGGCATATCAAAGTTTCAAGCTAAGGGAAGATCCTATCATGGAGAAAGAAGCTTTGGCAGTGGAAGCAAATAAGGAGAAATATATAAAGAGAGCAGAGTGAAGGAAGAGAGAAAAGCAGATGTTGCAGGAAGCAAAACTGAAGCTGCAGGAGATAGAGAAGAAGTTGAAGGAAGAACAAGAGTTTAGGAAAGAAAGAGAAGAGAAGAATAAGAAGGAAGAGGAACAAAGGAAAGGTGAGATGATAGAGAAAACAATGCCCATACAAGTTGATGATTTCGAATAGCTAGTAGCTAAGAAAGAGGGTGAACAAATGTAGGATAGGGAGCTTGCTCAACAAATTGAGAAACTGATCAAAATGACATACATGGAGTTGGAAAAGTAGCCACAAAATGAAGATACTAACCTTATGCCAAGAGCACCAGAGATCATCTCTTAGTATCTGCCACCTCCATTGTCAGAACTAGTCCTGAGTGAGCAAGGAGAAGGTGTTCTCCTTGATGATGATTCAATCATGGATGTGTACAATCTATCATTTGACAAGTTGCGGAAGAGGATTGTACAGGCATGAAGGAAGCACTTTCTGGATGATCACACATCACATGCATTCATCAAGGAAAGGTTGATAATGTAAGACACTAGGAAGAATTCATTCACCCTTGCCAAATCCAAATTGGACTGTGCAGGAGAAACAAGCTCAAATGTTAAGTATTCAACGACTGAGAATGAACAACTGGAAAATAAATTGGAGGATTTTAGGAAAGAGGTAGAACAACTTTGAGCATCAACGCAGAATGCAAATTGAGGGAGATGAAGAAAGTGATGCTTGTTGAAGTATCAACACTTGAGGGTACCATGCAGAAGCTCTATGACAGATTTTTCATTGTGCATAAAGCAATTTCCCATGTGCATGGCCTACAAAAGCAGAGCAAAAGGTTTGTTCAAACTCTCAAGAACATACATGTTTTCATGGCCCATGTACAAGAATTGACAATGCAATATAAGGCCCCCCCTCTTGAATTAGCAAAGCAGATGAAGTCACAAGTAGAGCTAGAGAAAGCAAAGGTCATGATTTTGATCCATAACTACGAGTAGGTCACCCCATTCATGAGTGAACATAACATGCATAAGCATATCGATGGTCCTATCATGGTAAACACCATGTTGCACATTCTTCAGAATGAGTTGGATATAGGTTCCAAGACCATATACCTAGATGCCATGGAGGTGAGAGTCCGTTTTTAGAAAGACACCATCAAACAGTTTGGGGACACCATCACACAATACCAATCTTGGCATCAATATGTGACTGAGAAGCACCAAGTGGAGGTTGTCGAGTTGGTATTTCCTCAAAATTTGAAATCATAGTATTTTGTCTTGTTAGGCTGTCTCTAGCCTATTTTGTCTTACATGGGTACATGTGGAAAATGTAATATTATTGTAAATATGTTGTAAGTGAAATTCCAAGTTTCATTAGTGGAATTTGAAAGGTCATCATGTCATGTAACGAGTTACTTGTAAGGAAGTTGAACATTCATGAGGGTAGTCAAATAGTCACAAAGGGGAATTTCAAGGGTCACCCCACTGTTTGTTATAAATAGAACCTCATAAATCATATAATGAGATTTTGGGAGCCAACGTTTGGCTGGGCTTAGGCTTAGAAAAGGCTTGGGTGTTTTGTGAAGAGCCTTGGCTTCTCTATATTGTAGAGTGAGTATAATTCTTTGGAGGAGCAGGTGTTCTTGACTGTAATGTTCCATTATTGGGGCTAGCGGTCGTCAATGGTGTATGTATGGATGAAACTTTCACTTATAATAATGATATAAGAGCCAACACACTTTCTTGCATATGTTGTTATTGTAGTTGTACTGTTTTATTTTCTTTAGCATTATATGTTGTTTAACTTATGCATTTTCTAATGAATTCCTTTGTATGCAATTGTATGAATCATGTTGAATGTGTGTTGTTGGGTTAACTCATCACTTTAATTTGTGGACTATTCTACATTTTAGCTTGTGATGTCATTTCACTCGTGTTTTCCTTTGAAGCTGCGTACTATTATAAGCTTCTAAGGGGCACACTTTATTTTCTCCTTCCGTGTGTTAGAACCTTCATGCATCACACTTGACTCTCCGCAGGGTCACACACTTGCTCTCACCCAAGGTTATCATACTTAACTCTACGCGCTACTGCATTCAAGGAATCAAACTACCACCCATTGTTGGGACTCCAACTACAAACAGTTTGAGGTCTAGTTGGGACTTCATATCAAGGAGATCCCTTAAATGTTGGCAGTTCCATCACTGTTAACATTTCTGGTGCTAGAAGGAGGGCTAGATGACAAGCTAAGCCCTTGAAGTCTGTTTTGAATTTCTGCACATATTTCATGACTTCTATCCAAATCATAAATCTGACATGTTTCTCTAACTTTGCTAATTTTGAAGTCTCGACGAGCATTATAAATGAATTGTCTAGATATAAGTTCAATGGCGAGGATGGAACAACCTTGTTCAGGCACATAGTTTCTTTTGTTGGATTCTATGACAGGTATGATGTCATATTTGATGAAATTGACTGTGGGTTGTTCACTCTCACATTCGAAGGGCACACAAAGCAATGGTGTCACACATTGTTTGTAGCCTCTATTCACTCTTTTGATCACTTTTTTAGAGAATTATGTCATGATTTCGTTCTTTATTACTTTAAAGCCCTTAATTAAAAAAAAATTAAAATTGTGAAAATCACCTGATGAATCTCTTCAATATTTTCACGATCATTTTGTTCACTACTGTTATGAATTTCCTGAAGATGAAGTTGACTAGGAATTTCTGGAGGAAATATTTCAATATCTTGTTCACTTTTCTGAGAATCCACATGAGTTAGAATCATTCGAACCTCTCCCAATATATCTTAGTGTTAGAGCTTCTAAAGCTAAGATGGATAAAGTTTTTTTCCTAAATGACCCTCCATCCCCTTCTCATCAAATAGCTCTAGCTCCACAGATCAAGGTGGGAGAAGTTGAAAATCCACCTGTTGATCTATCACCATATCCTACTAACCCACCTGCTCAAGATTTTTGCGTAGAATTGGACTGTAACTCTGATGGTTGTCTTGTGGCCATATCTCCTCATTCTTCATCCGTCGGTCCCTTTGATCCTTCATATTTTGGTGTGTTTTGTTCATTCGTCTCGGATCTCACATGTGATGTTCATGAGCATCAAGTTCTGGATGGAGTTGGTGTTGAGCAACTAACTTGTGATATCAATTTTGATGAGTATGTGTGGGAGTTTGAACAAGAATCTGTGATGAAGGATGACTTCTTTCTCTCTGCACCTCAACCACTTTATCTTGACATCTTCCACAGTTCTGCTATTTCTGTTCCATCTTGTGAAAATTCATTTCCATATGTTTCTATTTCCAATCATTCGTAGAACACATGGAATGCTAGTTTTTCATTGGATTTCGGAGAGGACAAATCAATCTTCCCTGATCCACCCAATATCTCATATTACCTTTTCAAAAACATAGAGGGTGAAATTTCTTGTTTTTCATTATCCCCTCTTTATGATTCATTAGATCATGAGGATGTTGTTTTCCATCATATTGAATTTTATGATCATGGTTGTCGTGATATTTTCATTCATTCATGTGATCACGATTCTTATTTTTCCACTGTTGATCTTTCTAATCCACCGATATTTGATGATACATCTTCTCATGAATTGGAAACTCCTCAAGTTGTTGAGGCACTTCCGCCTTGCTAATGGTTATGTCAGGTTCTCATAGCTTTGAGGTTAGTTCCACTTCTGATCAGAAATTTGTTGAACGTTTCCAGGCTCCTCATCACTTTTTCGTTTACACTGAAAATCAATCTATTTCATGGTTTTCACATCCTCCACTAGAATCACACGATCCTATTTCTCATGCATTGGAGGAGTTGTACGTAGCAAGCACTATCGCAAAACGAAAATTTTCTTCATTCTTTATGTTTGCTCATCTTTCAAGTTCGAAGGTGTGTATATGCTTGTCTTCCACATGCAATGTGATAGGACACCATGATACATCCACAGAGTGCCTTTCATGTGCTTTTCATTTTTTAATTTTTTTTTTGGATGCATTCAAGCTTCAAACATATTGGTTTGCATCATTTTATCTTTCCTGTCTGTTGGTTTTCTTGTATACCTTTCTTGTCGAACATGCTCTCGCCTACACGGGCCAACCAATGCGCCTATGACTGCATTGAAAATATCACTTTACATGAGTTGGCCTATGCTTTGCTTAGGTTAGGAGTAGGAGTAGTGTTTACTTTTATTGTTTGTTTTCTAATTTTCTTACTTTTTTTTGCCTTACTTCTTTCCTTTGCTTTTTTTCTTTTGCACCCGTAGATTGGTTTTCGCATAAAACCATGTTTGGCTTCTTAAACAAGCAGGGTGAAACCCAAGAGGAACTTATACAACTATCAACACTTGGTTACCTATCTATTCCCTCTCCTTATGTGAATATTTAATTTCTTCTACTCGATGATACCCTAATGAAAAATACATTCCTTTCCAAGAGAGTCATGGTGGAATCACAATGCTTGCACTCTTAACTAGCATGGAATACTCTAATCAATTTTATATTTTCGATTAACCCTTGTTAACTCAATCCAATAGAGTAAGGAGAGGGGGAAATCCTTAACAAGTATGTTAGAGGTATATTTAACATCCTTCTTTGAAGGGACATCATCTTTTTCTCTCAATAAGTCAGGATCCCTCTTTTGCCTCATGAAATAAATAAGTGCTTATGCACAGTTCTTTGAAAAATGAAAAAATGAAAAAAGTAAAATAAAGGGGAAAAGAAGAGAAAGGCTTCCTGCATAGAGAGGTGAATCAAGTAACTCTATCGGGGTACTATCCAGGTTCGTTGGAAGTGGATAAATGCTTGTGTTCCTAAAGTGACTCTGCCGAGGTACTATCCAGGCCTATTGGTAGAGGAGTAACACCAATGATGAAACTAAAACTCTGACAGTTTATTTTAATTGTGCATCTATATACCCATCATCCCTAATCGAAACAACTCAGTTTAACTTGGCTTGGTATGTCTGATGTCGATAAAGAGATTGGTAGGGACCACATCTTTTACTCAAGCTAAGTGAAGAATCTATAATAATCGAAGAATTTAACAATACTTCCAGAAGAGTTAGACCCTTTTTGCACGAAACAAGGTCCATACAGAGAGTTGGAGTTCTACTATTGTGTTGCCATTGTTGTAGTAGCTACAAACACCCTCCAAAATGTTCCCTATGCTTCATTTTTGGATCGTCCCTGCTAAACTGCAACAACTCATCTCACAGTCCCCTAGGTATATGTGCTTCAACTAAGATTTGTTATTTTCATCTTGGCTTGTGTTTTCTCACTTAACTATTTTTCCAACCCACAAGCCGATCTCTTGACTTGGTCTTTCGATAGTTCCCATCTTGCATTAGAGAAATGCACAATTCTTGAGGGAAATTGGCCTTGCTCTTGGGAATTGCATAAGCTTGACTGCCAGTGAGCCTTGAGCTCAGGAAATGTGTAGTACTAGATGGAAACCATTGTTGATCTTAGAAATTTCGTAGACATGAGAGGTAACCTAGAGTCACTCAGCCCATAAATTGCGCAAAACCCACTATGCTCAGAAATTGCACAATGCATGAGGTAGAGAGTTGTCTGGCTCTTCCCAGAACTATGCAATCTTTCCAGTAAATTCATGGAAGTTTTTATCAAAAAAAGGAAAAAGAAAAAAACATCTGTAAAATAGTGATCTATTTTTAGCAACCCGATGGAGGCACTTGAGTTATTTTGGAAACTTTTGCCAAGTGTCATTTTTCCTTGATTTGAGGCATGCCTATCATAAACCCTAACTTGAACAAATTTGTTTAATCAATGCTGTTAGATCTCATTTTCACATTTTATCTTGGACCTATGGCATTCCCGAGGAGATAAAGGAACCTTCGGTGCGATCGTCGTCACTTTTTCTGGGTGCGTTTTTCTTTTCTACTATTTTGTTACTTTTTTTGTTTCTTTTTGTTGTTTAGCTTGTGAGAGTGTTGTTTCACGTGTTTCTTTGAATGAGTGCTAAAATTTTAACTTATTTTATCTTGTAGAAGTTTTGTTTCAAGTTTTAGATTTCCTTTCCCAAGTGTCGCATGTGTCACCCTGTTTTTGCACCAACGGTTACCATTACGACAACTAACTTCACATGCTTCATTTTCCTTCAGCTTGATTTATTCCTGCACTTGTTTCACATGCATGCATTGAAACTTAGTCAGATATGCACTCAACATCACACCATCCTTCTAATCTCCTTATTTTCACACTCCCCTTGGGCAGATTTGGGTCCCTTTTCCCAGATTTCGCACTTCATTGATTGCACTATGGAATCTGGGAGATCAATGCCTCTACCTTGGCTTCTAGAATTGTACAGAGCCTATCTTGGCCTAGCTCAAACTATGCACTACACATTTCCAGGAGCCAACCTCCCATCTTGGCCATTAGGACTGTACAATGCACAATCTCTCCAAGCCTTTTCCCAAGACTAAACTGTGCATTGCACAATTTTAGTCATCAAGCTTCTTGACTGACTCCTGGAACTGTGCAATGCACAGTTCCCACAGTCAGTCAGTGACCTCTATCATAAAAAATTACGCGATCCTTCCTATCATGAGCCCAGTTTGTTGCTTGATATTGTCTTGAAGTTACTTTGGGTTTTAAGCTTACATTTTCTTGCCATGAGTGTCCTCTCTGTCCCATAGGTACAAAATTTGTTGAGCATCTCTCTAGAAGTTACAATTAACATGGCATCCAAGAGAGATTCATCATAGGTAAATGTCAAGAATAGAACTGGGGAAGCAGTTGAGAAGAAATCATTTGACCTACTAGTATATGCAGACACTTAGTTGTTCATTGAGAAGGGTTCAACACCGGCATGGCAAAAAATCAAAGGTACTTTTGTAGAGGAATTGAAGGAAGACTTAGAGGACCAACAGGTTTATCTTAGCATCAAATGATCAAATTTATACAAGGTTGCATGCGGGTACCTCGTATTCCCATGCACAAACATTATTGACTAGATTGTCTCACACACAGATGAATAGATGATGAAATTGAGCAATGCCTGCGGGATAGAACTTGCCACCTTTAGGGTAGAGAAATTTCAATAGATGTATCATTTACCCTAACCGGTGAAATGCATGGACTCATTTTTCTATGCCACCCATAGCTTTGTGAACACTAGAGATATCGTCAAGTGCTGGGTGAAAGAGATGTCAAAGTTTAGACAGACAACCACTCATGTTTACAAGACAAAGTCCCTCGGGAAGGTTTATCAATTCTTAATCATCTTTGCCTACAAAATATATGGTCAAGAGAGCACATAAACTTTTCCTGAAGGGTGGGTAGTCATATTGGACCAGTTGGTGAGTGATGGGAAGCCATTCAACTAGTCAAATTTGTTAGTTCATCAGTTGAAGATCCATGTGACTAACACTCAAAATTCTTCCACGAATGAGCAAGCAAGATTTTATATGTTCACATACTTACTTAATGCAATCTGTGCCCTACAACAGTTCCTTGGCATGAGCTAGTCATGGACACCAAAGGAGACTATCACCAACATCTATTTCAAGTTTCTTTCTGACTATAGCTATCAAGGAGTGATGGCAAAGCTAATTGAGCATTTTATCATCCCGTTGTAAAAGCTTATCTTTGAGCAGGGTCCACTTTTCATGTCCTGAGAAGAAATGGAGGCGATAGTAAACATTGCAAATTGGTATGCCTCACCAGGTGGCACCTTCAGTAGAGTGTTTGGTGAAGAGAAGCCTTCACATGTTCTACCAAGGTATGCCACTGACAATTTGATCATGCAAGAGATCTCATATCACCTCTCGATAGGGTTGTTAGCAGGACTGCATAGGAAGAAGAAAGCACCATGTCCCACTCTTCCTTTGTAGATCAAATTATACGAGATTAAGAGCTTGAAGGATGTAGATACCAAGGTTAAGGTGATAGTGAGATTCAAGTTTGGCACCAAAGAATTTAATATGTATGATCCCCACAGTATTTATAAGGACCACCATGCGAGGGTGTATTTTCCATGGATCCACGTGACATTTCACTGGCTAGAGGGGGACCCTTGGACGTACTGCTAAAATGCCTCCATACTTAATGAGTTAGCTCGGTTACTAGGAACTTGGAAATATGCTCTGTAGATAGCAGCAACCTAGGAAGCAACAACATCAATAGCAATCCAGTGCAGGGTAAGGGAAAGAGGAAGATTGTTGAGAACCCAAAGGAAGAGAAAATATGTAAGATGAGGGAAGACCCTATCATGGAGAAATCATCTTTGGAAAATAAAGAAAAGAGGGAGCAACATATAAAGAGACCAAAGTGAAGGAAGAAAGAAAAGCAGAGGCTATAGGGAGTAGAATTGAAGGTGCATGAGATGGAGAAGAAGTTGAAGTAAGAACATGAGTTGAGGAGGAGAGAAAGATAAGAGAAGTATAAGTAGGAAGAGGAACAAAAGCAAGGTGCAATGATAGAGGCAACAACACCCATACAGGTTAATGACTTGAAATAGGCAGCAGTTGAGGAAGAGGGTGAACAGATGTAGGATCGGGAGCTTTCTTAATAGATTGAGAAACTCATCGAAGTGACAAACATGGAGTTAGATAAGGAGTCAAAAAATGAAGATACTGACCTTTTGCCGAGAGCACCAGAGGTCATCTCTTAGTTTCTACCACCTCTAGTGTCAGAACCAGTCCCGAGCGAGCGAGGAGAAGTTCTTCTTATTAATGATGATCTAGTCATGGATATGTACAATTTATCATTTGACGAGTTGCAAAATATGATTGTACAGGTGTGGAGGAAGAACTTTACGAATGATCATGCATCACCTGCATTCATCAAGGAAAGGGTGATAGCGTCAGACACTAGGCAACATCCAACCGCCCTTGCCAAAGCTAACTTGACCTATGCATGAGAAATAAGCTCAAGTGTTAAGTACTTGACGGCTGAGAATGAACAACTCGAAAATAAATTACAGGCTTCTAAGAAAGAGTTAGAACAACTCCTATCATCAACTCAGAATTCAGTTTCCACAAGGGGAGATGAAGAAAGCAATACTTTCTGAAGTATCAACACTTGAGAGTACCATGTAGAACATCTATGACGGATTTGTCACTGTGTATAAAGAAATATTCCATGTGTGTGGCCTACAACAACGAAGAAAAGAGTTTGTTAAAGCTCTCAAGAACATACATGCTTCCATCACCCATGTACAAGAATGGACAATGTGGTACAAGGGGGCCCACCTTGACTTAGCAAAGATGATGAATCCAGAGACAAAGCAGGAGAAAGCAAAGATCCAGATGTTGATTCGAAACTATGAGCAGCTCACCCCATTCATGAGTATCATATAGGCCTCATATGCACGGTTCCACAACATTTTGGATGTAATGGTGAAAACACACAAGATCCCATCAATCAGTCCCCTCAATGATGCTAAACCCAAGAACCAAGTCTAGTTAGATATCAATGAGTACATGGAGTAGCTAAGGCAAGAGGCCACTAGGGAAGACTTGGAGCTGAGCGCACATAACATGCCAAAGTATATCGGTGGTCTTGTCAGGGTAAACACAATGATTCACATGCTTTAGAATGAGTTGGATATAGGTTCCAAGACCAAATACCCAGATGCCATGGAGGCAAGAGTTCACTTTTAGAAAGACACCATCAAATAGTTTGGGGACACCATCATGCAATACCAAGCTTGGCATCAATATGTGACTGAGAAGCACCAAGTGGAGGTCACCGAGTTGGTCTTTCCCCAAACTTCATAATCATAGTGTTTTATCTTGTTAGACTGTCTCTAACCTATTTTGTCTTACATGGGTACATGTGGAAAATGTAATATTATTATAAATATGTTGTAAGTGAAATTCCAACTGTCATTAATAGGATGTGAAAGGTCATCATATCATGTAATGAGTTACTGGTAAGGAAGTTCAAGACTCATGAGGGTATTAAAAGAGTCAAAAAGGGGAATGTTAAGGGTCACCCCACCCTTTTTTATAAATAGAAACTCATAACACATAGAACAGGCTTTTTGGAGCCAAGAGTTTGTCTAGAATTAGGCTTAGAAAAGGTTTGGAAGTATTGTGAAGAGCCTTGGCTTCTCCATAGTTTAGAGCGAGTATACTTATTTAGAGGAAAAGGTGTTCTTGACTTTAATGTTCCACTATTGGGGCTAGTGGGCGTCAATGGTGTATGTATGGATGGAGCTTTCACTTATAATAATGATATCGGAGCCAGTACACTTTGATGCATATGCTTTTATTATAGTTGGATGATTTTGGTTGCTTTAGAAATGTATGTTCTTTAACTTATGCATCTTATGAACTATTTGTATGCAATTTTATGAATCTTGTTGAATGCGTGTTGTTGGGTTAACTCATCACTTTAATTTGTGGACTATTCTTCACTTTAGCTTGTGATGTCATTTTGCTCATGTGTTACTTTCAAGCTGCGTACTATTATAGGCTTCAAAGGGGTGCACTACCACCCACTACTGGGACTCGTACTCCAAATGGTTTGATGTCTAGATGGGAGTTCACATTAGGGATATCCCTTGAATGTTGGTGGGTCCAACACCGTCAACATGCACCAAGAGTGTTTCAACTCCCAAAGGCTTCTCAACACAAATTATCAACCTGAGGTTCGTACAAACTTAGAGGTGACAACTCTATTTGCAGAGTAGGTTAGGTTCTACTTATGTCATCCTCAACCATGAGATCAGATCAAGGTGTTCAGATACAATTCCTCCAACTAACTACAGTGAAAACCTTCTATGAAAGCATAATTGAACTTGATTCTAGATACAAAAGTGGAAATGCCATTCATTCAAATGTAAATGCTAATTGACATTGCATGAAAGAAAAATGGCTAATATACTTACAGAAGTAAATCATGCTACTCTACTCTGAAAATTCAATCACATAAGTAACCTATTTATATGCATCATTATTCTACTTTACAATTTCTTAAAAATAAGGAATCTAATTTTTAACATGCATATGGATAAATATACCAATTCTAACTCTGTTTTGCTATTTGATGGTTGGAACGAGGAAAGGAGGAGATTGGAGTGGTCTTTGAGTCTTCCTTAATCATAAAATAACAATTTGGTGGGCATTATTCATCTTAATTATGCCAGGATCAAAGTGGGAAGCAAAAATGGTTGAAAATAACACTACTATAGAGCTGCTACAGGAGGTTCCATAGGAGGGCATGTATTGCTATAAGAGGCTCTGTTTTGCTATAGGAGGGGGTCCAAGAGCATTTTTAGGATGGAAATGGTATCTTTGGGATGAAGGGATGTGGATGTAGGTAGGAGGTAATAAATGAATGCTTTGGGAGCCTCTTGGCCAAGCCTAGCACCTCTCATAGGTCTATCTTGTGCTAAAGTTGATGCCCACAATGCCTCTTATTTTCCTTGACAGAGTGATTGTGGAGACAGAGGTTGGGAAAAATGCGAGCTTCCTAGGAAAAGGATGGAGAAATATAGGTGAATGTGGGAAGGTATGCCCACCTCCGCATATCAACACAGTCCCTGCAGCTAGCCAAATACATGCATGAAATGACCAATAACACAGTGAAATAATTTAACATGGAGAATATGAGTTGAATTTGACTAAAATATATTCTATCCCACAACACTACTCTTATCACTAAAAAAATAACACTAACTCCTAAGTTGCAGAGGATAAGCATGCAAAAGGATCACAACTAATATCTATCCATTTCCAAGAAATCATAAACAAATATTTTTGGATTGTGATTGTCAATCCTTCCAATATCTTACCAGAAGATAGGTGATAGGCAAGCCTACAATCACAAGTTTTTATGCTATAACATATACTGAAACAAGATAAGGGCTATAATACCTTGAAACAAGAACGCGAAGGAAATACAAAAGAGGGAATAAGGCCTCTGGGTTGGGCCCAAACCCAATGGTTTCATCCCTCCAAACTAACTCAAATGCAGATCAATGGTAAGCTTCTCATTAACAGAAAATAAAAGTCGGATACATCAGATGAAACTTAAGAATAACAATTTCAAGCATTAGACTCAGTAGCTACTCTTATATGCAACAAAAATTCGAATCCTAATGAGCCTTTCAACTAGTTTATTTATACAAAAAGGTAGTTAATGGATGCTCCCTTGAAAAGAGGAGTGATTCCCTCCAAGATCTCGAGAATTGTGGATTTGGTCTTCCTTGATATTCACATGTACTTGGATTCCCTCAATTGCTGGTGAATTCAATCCATGAGTGAGGATTCTGTAATCCCAAGCCAAGTTAGAGAGCTAAGGAGGTGGACAAGCCCCACATATTCTGTCTTGGTTGTCTCCATCAAGTCCTTGCATAGTAAATGCCTAAAAAATGCTTCCTTTTCCTGCAAATCAATAACATTAGGACACACAATATGAAAAAAACCTTTTCATCTTCTTACTAAGCATATTATGACTAAAAATGCGAATTAATGTGAGAAAATGATAATTTTAGAGCTAAAGGATAGAATAATGAACTTCAAAATATACCTATTAATGGGACCCATCATCACCCCCTGTTGAAGTTGTTTCTCATCCTCTGAGAAACTTAGTCATCCATATGAATCTCATTCATGGCCTCGGTGGCCTCTCTGACATCCCAAGGCACCTCAGATGGTGTGCCTTCTCGTGGATAAAAACCTACATTTGCCTCTATCTCTGTCCATAATTTTTGTTCCTCTGCCTAGTTTCTTCCTTATTGTAAGCCCAACAATAAGGGAGGATTGAGTTTAAGTCCTCCCTATTTGATCTTCAACCTTTGTGTTATCCTTATGTACAACGATGTTATTTCCAAGGCATTCCTTTGTCTTTCTGGAGAGTGATACTCTTTGATTTGTAAACTATGAGGTAAGTCCTGCCACCTTCTCTGACAGGCTTGTAAAATTTTTGTTTCCAACATCCTAAAAATGTAGAATGGATTTTTCTTGGGTTTCTATGTACCTAGGTGCTAGATCAAAATTAGAGGAGATGAGATTGCGATTTCTTATGACAGCTGTAGGGCATACTAATCCTGATCTGATATATAGTGGCTCTTTTTCTTCCTTTTTCATCTCCTTCTTCACCTCTTGAGCTCTTTTCTCCTCATGTGCCAATGAAGATTCCAATACCATGAGTTGCATGTCTCCCAATCTTGAATTAGGGTCCCAAAAATCCATGTATGTTAGGATCATATTATGCATATAAAACTTAGCTAGTTTTTCCCTATCCTCCATACTCAGGTTTTTGTAAAACTCAATAAATTGTGTGTAGCCTTGGAAAGGTAAATACCCATACTGTTCTAGCGTATTTATCTAGAATTGGAAACACTAATCCTTGAGGAAAATAGCATAGGATTTAGATGACAATCAACATTGTATGGATTCCATAGATAAACTTGCCTTGTAGATAGTTGTGTTTCCTTTTCTTGTAGTTGTTATTTTAGCCTTATGTTCTATTCTTGTATTTTATCCCTCATGGTTGACTCCCTTAGTTTTAGGTCACTCAATTCCTTTCCCATTTCATTGATCTTTTCTTCCATGAGGCCCACATATTCTACATTTTTGGATTTGGTAATTTGCATCCATCTATGTTTTCTTCCTCTTTCCTTTTCTAACTCAAAGAGTGGGATGGAAAACATTACAGGTATAATCCTACCTCCCTCAAAAAAATTGTAGTAGGATTCTAAATTGGGTTGTGGATTAGGCTTCTAGATCTCTTGGAAGATTTTTTCATCCTTTCTTGAGGTAGTTTCTCCTTCCTGTAGCACTTACTTCTGCTCCTATAGCACCCCTCGTTTCTCCTGTAGTAGTCCTTGTTTCTCTTATAGCTTCTCTGTTTCCTCCTATAGCTCTTCTTTTTCTTCTTGTCCAATGGAAGTTTGTGTATTGAGTCTCTTAAAGGTGACTTCCCTAGTGGTGGGCCTTCCCATAGGTATCACAAGTTGCTTGGTTTTGGCCTTAGGAGAGCCAACCTCCTCAAATTCTCCCTCACTAGGTCCCACTTCGTCCTTTTTTCTTGGTGACCCATTAATAGTGAAAGAGATTTTTGAGGGAGGTTGTGGTTTCCCTTGTCATGATTCTCTTCCTTGTTTTGAAGTATAGGGGACCTTACCTTGGGTGCCTCCTTTTGGGCTTAACAAGTGTGCTCAATTTGACCAATTTGGCATGCACTTCTTGCTCTGTGTTCCCTGGAGAGAGACTTGTTTGTTGTCCTTGTTTTCCTGTCTCTTGGGGATTACGGGTCTCTTCAGGGTTCTCTTTTTATTCTACTTTCTTCTCTACTTCTTCTTCTTTGATTTCTACTTCTTCTTCCTCTGTTTTCATGTCCTATTCTTCCTTTGTTTCTGCCGCCTCTTCTTCCTCTGTCTTTCTTCTCCTACCTCCAATGCTAGAGGCTGGTATTTCTCCATGTGTGATGGCTTGGGTTTCAATGAAAAATTCCCTGTCCATGTCTACAAAATTAGTCCATAACATAGGGTTCCTTATGCGACTTAAAACATCCATCACAATTAGCTTAATGAGGCGATGGTGGGAAATGTGTTGAAGCTTCCCATCCCTTACCTTCTGACTCATTTCAATAATATTTTGAAGGAGGAAATGGGGAACACTTAGTTTATGTGAAATTTGTAAATCTGCTTTGAATGTTAGCTCATGGATTAGCCTAAAATGATAGGCATATATAATGCTCAGCCTCCACTCATAAGATATTTATTTGAGAATGTGATAGGCCACTTAATCTCAGGGGTAAGGTAGGATTTCTCTTCTTAATCCATTCTTATCTTCTATAGGATTCTATCTCTAAATGAAAAATTTCTTCTTGGTTGTGACACTTACTACTTTCTCCTCGCTCCATCAAGATCCTAAGGGTAAGGTAGTCACTCTTCTTATGGTTTCAAGACTTAAAGAGATGGCTAGTCCTATAACAACTATAATGGCCCTATCTTCTCCTTGAGAATGTAGTGCCATGGAAAATCCTTGAGTTATGTTATCATCATACCCTTTCAATTGTTCAAAGAATCCTATCCATTGATTTCTTATAAAAATATCTACTATAGGAGGATGTTGATGAATTCTCTTTATGTTTATGGCCTCTCTTATATTGATTCCTCCCCCAATTTCTTATACTTCTCCTTCTCGAGATCACTTAGGTGTAAATTCCAATGTTTCCTCAAGGTAATCTCGGTTGTAGAAATAATGCCACAACTTCCTTTTTATCAGAGAGGGAGAAGGATGCTAAAATTTATATCAAAACAAGCTCTTTTTTTTTCCCTATCTTTCCTTTACACACAACAATTTCCATAGGGAACTACTACTCAATTGTCTATTACAGGGCACTAATCTTCAGGCAGAATTCCCATGAAAATGTATTGAAATTAAAGAGGGACAAATCTACTTACTCCTTTTATAGATATATTTTCCATGTGCATTAGGGTTTGAGGAAAACTTTGGGTCACTTTGGCTTGATTTCTCCCTACCATTCTCTCCAGTAGCTTCTTTTTAGGCCTCATGTAGTAGTGAAAATTCTCCTATAGATCCTCCTGTAGCTTCTCATATAACACCTGCAACCATAGTTTGAAGCAACTCATTGGCACCCTAGGTAGTATGATATCACTAGGTCATCCTCTCTAACTATTTTTTTCTTTCTAAAAATGAACATTATTTCAAATGAAGTCGAGCCTTGTAATTAATATTAACTTTTTCGGTAAAGGCTCAGAGCGTTTTGGTGACATGGATCTTACACGAACTTCCCCTTTTCTAACTATTGTCCCCACTCCTTGTAATTATCACCTTGCTCCTCGTGATCATCACCTCACCCCTCGTAATCCCCACCTCACTTGGGTTGACTTTTTGATCTGAAATGGGGGTCTAACTTCTTGTCATACTTACAAGAAACCTCCCACTCCAAAGCTTAACAAATAATGATCTAGCTTAGGTCGACAAATTCGGAATTAAGGACTTGAATTAGGTGTATGTCTTTGTTTTAATCTATTAAGTGCTTACTTGTTCATGCCGATATTAAAGACAAATAAAAGTAAATGTAGAAAATAGACAAACACACATAACAACAATATAATCTAGGAGTTTACCCTGATATCATGGGCTATGTCTCCTTGATATCTTGTCAACTTGACTAGGCTCTTTGGGATTATGGTAAAACTTCTTTTACAAGTTCTATACTCAACTCCAAAGGTTAACAACTGAACCAATGGGCTTTGAATACCATCTTATCCATGGCTGTCCTTACTCTGCAGACAGATCTAGGCCTTTATGGACTGCATTCCTTCAATTAGAACACTGAGCTAACTTGAGCTTCTGGATGGCACTAAATCCCCCAGAATTCTGCATACTGTCTCTGGAACTCCTTTTGTCTTTAGCAAACATCAGACACCAATAATAGACTTGATCATTTGATCATTTTCTGTCTAGAACTTCATTGTAGCATATTGGCCCTTAAAGTCTTTAGATGCTTCTGAAAATCCCTGCAATGGATTTATAATGTCCTTTACAGTCAGAATTGACTATTGGATCTCTGAGAATGAGCTCTGGTAGCTCTTGTAACTACCTCCAGCCTCTGGTGGATTTTGAACTGCAGAATCAATATTCTTGGATCAAATTCTCCATGCATATGATTTCTTCAACTTCGATGGATCATTCCATTAGCTTCAGAAGGATCTTATTAGTCTAGACAGCCTCTTGTTTCACTCTGAGGCTCTGGCTCTGTTTCTCTGGAAAACTCTCTGTAATCCCTTGTAAACTACTCTATCTCTTCTTTTATTTGGTATCTCAACCAAATTTAGCAACTGCACTTGACTCCAACTAAAGTTAGTGAAGGCTGCTAAACTTTAACCTCTCTGCTAGGTTGACCGTCAGAGGTAGCCGTTTAGATTACCGTAACTGTTGGGCGCACATATGTACGATATAACCCCGACGGTTAGGGACAATCAACCATAGAGCTTTTGCAGTCCGATTAATCCTGAACTGTCGATCTAACTCGTCATCCAATGACTGTCATGTCATTTGATGGCCAACTTTCCTAGAAAATCTCCGCCATTGATGTGACCTCGTTTAATCCAACGAACATCTCTCATATTGGGCAAATTTCCTGCACGAATGATATATGACCAAGGGCGCGTGATAAGAGAAGTTTTGCTCTGCTACATGTCACAAGATGAATGGAATTGCATGCTCTTGGCTGATTACCACTTCCAGCATTTCACCCACGTGATGTATTGTTTACCACTTGGTAAATACTGCCCACGTGCTTTATTCAGATTTAATGAAAAAGGTGCTTTATAAAGGTTTAGCACTTTAACAAAGGTTTTGTGCTTTAACAAAGGATTTAATGCTTAACAAAGGTTTTGCGCTTTAAGGCCAAATGAACCTTTTAACCTTTTAACCCTTTTACCTCTTACCCTTGGTTCTTTACCTTTGGTCTTTAACCTTGGTTCTTTGACTGCAATTTAAGTCATGGATCATTTTTTGATCACTCCTCCCCATTGAGAATCTTCTGGACCCCAAAAGACTGATATACTGATTTGACCAATAGATAAGAGTATGACACCCTCTTCTTTTAGCCTCCATACACTTTCACTGCATAGCTAGTGCCTCTGAACCAAAACTTTGAAGCTTTCCTTCCTGGATGCACTTGTTCTCCTGTTAAGAACTATCCTCCTATTAAAAATGGGTTTCCTTCAGAATTCACGCAGAACTTCTGCTGAGAAGGTACAAAAGGTAGTTTGAGCGTCTCTTCCTTGATCATGCATCCAAGGTGGTTCAAACAACTGTAAGATTACATCTTCTTAATAGATGTGTACATTTTTACAAATTACAATATGTTTTTCTGACATATTGTCAAAAACAACAAATACAAGAAAACAACTGGATGGCCTAGACTTTTTCTTCATCAAAAGAAACAGATTTCACATCCTGTGAATCACCATCATGGCTTTACATCTTTGTACAAATGATTGACTAGTTAACAAGCCAACAAAAACATGCCTTTACAACAGTTGACCCTTCAAGTCAAACATGTAGAAAAAGAACTTAAGGTTTCTTTTTCAAAACACTTCATCGTTGTCTCCCTTTTACAATCTTGGAAACCAAATCAACTTTTCCCAAGTCAAGATTACATTACATGCATGTTTAAAACAAAGCCATCGACCCTTCAAGTCAACTACACATACATGTTCAAAATACCAGGAGATCATCAACATCCCTGTGTACATACATATGATTCTCATGCATGTATCACATCCTTCAACTTTCTCTTAAGCACACTGTACTTTCAAAGCTGAAATGAATATAATGTTTGCAGCAATAAAGTGAGTCTACCTACTCAACCTTTCCATTCACCTTATTGGTAAAACCCTGCAAATTGCATCTCATTAGCAAATAAATGCATCAATTCAAAAGAAATGCAAATTTTAATTAGTTAAGAACTATAACCATTTCTTACCAATCCTTTTCAAAGGTGCTTCCTTTGTTTGCACATTTATGTGAATCATCCTACAACACATCAATTATGGAAGCTTCCTTTCCATTCTTGCCATTCTATCTTTCCACTTTCTTCAGATTTTGTGGAAGCATTGTTGGATTCAGAGTCCAACACCTTTCAGCAATGTGTCCTTGCTTATGGCAGTAAGTGCAATGCATGTGCATCTTCTTGACAGCATGATTTGCCTTGTCCAATGGACCTTTGGCTTCTTTCTTCCTTTCCTTCAATAGTTTCCTGTATGTGGCCATTCTCTTCCAACATATAGAAACACTATGGTTATACAAACCACAAAATGAACATGCAATTCTTTTCCCATGATTATGTGGAAATTTATCATGCCTTACATAATCAAAAGGAATATGATTAAAATTAGATTTATACCTTTATTTTTCACCTTTGTTACCTTCATGAGGAGGTGAATCGAATGAAGAAGTGGCTTCCTTTGGAACACCATCAATCTCTTCAATGCTTTCAGAGCTTTTACAACTCTTTGCCTCAAGTCCCTGCTCATGAACACCTTCTTCCTGCAAAGTGTGTTTCAAACTATTTCATTTCCCAAGAATACAATCTTTACACTCTTGATGTAGAAGACTTGACATGAAACTCCTTCTAGAAACTGTTTCATTTGCCTTCATGGTTGTTTCAGAACTTTCTCCATCAGCTTTTCCATAGCCAAGACCCAAATACTTAGGCCTTTCCTCAACCAATATTGGCTTAACAATGCCCTATGCATGTTTTCCCAATCCTTTTCCTTCATAGCCCATTTGTGACATCAACTTGGACACTATGCCTCTAGTATGTTTTTCAAACGAACCAACATAATCATTTTTAGAGGAAATTGAAGAAAAAATAGAATTTTTTACCTCTTCTGCAAGCTGATACTTGACTAAGGCTTCTTTTGCAACAAGGAGATGTGTCTCCGACTCATGCATCATTTCCAAGTTCATATTTGTAGTATGAAGTTGGCTTTCCACTTCCTGCAATCTGTCAGAAAGAAACTGCTTTTCTTCCCTCATGGAATTCAACTTCTCTCAGAGTTTGATGCTCTTCCTTCCATCCTCATGCATTTCTCTCACCATATCCATCATGATGAACATATCTTGCTTCAAGTCCTCATCAAAGAATCTTGTGAAGGAGGAGGATTTTGAGAACTCACTTGTAGAAGTTGTCATTATAACAATGAACAAAATAACTTCAACAAAATTCCCAAAGAGCTTATTCAAGCAACCTTTAGCAAACAAACCTCTTGTGCTTCAAGGATTGCCTTGAGGTCATTGGGGTAAGGAGAATGCATTAAACCCTTCTTCCTTCTTGTGCTCTCCTGGACTTAGCTATCAGTAGATTTCCCTTCACATTTGCAAACTCAAACAATAGTCAGTTTACAGACAATCAAATAGTTAAATCCCTTGTATTATTTAACACCTTTCAAGTCAAACAAGCAATCTATTGCTCTGTCTATCAAGCAACTATGCTTCTATCAATCAAGCAGCTAGCTCTGATACCACCTGATCTGAAATGGGGGTCTAACTTCTTGTCATACTTACAAGAAACCTCCCACTCCAATGCTTAACAAATAATGATCTAGCTTATGTTGAAAAATGCGGAATTAAGGAATTGAATTAGGTTTATGTCTTTGTTTTAATATGTTAAGTGCTTACTTGTTCATGATGATATTAAAGACAAATAACAAAAAATATAGCAAATAGACAAACAAACATAACAACAATATAATCTAGGAGTTCACCCTAATGTCATGGGCTACGTCTCCTTGAGCTCTTGTCAACTTGACTAGGCTCTTTGGGATTATGGTAAAACTTCTTTTACAAGTTCTATACTCAACTCCAAAGGTTAACAACCGAACCAATGGGATTATAATACCATCTTATCCCTGGCTTTCCTTACTCTGCAGACAGATCTAGGCTTCTCTGGACTAGATTCCTTGAATTAGTACACTGAGCTGACTTGAGCTTTTGGATGGCACTAACTCAGAATTTTGCATACTGTCTCTGGAACTCCTTCTTCTGTCTTCAGCACACATCAGACACCAACAATAGACTTGATCATTTAATCATTTGATCATTTGTTGTCTGGAACTTCACTGTAGCATCTTGGCCCTTAGAAGTCTTCATATGCTTCTGAAAATTCCTGCAATGGATTTATAAGGTCCTTTACAGTCAGAATTGACTATTGGATCTTTGAGGATGAGCTTTGGTAGCTCCTGCAACTGCCTTCAACCTCTAGTGGCCTCTGAACTACAAAATCAATCTTCTTGGATGGAATTCTCCATGAAGATGACTTCTTTAGCTTCTATGGATCATTCTGTTAGCTTCAAAAGGCTCTTATTAGTCTAGAGAGCCTCTTGTTTCACTCTTAGGCTCTACTTCTCTCTCTCGAGCTCTTCCTATGTTTCTCTAGAATACTCTCTAGAATCCTTTGTAAACTACTCTGTCTCTACTTTCATTTGGTATCTCAACCAAATTTAGCGACTACACCTGACTCCGACTAAACTTAGTGAAAGCTACTAAACTTTAGCCTCTTCGCTAGGCTAACCATTAGGGGTAGCCATTTACATTACTACAACTGTTGGGTGCATATATGTGCGATATAACCCTAGCAGTTAGGGACAAACAACCATAGATCTTTTGCAGTCGGGTTAATCCTGAATGTTGATCTAACCATCATCCAACAGTTGTCGCATCGTCTGATGGCCAAATTTCCCAGACAATCTCCATCGTTGATGTGACCCCACTCAATCCAATGAACATCGCTCATATCACGCATATTTCCTGCACGAACGATATCTGACCGAGGGTGTGCGATAAGAGAAGTTTTTCTCTACTACGTGTCACCTGCTGAATGGAATCACCAATTACGACTTCCAGCCTTTCACCTGTGCGATATACTATTTACCGCTTGGCTGATATTTCCCACGTGCTTTATTCAGATTTAATGAAAAAGGTGCTTTATAAAGGTTTAGCGCTTTAACAAAGCTTTTGCACTTTAACAAAGGATTTAACGCTTAACAAAAGTTTTGCGCTTTAACAAAGGATTTAACACTTAACAAATGTTTTGTGCTTTAAGGCTAAATGAACCTTTTAACCTTTTAATCTTTTACCTCTTACCCTTGGTTCTTTACCTTTGGCCTTCAACCTTGGTTCTTTGGCTGCAGTTTAAGTCCTAGATTATTTTTTGATCACTTTTACAAGTTGAATAGGTGACTAAATGAACTTTATTTAACTTGTCGAGGGTGGCTACCTCTAGCCCATAAAATTTCCTTTCTTGACCATTAACACATTTTAGCATTATATGCATAGGGAAGAGCCAAGGGTTGTCATACCTGAGCCTACCAGTGGGATCAAATTTATGGATATCCCTGCATGCTGGAGCTGGATCTCATAACATTGTGATCATGAAGGTATTGAATTTCTTTGCTTGTTCTACACAAGTATTCCTAATTTGATGATATTTTTGTTATGTGTGCATCTTTCTTCCCAGAGTCCAAGCTACTGCTAGCGCGGATGGACTACTTCCTTAGGATCATGTGCTTCTTCTCCAATTCAAAAATGGTTCCATGATACTCAAGGTGGTTGGATCTTCTACTCTGATAAATACCAGCTGAGATCGGATTTGAATTGGAAAACTGGCATGTGCAGGTGAGTGTCTGTGATCTCTAGAGAAATTAGCAATAAAAATGACTTTGAGCGAAGAAAATGGGTTTTTATAGAGAAATATGAGAAAAAAATAGTTAATGAGCGTGGAAAAAAGTGTACGATAGGCTAACGTATGATGACACGAGGGGGGATGATGTGGAGTGGTGAGATGGAAGGTGATATGGAGTGATAGATGAGGTGGCAGGGTGGAGGAGTGACATGGACATGTCGTGGAAGAATTGTAATCATGTACACTTGCAATTTTCCACTCGCTTCCCACAGAGAGGGTGAATACCACTTACCACTCACAGGGGCACCTATCGTGGTAAGTGGTTCCAACTTATGGCGATGTCGGGTGAGATCATGGCCGTTGATTTACTGACAGTGGTTTCTTGCCAGGCCTCCTATAAGGGCACCCTTCCACATATGTTTCGTACATGTTATAGTGTCAGGTTTCTCCTGTGGAAGAGTCTTGATTTTGTGAACGACATCACCCTTTGAAAGTGCGTGTGATTTAATCGTGGTTCCTCTACTATAGGAGCTGGTCCCACCAACATACAATATTAAAATATCTCCTAATTTTGAACCTACACCATCTTGGGTTCACATTAATATATATATTTTTAAAAATAATTTTCTACAAAACAATTCCAATGATTTTCTTTTTGACTTTTCTTTACAAGTTTATTTTTGTGTTTTGGCATAAATAATTTTTTTCATTTTGAGATTTGAACAGAGAGAAAATGAGATACCACATAATGGATGTGTGATGAAAGTGATGTTTGTGGACCTCTCTCAACATTTCCTAAAGAATACATGACCTTCTAGGCTCTTTCTGAAATTAGATCTTCCTCCTGTAGCATTTCAGGATCCTCTAGAATTACAGGCTCGTCCTATAGCATTACACAATGTTCCTGTAACATTAAAACAAGGAGGAAACATTTGATTATATTGTTGGCTAGATGATGGAGATAGGTAGGGATGTGAGTGGAGAGTGTGAACATGCAATGGGTGCCTGGGAAAATGGAGGAATACACTTGTAGAATCTGTCATGTATCCATGGTTTTATTGGTTGCCTAGAGTCCTGTAAAAGAGATGTTAGCAAGAGTAGTGTAAGAACTCCTTCCTTGTGTTTTTATTTTCATTTTTTTTTAGACATGTAGGTTACCTCTGCATAGGTTTTCAGCATGCATGCTTGCCCTAGGCGCCTCCGAGGAGGTTTTCACCTGGGGATATTTTAATTTTTTATTTTGTTTTATTTTGTTTTTTTGTTTTTTGTTTTATTTTGTTTTTTTCTCACGGGCTACCTCAGAGAGGTTTTCAACCCTAGAGTTGGCCTCATATGCCTCATGCAGGTTTTCATCTAGGTCCTCTTATTTTATCTTTTCTTTCTTTTTTTAGAAATTTTGTGGACTGAGGGTTGTGAGCCTCCCAATCACATTGAATTCTCTGCTGACTGAACTGACAAACTCTTCCTTGGACAAAGGTATTTTATACAACTTCAACCTATATCCATTTACAAGTAGGGGAATACCTTCCTCATCAATGGTTCTAATATGGACAAACCCATTCTCATGACATTTCTCTACTATATATGGACCCATCCATCTTGTCATTAACTTCCCCTTGAAATCCTTGAATCTAGAATCATATAGCAGAGCCCAATCTCCTTCTTGAAAAGTCTTCCCCCAAATGTGTTTTCCATGCCAAATATTCCACTGCAGCTAGATTACCTCAGTGTGTAGGAGAGCTTACAGCCTAAACTCATCTGAGCTATTAAGTGGGAGCAACCTCTCCTGTTGTGCTAAATTCTAAGTCCAACCGAGTTTCCATACTCAAGGTGTTGTATTCGAACTCAATAGAAAGTAGAGCCTTATTCCCATAAACTAGTTCATATGGAGTGAATCCAGTGGTGGTCTTCCAAGTGGTGTTGTAGGTCCAAGTGGATTCTACCAATCTATATTCCCAATATTTTCTATTGCTGCTAACAACCTTAGTTAAAATGTTCTCCAATGCTCTATTTGTGACCTCTACCTGACCATTTTCTTAAGGGTGATAGGTAGTGGATGCCATGTGGTTGATGTGGTGCTGCTTCATGAGATATTCAATCACATTTATTTTAAATTTTCTACCTGATCAATGACTAACTCTATTGGATAACCAAAATTGTAGAAGATATTCTCCCTTAAAAACTCAACCACCTTCCAGTTATTGCTTTAACTGCCTTTGTTTCAACCCATTTTTTTAGGTAGTCAGTGCACATAATGATATGCTTCTTTTGTCGAGATGGGGGATAAATAAGTCTAATGAAATCCATGCCAAACTTATCAAATGGATCTAGGGTCACTTGAGGTTGTAAGGGCATTTCAACCTTGGGTGTGGGCTTATCCATCCTTTAGCACTGATCACAACTGATGGTGTACCTCCTTGCATCTTGATGTAAAGTGGGCCTATAGTTACTAGCTTGTAAAACTTTGAAGGTTGTGCTCTTGGCAGCAAAGTGACCCCCACAAGGTCCATGATGGCATGCTGAGAGGATGTCAAAGACATCCTCTTCATTTACACACATTCTAAGGATCTAATCTAGTCCCAATCTGAAAATATCCCCCCCCCCAATTCAAGTGAAAGGGGTACTTTTCATAACAATTTTGATTTTCTCCTTAGATGACAAATTAGGAGATAACCTTCCAACAACCAAGTAGTTTTCTATGTTAGAAAACCAAGGAGAAAGCACCCAAATGGCAAAGCGATGTTCATCTGGAAGTTTATCATCCACCATCTCCTCATTATCTACAGGCAGGGTTAGTCTCAACAGGAAATCTGCAACCACATTTTCTTTCCCTGGTTTGTCAATAATGGTAAAATCAAATTGCGGCAATAATAACAACCATATAATTATCCTAGCATTGACATAAGGTTTATTCATTAAATAATTAATGGCTACATTATCTGTGTTGGGAGGCCGAAATGCTCCATTCTTACTGCCTTTCTGTTACAAAACTACAGTCATTAACCTATGTTTATCTACATAAAACCTCCTCATTCTGACACTAGTCCAAGAATACTATTTATTCCTACATAAACTTCATATTTCATGTTTAAGGTTTATTAGGTGCATAATTAATCATTTTAAATATACTTCGTGCCTTAAATATTTCTTGTAACTTATATTTACTTTCCTAAAGTATTTGATAAGCTAAAGTATTAATCGTTATACTAACTTGATCTAGTGCAGGTAGATTCTTGCACCACCAACAACTATCTGTTCTGTGATCTCCTCAACAATTCGATCACTTCATGCAGGCATCTTGGTCCACATTGTCCAGTTCAGTTGCAGTCATCCATAGTTGAACTTAAAGTGGAGGATAGTCAAGGATGTGGCCGAGGATTAGGTCTATAGCCAACGAATAGTTTGCACCTTTTTATAGCCGTTGGCTTAAGTTTGTAATTTTGTTTGTTATTTCATTTCGGACGAAAGGCTTGATTTGGAATGGCTGTAATTTTTGGTTATAGGCACAAGTCCAAGGGTTGTATAAAATGTATCTTTCAGATAGAACTAAGTTAGCAAGCGATAGCGATAGCAGTATAGTTATAATTTTTAGTTCATTTGTAATTTCATTGTCGCCCTCGTTCTGGGATGGAATTGAACTCAAATGTATATTTGCTAATCATAATTAATACAAGGAGCTATGCCATGATTTTCTCATTCTGCATTATAATTCTCCATTGATGTGTTAGTAACGTGTTGAAGGTTTTCATTTCCTAGAACAGGAAACGAGCTGGTTGGCTAGGGCCCAACCAACCCAGCTCGTTTACCCTCTTTCTTTTTGTTATAGACATTTTTGTGCCTTACAGCATTGAGCATGAAATGTCCATAATCTAAGGGATCCAAAGTCCCTAAACATGTTGTTCCTACCCCTAGAGGAACAAGGCTAACAAACCACAGCAATTCAAAGAAGTTCTCCACCTGAAACTGCTCAAAAACAAGTCAATTCAGGATCATTTCAGTGGCTACACTAGCTATTTGCGCTGAATGTCAAAGCCATCACTGGCTACCTGCGTTGAATGTCAACTGGAACAAAGGCTACCTGCGCTGAACGAGAGTGGACAAGTGGCAGGCTTATTTCTCAAGGTGTCAAAACCCAGGAAGCTTCCAAAATGACACTTGCCTCAGGGAATTCGACTGATGATGAGTAAGAGGTTCTAAATCTCCAAGTGGAAGAAAGAACCTCCAAGTGGACTCAAGAACTGACAGAGGGAGAGGACACTAGTCAGATCTCAAGCTGACTCATCCTCTCTCCAAACATCTATATATGGATCTCTCCTCCATGAGATCTAGGGGCTGGAATTTTATTATTGCAAAGAATTGCTATTGGTTTGAGACTGGAATCATTGGGTGCTTGATGCTTTGAAGGGGCTGAAGATAGGAATTCCATTTGCTGGGAAGGAGATGCTGGATTGGAGCCCTCTGGGTTGTATCTCTTCCTGAACCTTGTTATTCATCAATAAAGCTATCTTGGTTTCTCCTATATGCTGATGTATTTTGATGTATGAATGTATTAGTGTATTTGGTTTATTTCTACTCCTAAACTAGTTATGAATGTGAATATCTGTCTTTGTGTAGTGTTCTTCTCTTGTCTCAAGTAGCTGTTCTCTTGTCGCAAGTAGCTGTTCTCTTGTGATCTTGCAGGAAGTTGTAGCTGGACAATCAAGAAGGCAAGTAGCTGTGAACACCCAAAGAGAAGGGAGATCGGATCGAGGGACAAACGGAAGACACCGGTAAGTCTATTGATCTCTCTTCTTTCACATTTCATAAAGGAAGAAACCAGTATAGTTGTACTCGTTTGTTGCTAAGGAACTGTCACACCTTAGGTGGATAGGATCGTCCTGCATAGGCATTTTTCCCCACAACACTTTTGTTATCTTAAAGGTGTGTTAACTCTATTTATTTACAGAAGCATGGTTTGAATCTTAATTTCATGTTTGCTTATGAATTCTAATTTATTTCATTAAAATAGTCAAGTGTGAACTTATCCGTTGTGCGAAAGTCAAATTAAATTACCTTACTTCCTTTAATTTCTTTTCTAGTTTTATTTCACTCGGATCGTACAAATAAGATCATTCCTGCACCAGTGCATGTAGGATCTTGCACTCTGGTTCGCTAGTTCATTTACAACAAGTGTTTCATTCTTTTCCTTTATATGATTTAATCTATTTCTGCAAAGCAAGCACATCTCTAATACTAAGAGTTAAATTCTGAAAGATTATGAATAACTTCATGAAATAGAAAAGGACGTTGTTGCATATCTTAATTTGTATTTTCACTTCACGATTTAAGGAAAAGGATTAAAAGTAATCTCGAAGATTATGGTGAACTGTTTTGAGTTAGATTTGATTGCATGCAAAACCCTTTGACTGAAGAAACTTTACTTTAACTTTTGAAGATTGTTTTTATCTTAAAATCTTATTTCTATTTGCAAGATTTAGTTAATTAAAGCATTATTTTTCGTGTGCAATATTATTTCAGATTCTGATCGCATTTGCAATTCTTTTTATAGTGAACATGCTCTTTTATTTTTCCCAAAAGTAAATTGGAATACTTGGTGTAGGAAGCTTTGTTCTAGTACAAGGACCAATGTCTTGTTATAGGAATAGAGTGCTCTAAGCCCTGAGGGGTAGAGCCCCTACATGAAGACATAAGTCTTCAATATAAGTGTAAAATATACTCCTCACATAAGTTCTATGCCTGCACTAGTGCAAGTAGATTGCAAGAGTACAGGAATGACCATTTAGTGTGAGAAGGAAAATCTTTTCAAGGGCCCACTTGTTAAACTGCCACCACCTATACTGAGGATAAACATAGAGTTTTACTTCAGTAGTTGAGATTGTTAACAACAGTGTGAAAGTTCCTTTATTTGATTTATTCGCAAATGCATCCTTTTACATTCCAATACTAGAATTACTTTGGTGTTAGTTGCCTTTGAGATTTTTCTGTTTGATTTTGCAAAAATTTCAATTGAGAAGTTGGAATAGAAATAGGAAAAGTTCATATCACTTCTGGCATTACCCGTGCTTCATCCCTAAGTTTACGAAACCTCTGGGTTGACAATTAAGTGTTGAAGAAGATTGATTAAGTGTAATTCCCACACCCAACATTTTGGCGCTGTTGCCGGGGAGACAATTTGAATTGGTAAGAATATTTCGTTTTTTGCAATAGGGGTAAGTCTGCTATTATTTTTTCTATAGTGTGCTTCTATTGCTTGAAGGAATTTATAGGCATTTAAGTTATTTTTGAATTGTAGAATTTTATTGGAATTTTGTTTTTTCATTTTTTGAAATGAATGCCTAGAAGAGGTAGGGGTCCGAAGCCAAGTAGGGGCTGGGGAAATACTGATAAATATGAAATCAAATCTCATATTGGGCCTTCTTTTGCAGGCAGAAAGTCCAAACAGACCCAAACTGATCATGCAGGAACAATCTACTTGGGCTCTGGTAGCAGTGGTCTAGGTGTGACACAACCCACAAAGGGGAAGAAGGAGACTATTAGAACCCATAGTCAACCTTCTCAGCCTGTTGAGAGTGGTTCACTTGGATGAGAAACAATGGAAGATCATGAAGATCATGCAAAAGGAATTGGTGAAAATCAGGTAAATGAGGAACAATCCACTTTTGGATTCCCAATTGTGGATCTTGATACACAAGTACAAATGCAAAATATTCCACCATCATCTCTTCCTCATTTATATGGTAAGGTACATGAAGACCCAGACTCTTTTTTATTTGAGTTTGATATTTTGTGTAGAAGTTATGAGTATTCATCTGATGCTCAAAAGTTAAAGTTGTTTCTTACAAGGTTGCAACACTCCACTGGTTCATGGGACTATTAGGAAACAATATATCTTCTCTGGAATAGATGAAGAAAGTTTCTTGTCAAAATATCAGGAATATTGTAAAACTAGAGATATTCAAGATGAAATCTTTACTATTGTGCAAAATGATGATGACACTCTAGAGAACTACTTAGAGAGATTCTTGTACATCCTCCAGAGGTCAAAGCACAGATTTGATCTAAGTACCATTAGAACCTTGTTCTTACATGGGCTTACTAATGATTCTAGGAATAATCTAAATCTTTTAGGACAACAGGATATTGCTCAAAAATATTTTGAACAAATCTGTGACTTGTTGTGACGCAGGTAAGTTCCCTCTGCGGACAATGGCAACCCCTCTAGCCCTAGAGTGGGTCTAGTCACAACAAAGACAATACCAAAGAAAATTTCCTTAGATAGTTGATGTCATGAAGGCCTACCCTCAAATCCTTGTTTGGTGAAGTCCCCGCTATGTTGCTCTAGCTCTCGTTCTTCTAATCACTTTGTACTTGAAAACAACATGCAAATAACATCAAGGAACCAATATAGATCCTGTAAACGAATTCAGAATAGAAATAAGAAAATTGAATCTACTGATGCTATGATTATGGATTAGAGAACAAAATGGACAATATGAAAATTGAAATAATGAATACTGTTAGTAAACAAATAGACTCTTTGAAATTTCAACAAAAACTTTTAGAGGAATAAGAGTCATTGTCTATTTTTTGTCCAAAATGTAGAAAATAGCATCTTTTAAGAGAATGTCCTCTCAATATTAAAGGAACTAATAAATGTGCAATTTGTACAAAGAACCATGCCATGAAAAAATGTCCCTCCATACCTAGGCTGAAAATAACATTTGAAGGAGGACAACTTGAAGCCGAATCTTTGCATGCTATGGGAACACGAAGAAACTGGCCTGAGGTAAGTGCAGGTATGGCTCCTAAACTTCCACCACATTTTTTTGGTTATAATGCACATCCATATTCCTATCCTAACACTAGTCACCCTCAACATTGGCAGTATGGGAACCAATATCATTAAGTCCAACCCTCCCAAACTTGGCAACAAGGATGGAGAGGGCCAAACCATTCACACCATTCTTATCCTGCACCTATGAAGTCATACCCACCTACATATGCACCTTACACAATTCCACAACCATCACTACCTCAGCTGAGTCAGCCAATGCCACCATTTCCTTTACCTCCACTGTTTCGACCTCCTCAGCTGCTTGCCCAACCTTTACCTAACCCCAATAATAAAGCAGTACAAATGATCCACTCTATGAACCCACTTTCCTCATCCAGATATAAGTCCATGCCAATTGGATTCAATGATCTCCAATTGAGATCGAGAAAGATAGTAACCTCACAAAATTAGAAGCATCTCATGGTGATTACCGAAGAGAGAGGTGAGGAGGAAACTCCTGACTATTCTGAAAAATATGTTACCATCCTGTTGGGTTGTGTTATATTCTTTCCACGACTAGCCTCCCTAGTTAACCAGGGGCTAAGCGGGGGGCAGAGCCCCCCCTTCATTGCGTTGATTGTGCAGTGGGGGGGTCAGAGGGGGTTTGAGGGGGGCAGGTAGCCCCCCTCTACGGGTTCCCCCGGGGAAATTTTTATTGGACCCTATATTAGGTGGGGCGAACCTACCTATGGTTTTGTGAATGGTTTTCGCACATGGTTTTGGGCGCGATGGTTTTCGGTCCATGGAATTAGATGCTTCGACATGTATATATATGTATGGTAACATTGAAAGGAACATAATGAAAAATCAATTTGGTAGTCTTGATTTTGTGATCCAGGGGAAAATCTTTGTGTATATGTGTTTTATGTGTTATGCTATCACATTTTTTATTTTCTATGTTTTAGAATTCATATGCAGGAAATTTATGTACAGGGTAAAACCTACATTTGGTATCAGAGTTATTTTGGCTTAAAGGGGATTCCTTTATTGCTGAGGGGTTTCGCTCGGGCCTGTGGTAGACCCTGTTTAGTGGGAGATCTGCAGGATCGATTCTAGTGGTGAAAGAAGATGGCGAGCAGTGGAAAGATAGAGATCGAGAAATTTAATGGTTAGAGTTTTGAGTTGTGGAAACTCAAGATGGAGGATCTGTTGATGGATAAAGATCAGTGGATCGTGGTAGATCTAGGTACTAAACCAATGGGAGTGTCCGATGAAGAATGGAAGAAGTTGGATTGGAAGGAAAAGAGCACAATACGATTGTGTGTCTCAGATTCAGTATTGTTGAATGTATCAGAGGAAGCTATGATGAAGGCTTTGTGGGACAAGTTAGGGACTTTGTACCAATCTAAGTCTCTGCTGAATAAATTTTTCCTACATAAAAAGTTGTATAACCTGAGGATGAAAGATGGAGACTCAGTGACAGAGCATCTAAACGCATTTAATACTATGGTAGGTCAGTTATTATCTGTTGATATTAAAATTTTAGATGAAGATAAGTGCATCAGTTTGTTGTGTTCTCTACCAGATTCATGGGATACTCTAGTTATTACAATAGGTAGCAATGCAACTGCCTTGCAATTTGATGAAATAGTCTCATCCTTGTTGACGGAGGAGATGAGACAGAAAAATATGGAGAGCCAGAATGGTGATGACTTGTCTGTACGAGGACGGTCCCAGAACATAAACAAAAATAAGTCATCGAGTGGGGGATATAAATATAGGGGGAGATCTAAATCTCCAAGAAAACCTGTAAAGGTGGTGTGCTAGAAATGCGGAGAGGAAGGGCACTACAAAAGGGACTGTAAATCTAAATATCCTGACAAAGGAAAGGGATCTGATGATGCTCCTTCTGCAGAGGAAAAAACCACCTCAGATGAAGGTGGGGATGTATACTTGGCTTCTTCAAGTACACATGTAGACCATGAATCATGGTTGATTGACTCAGGTGCATCCTTTCACTTCACTCCCCATAGAGAGTGGTTCTGTGAGTATGAGAAATATGATGGTGGTGATGTATTCTTGGGGGATGACAGGAAGGCTAGAATTTTTGGTCATGGAAAAGTCAAGTTGAAGTTGTAAGGTGGAAGGATTAGAACACTTCCAGGTGTTCTGCATATTCCTACATTAGCTAGAAATCTAATTTTTGTAAGAAAACTGGATGATTAAGGCATAAAAATAGTGTTCGAGAAGGATACCTGTAAGATGGTTTAGGGAGCACTAGTAGTGTTGCGGGGAGTTCGGATTGGAACTCTGTATAAGCTACAAGGTAGTACTGTTGTTGATAGGTGCAACAGTTCTGTGGTTCCTGAATGTGGGGCAGAAAATCTAGTGGTCTCTGGAGAAAAGACCATGATATGGCATCAAAGGCTTGGACATATTAGAGAGAAGGGCCTTTGAATACTTCATGGTAAAGGTATGGTAGAAGGTCTGAGTAATAGCTCTTTGGATTTTGATTTTTGTGAAAATTGTGTATATGGGAAGCAAAATCGGGTGAGTTTCCCCTCTGGTGGTAAAAGGGAGAAACAAATATTAGAGCTAGTGCACAGGGATGTGTTTGGACCTGTGAAGGTTCCATCACTGGGTAAGTCTGTGTACTATGTATCATTTATAGATGACTTCTCAAGGAATACATGGATATATTTCCTCAAGAATAAATCTAAAGTCTTTGACAAGTTTAAAGAATTTAAGGCTCTGGTGGAAAACCATACAGAGAAGAAGATAAAGGTGCTCATGACAGATAACCGTGGAGAATTTTGCAACAAGGAATTTGAAGAATTCTGTAAGAAGTGTGATATAGCATGGAAGAAAGACTTCTCCATACACACCTGAGCAAAATGGAGTTGCAGAAAGAATGAACAAGACATTGATGGAAAGGGCAGGAAGAATGCTCAGTGTTGCCAGGTTAGGACAGGAATTCTAGGCAGAGGCAATGAAGACAACATGTTACCTAGTCAACAGATCGCCTTCATTAGCGTTGGAGGATAAGACTCCATAAGAGGCATGGAATGGTAAGAAACCCTCTCTTTCACATCTGAGGGTATTTGGATGAGATGCATATGTACATGTTCCAAAGGAGAAAAGAACAAAGTTGGATAGTAAATCTGAAAAGTGCATCTTTATTGGGTATAAGGATGGTTTAAAGGGTTATAAGCTTTGGAACCCAGTAACAAGGAAGGTTGTGTATAGCCGAGATGTGGTGTACAGAGAGGTGAAAAATGTTATTAAACATGAAGTCCCATCAAACGAACCTGAGAAGATAGAGTTTGAGCTAAAGGAGGAAAAATAAGACTCTACAGCAGAAGAGGGATCAGAAGATGAAGAGGCACAAACTCTGGTTGTGAGAAGATCAGTTCAAGAAAGAAGGCAGCCAGAAAGGTATAGTCCATTTGCTTTATGTTCAAATTTTGCTTTATCTATTACTGATCATGATCCCAAAACTATGAAGGAAGCAGTAGATTCAGAGGATGGAAAATTCTGGAAAGAGGCCATGGTTGATGAAATGGCATCTTTGCACAAAAATGAGGCTTGGGATCTGGTGGAGTTGCCAACTGGAAGGAAACCTATTGGAAGCATATGGGTGTTCAACAAGAAGACAAATGTAGAAGGAAAGGTGGAGAAATACAAATCTCAGTTGGTAGCAAAAGGTTATTCCTAGGTGCCGAGAATTGATTTTGGTGATATTTTTTCTCCTGTTGCCAAGGTAGCTTCTATTAGATTACTTTTATCTATTGTTTCTACTTTTGATTTTGAGGTAGAACAGATGGATGTGAAGACATCATTTATCCTTGGGGATCTGGAAGAGGAGATCTACATGTTGGCATTATGATTTCTGGTTTGGCTCTATGGTTCATGTGTTGTACTTGATGGCAACTCATACAGGTGGAAAAACTTCTCAAAATGATAAAAATTAAGAGGTCCGCATGTGCTTAGTGAAAAGCGTGCGTACTCGCAGGTACGCCGTGCAAGAAATGCGGTCATACCCACAGGTTACCCGTTCAGAAGGTGCGGTTCCCCAGTTCACTCACTTCAAGGCAGAGAAGCGCGCTCATATGGGGTTTCTTATGTATGGCCCGTGGTATTTAGCCCATCGTTCATGATCCTATGGTTTTGGCCCGTGGTATAGGATATAATTTAGCCCCGGTTTGGATCCCTTGTTTTGGTTATTTGATGGTTTTGTCCCATGGTGTGAATGAGGGCTTGACTATAAATAGGGAAGGAGATCACTTGGCCAAGGTATCTTTTGCAAATTAAATATCTTAAGATCTGAAATATTGGGTTATCGGTTTAAAAGCTTGATCTATATAAAAGTGAAGTTAAAAGTGAATCTATGAAGCGTGATCTCTCGGGTGCATGATCAGATCTGGGCATCTGACTATCTGTGGCACACTGGTGGACTGCCAATTTGGCCCTAATCAGAGGTTCGCAAGTGATTAAAGGTGCAAGTGCGGGGGTACGCATAGCAGAAGAAGGCGCAGTGCGTGGGTACGCACCGCGACAGAAGTCCAGGTGCGGTGGTTTGTAGTGAAGAGAAAGCAGAAGCGTAGAGGTATGCTGTGCGACAGAAGCCGCAGGTGCGGGGACACAGTGAAAGTATGCGGCGCGATAGAAGAAGTAACTGCGGAGGCACAGTGAAAGTACGCGGCATGATAGAAGCAGTGACTGCGGAGGCACAGTGAAAGGACGCGGCGCGATAGAAGCAGTAGGCGCGGGGACACAGTATAGGTACACGACGAATTTAAAGGCACAGTGCGTGGATACGCAGTGCAGTTCAAGGCTCTATGCGGGGATATGCAGAGGTGCATGAGGTGAAGTGCGTAGCAACGCATGCCAGATAAAGAAAAACTGCGGATCTGTATTAAGGCATTTATTTGACTGACCTTTCTCTGTTGATAAGGTGTTCTAGATTTTGTTTACTGTTACTATTGATCTTCTTACTACAGTTGACTAGGTGATTTACTTGTACTTGATGATCACTTGATGTTTATGGATCCAGTTTGAAAATTTATGAAAAGTGATCCTTGAAAGAAAAGAAGTAGGGGGTTGTAGCTCCCTTCCAGGAGAGACTGGAAAACGAGAGAGAGTTGTAGCTCTCTGCAGGTTGCAGCCTGCGTAATGGTAAAGGACTGCACCAGTACAAAATCATTGTAAAAGGAGTTTCTAATTTGAAAGAAGATAGAGACATATTGCAGCAGGTGGTTTTCACCCACATTGGGTTTCCACCTTATATCTGGTGTTCTTTGGTGTGACTATCTGTTTTTCTTGTTCATGCTCATTATTTTATGGTACTGACATACAAAAATAATTCAAAGTATAAATAAGGAAGATTTATTAAAAGAACTTGGTAATACTGATTCACCCCCCCTCTCAGTATTATTTCCAACAATTGGTATCAGAGCAGGTCCTTCAGAGAAGCTTGATCGCTTGAAGGAAGATCATTCATCATGAGCAACTACGAGAGGGAAGCATCAATCAGGCCACCAATTTTTGATGGGACAAACTTCAATTATTGGAAGGTAAGAGTTACTGCCTATCTTCAATCTCTTGGTACAGAAGTTTGGGATATCATAGATACAGGCTACACTTTTCCTTCAGCTACTCCTACAGTTCCAGCCGAAAAGAAGAAATATGAAACAAATGCTAAAGCAGTCAATACTCTGCTGGGATGCTTATCTCAAACAGAATTCGTGAAGGTTATGCAATATAAATCCGCAAAAGAAATATGGGACAAGATTGTCTTGAGCTACTAAGGAGATGAACAGGTAAAGCGTGCTAAACTTCAAACCCTTAGGATTCAGTATGAGAATCTCATAATGTATAATGATGAAAGTGTGGCTAACTATTTTCTTCGGGTAGACGAGATTGTTAATTGCATGAAAAACTTGGGTGAAGAAATAAAAGAGGCTATTGTGGTTGAAAAAGTTCTAAGATCATTGTCTCCCAAGTTTGAATCTAAAGTGTCTACAATAGAAGAAAAAGAAAATCTACGAACCCTTACTATGTCTCAGCTACACGGAATTCTAACTGCTTATGAAATGAGAAAGGGAGGTCCATCAGATAGGAGAGAAGCCGCTTTCAAGGCTTCAGGCAAAGGAGACTACTATGAAGCAAGTCACGTGCCAGAAGAAGAAGAAGAATCAAATTTTGTCAGAAATCTTGAACGGGGTACTGGAAGGTTCAGAGGTAAGTTACCTTTTAAATGTTTTGCTTGTGGAAGAGTAGGTCATTATGCTGCGAAATGTCCTCATAAGGATAATATTGACAAAGGAAAGGAACCTGCTAGATGGAACAAGAAACAAAATGCAAATAAGAAAAACTACTACACTCATGAAGATAGTGATGGTCTATCAAATAGTGATGAAGATGAACGAGGTAATGACTATAAACTTTTAATGGCATTTGAAGATGATGATTACATGGATGCTATAGATGTGGATAGCTTTTATGAAGAAATTTCTAGACTCAAGACATGTATAGAAGAAAAGAATATGATCATTGATACTCTACAATTTCAAATTGATGGAAAAGAAAATATCTTGAAAAGTTAGAAGGTGAAATTGTTGGTCTTAGAAAAGAGATTGAGAAAAAAAGGGCTATTAATCTTAAGTTTGTCAAAGGATCTGAAACTATGGATGAGATCATCAATGTACAGCGTTCTCCACTAAACAAGACAGGTCTGGGGTATAATGGAGAAACTTCTCAACCATCCACCTCAAAGAGTTATCTTGATGCAGCAAGAAGGAATGAGCAAAAGCACAATAGAGATCACCAGGTAAAACAGGGACGAATTACATCAAGAACAAATAAAGACTATCAGGTAAACCAGGGGTAATCCGTCTTAAGGATGAACAAAAGCTACAACCAACCACAGGTAAAATTCTCTCAATTTTCTTCAAGAATGGATGACAATAGAAATTACAATCATTTGGCCGGAAGATTTGATAACCGCAGAAGTTTCTTCAATGGAAATGCTTCTCTTGTCATAACTTTGGTCATAAAGCAGCTCAATGTGTTGCATATAAAACAATCATGACTAGAGAAGCTCAAAAACAAAGAAGTATGACCAGGATTACAAAAAGGACCTATAACAACTTTTCGGCTCTTGAAAATGAAGTTGAATGTTCTATTTGAAATAACTTTGGTCATGAAGATTCTAAATGCAGGAGCAGGTATCAGCAGACAAAGGAACAAGCCTCAAGCACCAAAACATGGAGAATAAAGGAACCACAAACAAAAAGATGTGGGATAGCATTTTATGCAGAGGGACAGGAAAATCTATGGTACATTGACAGTGGATGTTCGAAGCATATGACAGGTGATAAAGAAAAACTTGAATCATATTCTGCTTTAGAAAAGGGAAAGAAATTTTCTTTTGGAAATGATACTCCTGCAGCTATAAAAGGAAAAGGCACTGCTCAGTTAAAAGAAAAGGTCAAAGCTAGAAATGTTTTGTATGTTGATGGATTGAAGCATAATATTCTGAGTGTCAGCCAGATGTGTGATCAAGGAACCGAGGTGATATTTAGATCAAATGGATGTCTTGTTCGTGATCTTGATATAGGTGAAACAGTGATCAAAGGTAAAAGAACTCCAAATAATCTATACATATTTGAAGAAGGACAACAACAATGCTATTTGAGCAAGGATGATGAACACTGGTTATGGCATCGGAGGTTGGGGCATCTAAGATTTTCACAAATAAGGAAAGCATGCAAATATCAGGCAGTTCGTGGTCTTCCAGATATCAAAATTCCAGACAACACCATATGCAAATCATGTCAGTTTGGAAAGCAAACCAGAACTAACTTTCCGGAGAAGGAAGGATCAGCTAGCATGCCTCTTGAGCTAGTACATATAGATGTATGTGGTCCATTTAGGAAAAGGACACCTCAAGGAGAAGAATACTTGATATTATTCATTGACGATTTCTCCAGGTTTGTCTGGTTAGGACTTATGAAGCACAAAGATGAAGCACTCGAAAAATTCAAATCATTTAAAGCCTTGGTTGAAAATGAATCAGGATACAAAATTAAGTGCCTCAGGTCCGACAGAGGTGGGGAGTTTACCTCAAATGAATTTTTCGATTTCTGTGAAGAACATGGGATAAGAAGAGAATTCTCTACAGCTAGAACTCCTCAGCAAAATGGAGTGGTGGAGAGAAATAACAGAACAATCCAACAAATGGCTCGTGCTATGCTTGATGAGTCTGGAACTCCCGCAACTTTCTGGGGTGAAGCTACATATGCTGCGGTTGTTATTCTCAACAAAACAAATGTCCAGGTGAACAACACTCAAACCCCTCATGAGCTCTGGTATGGTGAGACTCCTTCGGTAAAGCACTTCAAAATCTTTGGGAGCAAATGCTATATTAAGAATACTGATGAGCAACTTGGCAAACTTGAACCTAGAGCAGATGAAGGCATTCTTCTTGGTTATTCTCCACACAGAAAAGCATATAAGTGCTACAATAAAAGACTTGGAAGAATTGTTGGTAGAATTGATGTAGTGGTTGATGAGAAGGGATACATTCCTAGGCAAGTAAATCATGAAAATATCGAAGAAGATGAAGACTACCCTCAAAGACAGAATGATGAAGAAGAAGAACCTCAAGAAGCACCAGAGGAGCAGATAAGGATAGAAGAGAAGACTCCATCCAGGTATGTTCAGAAGAATCATCCAGAATCTCAGATTTTGGGGCAGAAAGAAGCAGGTGTACAAACAAGAAGAACAATTGCAGAAGCTTCAAGCTATTTGGCATTACTCTCTTCTACTGAACCACAAAATGTGAAAGAGGCATGCAAAGATGAATGTTGGGTCAAAGCAATGGATGAAGAACTTGAGCAGATCGAAAAGAACGACACTTGGGAGTTGGTTCCTAGACCAAAGGATAAGAATGTTATAGGGACAAAATGGGTCTTCAAAAATAAGTTGAATGAAAATGGAGAAGTAATTAGAAACAAGGCCAGACTTGTTTGTAAAGGGTATGCGCAACAAGAAGGAATAGATTTTGAAGAAACTTTTGCTCCTGTTGCAAGACTTGAGGCCATCCGAATGTTCCTTGCTCTCTCAAGCTTTCAAAACTTCAAAGTATTTCTAATGGACGTGAAATCAGCCTTTCTGAATGGAGACTTAGAAGAAGAAGTATACATTGAGCAGCCAGATGGTTTCATTCTTGGAAATGATCCAAATCTTGTATGCAGATTGAAAAAGGCTCTCTATGGTCTCAAACAAGCTCCAAGGGCTTGGTACTATCGTTTGGACAAATATCTTCATCAACAAGGCTTTTCAAAAGGATCAGCAGATAGCAATCTTTATATAAAAGTTGAAAATGACAAATTGCTAATACTTGTTGTGTATGTAGATGACATTATCTTTGGCAGCAATGAAGAAGCTATGAGTCAAAGCTTTGCCTTGGTGATGCAGAAAGAATTCGAAATATCCTTGCTGGGAGAACTGACATATTTTCTTGGTTTGCAAATCCAACAAAAAGAAGGAGGGATTTTTTGTCTCAAATCAAGTATCTCAAGCAGATTTTGAAGAAATATGGCATGGAAGATGCGAAACCAGTATGTACACCCATGGTCACAGGATGTAGCCTCAGTGCAAATGATGAATCAGCAGCAGTGCATCAACCAGCCTACAGATCTATGATTGGAAGTCTACTTTATTTGACAGGTACCCGACCAGACATCATGCATGCAGTGGGAATAGTTGGAAGATTTCAGGCTAATCCAAAGGAAACTCATCTTTAGGCAGTGAAGAGAATCTTCAAATATCTTCAAGGAACTCAAAACTATGGCTTATGGTATCCTAGAGATACAGATCTCACACTTCATGCTTATAAAGATGCACATTGGGCCGGAAGCGTGGATGACAGGAAGAGCACAAGTGGTGGTGCATTCTTTATGGGTTCCAGATTAGTATCTTGGTTCAGCAAGAAATAGAGTTCGATTGCCTTGTCTACAGCTGAAGCGGAATATGTTGATGCTGCATCTTGCTGCACTCAACTCCTTTGGATGATGCAGACCTTGCAGGATTTTCAAATCACTTGTACACCACCTATCTCCATCTTATGTGATAATACAAGTGCAACCAGTATTTCAAAGAACCCAGTCATGCATTCAAAGACCAAGCACATACCAATCAAGTATCACTTTCTCCGGGAACAAGTGCTTGAACAAAAGGTGAAGTTGGAGTATGTTCCTTCTAAGGAACAGGTTGCTGATATACTCACCAAACCATTGTCCAGGGAGGCCTTTGAATACCTCAGGCAAAAGCTAGGGGTTGTTGATGCATCATCTTGTTGTTGAATCTCATTTGTTGTTGTATGTGAGAATCATATGGGGTACACATTTGATGACACAGGTTCAGAGGGAGCATATAATGCATTGTTGGCATTATGGTAGAAGTACAAAAAGAGATCATGGATGCTGATCCAAATATCACTGCAATATGTCTCTATCTCTTTCATGTTCATTTATGGTGTTTGGTGATCATTCTTTTGCAAATCTGGTCTATAATCAGGGGGAGCATGTTCTCAGGGGGAGTATAACCCTTTGCCCTTGATGTCAAAGGGGGAGAATGACGTGGAGAATCTTGAGGTTGCCATCAAGTCCAAAGGAGGAGATTGTTGGCATTATGATTTCTGGTTTGGCTCTATGGTTCATGTGTTGTACTTGATGGCAACTCATACAGGTGGCAAAAATTCTCAAAATGATAAAAATTAAGAGGTCCGCATGTGCTCAGTGAAAAGCGTGCGTACCCGCAGGTACGCCGTGCAGGAAATGCGGTCATACCTGCAGGTTACCCATTCAGAAGGTGCGGTCCCCCAGTTCACTCACTTCAAGGCAGAGAAGTGCACTCATATGGGGTTTCTTATGTATGGCCTGTGGTATTTAGCCCGTCGTTCATGATCCTATGGTTTTGGCTCGTGGTATAGGATCTAATTTAGCCCCGGTTTGGATCCCTTGTTTTGGTTATTTGATGGTTTTGTCCCATGGTGTGAATGAGGGCTTGACTATAAATAGGGAAGGAGATCACTTGGCCAAGGTATCTTTTGCAAATTAAATATCTTAAGATCTGAAATATTGGGTTATCGGTTTAAAAGCTTGATCTATATAAAAGTGAAGTTGAAAGTGAATCTATGAAGCGTGATCTCTCGGGCGCATGATCAGATCTGGGCATCTGACTATCTGTGGCACACTGGTGGACTGCCAATTTGGCCCTAATCAGAGGTTTGCAGGTGATTAATGGTGCAAGTGCGGGGGTACGCATAGCAGAAGAAGGCGCAGTGCGTGGGTACGCACCACGACAGAAGTCCAGGTGCGGTGGTTCGCAGTGAAGAGAAAGCAGAAGCGCGGAGGTACGCTGTGCGACAGAAGCCACAGGTGCGGGGACACAGTGAAGGTACGCGGCGCGATAGAAGAAGTAACTGCGGAGGCACAGTGAAAGTACGTGGCGCGATAGAAGCATTGATTGCGGAGGCACAGTGAAAGGACGCGGCGCGATAGAAGCAGTAGGTGCGGCGGCATAGTATAGGTACGCGGCGCATTTAAAGGCACAGTGCGTGGATACGCAGTGCAGTTCAAGGCTCTATGCGGGGATACGCAGAGGTGCATGAGGTGAAGTGCGTAGCAATGCATGCCAGATAAAGAAAAACTGCGGATCTGTATTAAGGCATTTATTTGACTGACCTTTCTCTGTTGATAAGGTGTTCTGGATTTTGTTTACTGTTACTATTGATCTTGTTACTGCAGTTGACTGGGTGATTTACTTGTACTTGATGATCACTTGATGTTTATGGATCCAGTTTGAAAATTTATGAAAAGTGATCCTTGAAAGAAAAGAAGTAGGGGGTTGTAGCTCCCTTCCAGGAGAGACTGGAAAACGAGAGAGAGTTGTAGCTCTCTGCAGGTTGCAGCCTGCGTACTGGTAAAGGATTGCACCAGTACAAAATCATTGTAAAAGGAGTTTCTAATTTGAAAGAAGATAGAGACATATTGCAGCAGGTGGTTTTCACCCACATTGGGTTTCCACCTTATATCTGGTGTTCTTTGGTGTGACTATCTGTTTTTCTTGTTCATGCTCATTATTTTATGGTACTGACATACAAAAACAATTCAAAGTATAAATAAGGAAGATTTATTAAAAGAACTTTATAATACTGATTCACCCCCCCTCTCAGTATTATTTCCAACACTACATGAAGCAACCTGAAGGCTTTGCGGTGAAGGGTAAGAAAGAACTAGTATGCAAGTTAAAGAAGTCTTAGTATGGGCTAAAAAAGTCACCAAGGATGTGGTATCAGAATTTTGATACATTTATACGGGGACTTGGCTTCACAGAAGCAAAGAAGATCACTGTGTGTATTTTAAATTAATTGGTGACCATGTTATTTATCTCGTCTTGTATGTGGATGACATGTTTCTAGTTGGAAATGACAAAGAAATTATCCCGGATTTGAAGACCCAATTGTCCTCCAAATTCGACATGAAAGATCTGGGTGCTGAAAACTATATTTTGGTCATGGACATTAAAAGAGATCGAGAAAAGAGGAAGCTCTGGTTAAACCAGAGAAAGTATGTCGAGAAAATATTGCAGAGGTTTAATATGTAGGATAGTAAACCGGTGAAGGTTCCTATTCCTGTAGGTGTAAATTTATTTGTTGAACAGTGTCCCAAGACACAAGAAGAGGAAGAAGGACATGTCCCATGTTCCATATGCAAGTGCAGTTGTTTGCCTTATGTATGCGATGGTCTGTACTGGACCAGACATTGCACATGTAGTGGGAATATTGAGCAGGTTTATGTCAAAACCAGGGAAGGAGCATTGGACAACAGTGAAGTAGGCTTTGAGGTATTTGCGTGGCACTAGTGATTATGGTTTGTGCTACCAAGGAAGACTAGGATTGGACAAAGTTTTGGATATTCATGGCTTTGTTGATGTAGACTAGGCTAGGGATTTGGATCAGAGAAGATCTACAAGTGGGTATGTTTTTAACCTATTTGGAGGTGCAATCAATTGGATGAGTAAGAAACAATCTGTAGTGACACTATCAACTACAGAGGAAAAATACATGGCAGCCACTCATGCAAGCAAGGAAGCAGTTTGGTTGCATATATTGTGTTCAAGTATGGGGTTAGTACAGGGAGCTATAAGGATAGACTGTGACAGCCAAAGTGAAATTTTATTGGAAAAGAACCCTACATACCATTCAAAGACAAAACACATTTATTTTCAATATCACTTTGTGAGGGATATGATAAAAGATAAAAAGGTGGACACTTTGAAGAATACTGCAGATGCATTTAAAAAATCTGTGAGCTCTGAGAACTTCTCCTAGTTTAGAGAAACAACGGGCATTGTAGGGATGGATAAATGACTAAGCTATCATGTGGCCCCCTGTGGAAAGAAAACAACAAGTGGGAGAATGTTGGGTTGTGTTATATTCTTTCCATGACTAGCCCCTAGTTAACCGAGGGGTTGCGGGGGGGCAAAGCCCCCCCTTTGATGCGCTGATTGCACAGTGGGGGGGTGGGTAGCCCCCATCTACGGAGTTTGGGGCAGCACCCTGGGGAAATTTTTTTTGGACCCTATATTAGTGGGGCGAACCTACCTATGGTTTTGTGCATGGTTTTCGCACATGGTTTTGGGCGCGATGGTTTTCAGTCCATGGTATTGGATGCTTCGACATGTATATATTTGTATTGTAACATTGAAAGGACATAATGAAAAATCAATCTGGTAGTCTTGATTTTTGGATCTAGGGGAAAATATCTGTGTATATGTGTTTTATGTTTTATTCTCTTGCATTGTTTATTTTCTGTGTTTTAGAATTCGTATGCAGGTAATTTCTGTATAGGGTTAAAACCTACACATCCAGCCCATCCTCATACCCTTTGAGCCTTTTCCATCTCCTTCCAACTAGCATCCCTATTTGGAGAGGTTAGTTGTGGAGAATAATGACCCCATTCATGAGTCTAGTTTGGCCTCTGAGCTTAGGAACCTTTTCATAAAGGTACCTTTACTCCAAGCCATCAAAGAGATCCCCATTTGCACAAAAATCATTAGGGAAATCTGTCTCAAGAAGCTAGGAAGGAGAAGATTTGAACCTCAAACTATTCAATTTGTTGGTAGAGCAACAAAGTTAATGATGGGGTGTATGCACATGGAGAAATATACCAACCCCAAAAACCCCGTTGTCTCTGTTCAGATAGTTGATGTCCTTGTCTCTAATGTACTTATAGACCTGAGGGTGTCCATTAATGTTATGACCAAGAAGACCATGGATCAACTTGGATTGGTCCATATTCGTCCTACTCACACTGTGCTTGAACTGGCAGATAGATCTAAAATCAAGCCGGAAGGGGTGTTGGATGATGTGGTAAGTTCTTTAGACTCGTGGGAATACCCCACAGACTTCATTTTGCTTCAACAAAAGGATCTTGTGGGAGGAAATCCCTTGATCTTGGGATGACCATGGCTTGCTACGACCAATGCTTATATTAGATGTTGTTTTGGTGACATGTATATTTCCCATGGAGATTCTAGGAAGAAGGTCACCTTGTATCCACCCTCTAGATCCATTCAGGAGCTCCTAGACACTTTGTGGTTAGACTACAATAGTGATGAGGAGACTCAGGCTATTTCCTTGATACATCAGTATCATGAGTCTTCATAGGAGGGTGAGATTCAATGCTTCCTGAATAATCTAGATACCATGCCCAATTTTGAGTCATTGAGTCAGATTTTTAGTCTAAATTTTCAAGAAAGTCCTGACTCCCTACCTCCCTTACCAACATCTCTAGCAGCACCTCTGTGTACCCTTGAGCCTGATACCACTCTTGTTGATATTAGTCTAGGCAAATCCTTGCATATCAGTTTAGACTTGGATTCATCCCAGCAAGAGTAGCTTGTGAATTTGTTGTGAAACCATCTTAATGCCTTTGCATGGGGCTATGAAGATATGAAAGGAATCCCTCCTGAAACTTGTACCCACCATATCTATATTTAGGATGGAGCTCAACCTGTTTGACAACCCTAAAGGCATATGAACCCAGATCTAAGAGATGTTGTAAGGGACGAACTGCAAAAACTCTTGGATGCTGATTTTATCTATCATATTTCTCATAGCCAGTGGGTGTCTCCATTGGTATTCATCCCAAAAAAAGATGGGAGATGGTGAATTTTCATTGACTACAAAGAATTGAACAAAGCCACTCTTAAGGATTACTTCCCCCGTCCTTTCATTGACTAGGTACTCGATACCCTTGCTGGTAAGAGGTAATTTTCTTTTCTAGATGGCTTTAGTGGTTATAACCAAATACAGATTGCACTCGAGGATCAAGACAAAACCACTTTTACATGTCCATGGGGTACATTTTCTCACCAAGTGCTTCCCTTTGGGTTTTGTAATGCCCAGACTACCTTTCAAAGGGCAGTCTTGGCCATTTTTGCTAACCTTGAGTGTGTGGAAATATATATGGATGGCTTTTCTTTGTTTGGTGATTCATTTCAGGAAGCCCTAAAAAATATAGAAAAAGTGTTTCTTCGTTGCCAAGAATCTCACCTTGCCTTGAGTGACAAAAAATTCAGATTAATGTGCAAGGCAGGAGTGGTTATTGGCCATGTTATTTCTGAAAAAGGTATCTAGGTTGACACTACAAAAATAGAAATTATTTTGAGTCTTCCTATACCCAAAACTCAAAGGGAAGTGAGATGTTTTCTAGGACATGCAGGTTACTATAGGAGATTCATTGAGAATTTCTCAAGGATAGATACCCCACTTTTCCGACTTTTGGCTAAGGATAGTGAGTTTTCTTGGTCCACAACTTGCCAACATTCCTTTGAGACATTGAAGGAAAAAATAGTTCAGGCACCAGTTTTGAGAGGACCAAATTGGTCGCTACCATTTCATATTTCCTTTGATGCCTCAGATACTGTTATTAGCACAACTTTAGGACAAGAAGAAGACAAACAATCCTATGCCATTTACTTCATTAGTAAAAACTTGTCGCCCACTGAACTAAATTATATGGTTACTAAGAAAGAGTTTTTAGCTGTAATTTTTTCCATTAATAAATTCAAAAATTACATTACAAGATATGAATTCTTTGTGCACACTAACCATTCTGCAATAAAATATTTGATGAATAAACCATTAACTAGTGGTAGAGTAACTAGGTGGTTATTATTGTTGTAGGAATTTAATATTACTGTTATTGATAGACCGGGAAAATCTAATGTAGTAGTAGATTATATTTCAAGATTTAATAATCAATTCCTGTTGATGATGATTTTCCTAAAGAACATCTTTTTGTTGTGTTGACAGAATCCTCGTGGTTCGCTGACATAGCTAACTATTTAGTCACTGGAAAAACACCACCTCACTTATCTGCTCGTGAAAAATAGAGTATCATACAGGAAAGTGCTGCATATTCCTGGATTCAAGGAGACTTGTTTTACACTAGACTAGATCTTATTATCCATAGATGTGTAAGAGAGGAAGAAGTGTTTGATATCTTAAAATCAGCCCATGATGAACCTTGTGGGGGTCACTTCGCTGATAGTGGACTGAATACAAAGTGTTATGAGCTATCTATTTTTGTCCCTCATTTAAGGATGCCAAACAATATGTCAAGCGATGTGATAGTTGTTAGTGAATTGGCCAACCTAATCAAATCAATGAAATGCCTTTATGTCCTCACGTCATGATTGAGCCTTTTGAAAAATGGGCCATTGATTTTGTAGGCCCAATAAATCCAACATTATTAAATAAAAAGCATATTTTGGTTTGTACATATTTCGTTACAAAATGGGTAGAAGATAAATTTCTTTCTTTTTCTATTGAAAAAGTTGTTGTTGATTTTATTTTTATTGAAAGCTTTACTAGATTTGGTGTTCCTAGAGAAATTGTTTCTAATAGTGGACCACAATTTATTTCTAATCTGGTATGGGTTGTGATGGAGTAGTACAAAATCTGGCACAGGAAAACTAGACCGTATCACCTACAAGCAAATGGTTAGGTGTAGTCCACAAAAAAGGTGATTGAGTCCATCCTCACAAATACAGTAAATATCAATAGAAAGGATTGGGCTGACAAATTACCGGAAGCCTTGTGGGCATACCAAACGACTTGGAGGAACAACACAGGACACACACCATATGAGCTGGTGTATGGGAAAAGTCCTCTTGCCAATAGAATTCCAGATCGACTTTCAGGACTGCAGTCCAATTGGGGCTAGATCTCTCTGAAGCACAACAACATCGTGTTCTACAATTGAATGAGTTAGATGAATTTCGAAGGGATGATGTTCAACAGAACATCTTGGTTCAATAGCAGTGCAAGAAGTGGCATCACAAGTCTATCCAGAAGAAGCAGTTCCAACTAGGTGATTGGGTACTCCTTTACGATTTTAGATTTAAATATTTTAAAGGGAAATTCCATACACGCTGGATGGGACCTTATGAGGTGGTCAAAATGTTTGAGAATGGAGCGATAGAAATTAAAACTATTGATGGACAAAATTCCGTTTTCCTGGTAAATGGGCATAGATTGAAGGTGTATTTTCAGCCCCTTACTAAAGGAGATTTTATGTAGCAAGTCCAACAACAATCTAAAAATGAGTTGGTAGGTGGTAATTCCAACCTATTGAAGATCCGATTCTTTCTTTTCCTCATATAATAAAATAAAAATGAAAAAAATAAAACAGAAGGAAAAATGACAAAAATAAAAAGTATAATTTTATTTTTTTTCCTGTAATTATGAAAATCAATTGACTAACATGATTGCAAAAGGATCAACCTGAAAACTAGCATGCTAGCAAGAAGATCGAAATTTCAATAAAAAGGGAATGTTACTTGATTTTTAGATATGTTGGTTGTCACTAAGAAGAAGTAGGTTCAAGGATCCCAGCCCTTACCCAAGTTTGAGGTAACATAATGGAATTCTTTTTCCAAGTAAACGCTTAATTCCCACTTCATTTACTTTTTCCAGCACCAGTGCAGGAAAATATTTAAGATAAAATTTGGCCTTCTATTTTCCCATTTTGTAATTCCCGTTATTTTTCTTTTCTTAATCCCATAATGAATCACCCTCCTTTTTCTTCTAAAAAAGTTATCCCTGTCTGATTTCGTAAAATCCCTGTTCTCCCCCTTGAATTTTTTCCACATCCCATTTTCGTTTATCCCCCTTCGTAGCATTATTCTTTGAATCTCTGTTACGATATTCCTTCCCATTCAAAAAATTACCCGTTCCCACTTTTTCTTCCCTCATGGATCGATTGTAGGATTTAATACAGTCAGATCAGAAGGCATGCTCATGAAACACCAAAGAATGGTGAATAAAACTTCTCTTATATATTCAGGAAATTGTTTTAGTCTAGCCAAAGAATTGAGTTCTATTATAATTTTTTAATCCCCTCTTTCTTTGATGCTACAAAAATCCCTGGTGCAGGAATGCGGATGATTGGTGCAGGCAGTTTCAGTGCAAGTACATTACAGTGGAAGTAGGCTCAGTGCAAGCACGCTACAATGCAAGCAGGCTGAGTGCAAGCAGGTTCAGTCCAAGCACGATTAGTGAAAGTAGGCACCCGACTGTGACAACACAGTGTGGAAATGGTTAACACAATATAGGAGCACTTGATGCAAAATGCTTGATGAAATTTACTTTTTATTTCTGCAGATGAATGACTACCACAGTGATAGATCATAGCATTGTATTATTTAAATTTTGGTTAAGACTTTGCTTTATCATTTACTAATTTAGGGAGAAATCATTTAAAGTGCAAGATATTTTAGGTTCTGAGATCTAATCTTTTTAATTATTACTAAAGTACACCTTATGTCAATTAAGAGGTAAACGGAATAATACAAATGCACCTGAAATCACACACATAACTCCATTTGAAAAGATTCTCCATCACTTGTTCATAATAGCCTTACCTCATAATCTGATCCCCCATGATCGTTACACCGCTGTCATAAAAATTTCAGCCTCCTCCAATTATCATTACCCGCCTATAGCAAATTGATATGTGTGTGCATCTATCCGGAAGGGGTGATTTTAATGTTTGAACATGATTGGATGGAAGCAATCAACAAGATGGTGGAACAATGAGATCTACATCATAATATTCTTAGCAGCTCCTTTGCACTCTGCAGTGTGAAATCTTCCTAAGGTTGTGATAGAGAATTGAGGTGGATTAAAAGCAAAGATGGTGCCTGTGGTACATGAACCATCATTTGTGAAGGAGATAGAACAAACAACCGAGTATCGAAGTAGTCTTGCACTATTGCAAGAATTGGGATTTCTCCCATTTTTGCATCAATTTGATGGGTTCAATACAACCATTGCTTTGGAATTTGCAAAGACATTCGAGGAAGGCCAAGCTAAGGTAGGCTCACTAGAATTTGAGGTCACGGAATAATCTATAGCATGAGCTAAAGCTTGTCAAATCTAGGGGAAAAATGGTTCAGAAAGGAGAGGATCGAAAAGAAAATATTGAGCCGATTTGTGGTCGATCGAAAGATCAAAGTCGACTGGAAGAAAGGGCTTCCATAGAGTGCCATGCTTGGAAAATGGTGAGACCTATACATATTACAGAAATTTTTGACTTGTGAGGGACGTTACACATTAATGTTCATGTACGATATCCAGTTGTTGCTGCATTTTGAATCAGGGAAATGCATCAATTTCCCTTATTAACTACTCTAGAGCTTAGAGAAAACGACGAAAGGAGTGAAAAACGGAAGTGTGAGCCAAGTTGCAGATAAACTGTACCATCACGGGCTCATTGCAATCCTGGTCAAAAATGAGCTGGAGGCTAAGGAAATAACATGGGAGGCTTTATTGAAGAATTTCGGGAAGGAAGTGTAGGGGAGTCAGCTGGAAAAGGTGCAAGCAAGAAAATAAAATCCGAGACTCCGTTGCCTGCCAAGACAAAAAGAAAGGAAAAATGGGTGCAAGCAAGGGAGAAATCTATTGAATAAGCCCCACCCTCAGCAAAAAGAAGAGAAACCAAGACCTCGATGAAGAGAAGGATTTTCTCTTCGGGGACAAGTCACGCTCAGTCGAGCTCCCCAATTTTTATTGACAAGACACCCTAAGCTTCACGTGGAGATCACAACCTCTCGGTTCTTGCAGATGTGGTAGCTCACACTATGGTGAATGAAGAAAATGCAGAGAAGGAGAATGAAATACTCTTTTCGACCTTCCTTCATAAATTGAAGAAGAAAAGAATGACAACAAGTGCAAGTAAAGACCCGGCAGAGGGTCAGGTAGATGACGAGGCACAACACAGAGAAACCCTCAACAATTTTGATGAACGCGGTACTGGAGCTTGTGATGAGGTGAATGAACAGGGTACTAAAATACTTGATGAATTGAATGCACAGGGTACTGAAGTCTCTAACGAGTTGAATGAATAGGGTACTGAAATCCTTGATGAATTGAATGAACAAGGTACTAAAGCCCCTACCAAGTTGGATGTGCAAGGTACTGAAACCCTTAATGAGTTAGATGCACAGGGGGTTGAAAACCTCTGTGACATGGAAGCCACTGACACTAAAACCCTTGGTGATATTATGATGTATACATTAGATGGCCAAGATGACTTTGATCTTGGAAACGATGGTACATGTTTCGAATCAGTTGCAGAGAAAGTGCTCACACCAGATGAGATGGAAACAGAGACCTCTACCCTCTATCTAAATAACTGGATAGTAGAGATTGAAAAACAAATTCATGACTTGGAGGCATTAAACCAGGTCATGAAGGAGAAGAATTGGTAGAAGCAAGGCAAGATAGAGTTGGCAGAAGAGGTCAAAGAACAGAAACGTCAAGTGAAGATATGGAAGTTTCAGGCTTCTAAATGTTACAAGCACCTCAAGAAGGTGACCAGACAACTTAAGGAAGCCCGAGGTAAGAAGATGAAGGTAGTGAAGCCAGGGATCATTATCCAAGTGGAGGATTGAAAGATGGCTCCCTATGTTGAATATTTTTGCAGCAGGTAAACGTTGTGATAGGACACACAACAAATTAGGGATAAGAGGATGTTGGTAGGCCTAAATGCTCCAATTTTACCCCCTTCCTATTACAAAACCACAATCATTAACCTCTATTTATCTACATAAAACCTCCTCATTCCGGCACTAGTCCAAGAATACTCTCTATTCCTACATAAACTTCATATTTCATGTTTAAGGTTTATTAGGTGCTTAATTAATCATTTTAAATAGATTTCATGCCTTTAATATTTCTTGTAACTTAGATTTATTTTCCTAAAGAATTTGATAAGATCAAGTACTAATTGTTATACTAGCTTGATATAGTGCAGGTAGATTCCTGCACCGCCAGCAACTATCTGTTCCGTGATCTCCTCAACAGTTCGATAACTTCACACGAGCATCTTGGTCCACGTCATCCAGTTCAGTTGTGGTCATCTGGAGTTGAACTCAAAGTGGAGGATAGTTAGGGAAATGACTGAGGATTAGGTCTATGACCAATGAATAGTTCGCACCTTATTATAGTCGTTGGCTTAATTTTGTAGTTTTGTTTGTTATTTCGTTTTAGTCGAAATGCTTGATTTGGAAAGACTGTAATTTTTGGTTATGGCCACAGTCCGAAGGGTTGTATAAAATATAGCTTTCAGATAGAACTAAGTTAGCAAGTGATAGTGATAGCAGTATAGCTATAATTTCTAGTTTATTTGTAATTTCATTGTTGCCCTCGTTCTGGACTGGACTTCAACTCAAATGTATATTTGTTGATCATAATTAATACAAGGAGATGCACCACGATTTTCTCATCCTACATTATAATTCTCTATTGATGTGTTAGTAACGTGTTGAAGGTTTTCGTTTCCTAAAACAGGAAACGAGTTGGTTGGCTAGGGCCCAACCAACCTAGCTCATTTACCCTTTTTCTTTTGTTATCTTAAAGGTGTGTTAACTCTATTTATTTACAGAAGCGTGGTTTGAATCTTAATTTCATGCTTGCTTATGGATTCTAATTTATTTCATTAAAATAGTCAAGTGTGAACTTATCCATTGTGTGAAAGTCAAATTAAATTACTTTACTTCCTTTAATTTCTTTTCTGGTTTTCTTTCGCTTGGATCGTGTAGATAAGATCATTCCTACACCAGTGCATGTAGGATCTTGCACTGTTGGGTCCCTATAATACTAGTGATTACCCCATTACTATTGTATTTGTATCCCTTATTAATATTGTTGTGCCCCTATTGTCCCCATATTGTTATTACTGTGCCCCATAGAACCCCTCTATTGTTATTTTTGTGGCTTTATATTATTATTGTTAGGTCGACTGGATTATATTGTGACTCCTTAGACTCCTATATATAGAAAGGAGGTTTTGTCATTTGAATCATCCAAGAATTGGTCATTTATGTAATGTAAAGGAGGTTACCCCCTCGAAGAGGCTAAATTCTAAGGCGTGGATCTCTCTTTTCTATTTTTTTGTGAGCTGGTTTCATAACATTTGGTATTAGAGCATTGGATTCTAGGGTTTTGCTACTCCAAACAGGTCATCGTGGAATTTTCGCTATAACTTTTGTTATGTGATGTTTCAGAAGCTAAAAAAAAACCCATTTGAGAAGAAATCGCGCTGAATCTCGGGTCCGAATTTCAGAGCTTTTCGTACTATATTTGCGGAGATATGATCTGAGGAAGTTGGTATTTTTGCAGACTCCTGAATTACATTCCAAACAGGTGACCTGGGGAAAATCGTCATAAATTTCTCTCTAAGATTTGGATTGAAATTTCTTAAGAAGGTATAGAAAGAGGCCGGACTTTAGTTTATTTTATATCATTTTCAGATCCAAAGGTCGAAACAGTGACTCGTGGCACGTCGTACAAGTTCACTCTACTGAACTAGTCTATAATCAGGTCATCTTGGGAGATTGTGCATAACTATTCCTTGGAGAATTTAACTTGGATCAGACTGGTGGCATTGGAAAGAGGACACAGAGGGCTACTAAAAGTCACAATTTTAGAACTAGATGATCTGAAATTGTAGAGATACATCAGATTCAATATCAAGCTTCTACAAAGTGAAAAAAGGTGTGTAGTTCTTTTTTAATTTTTGCATAAGCTTGGTTTGAAAAATTAGTTTGAATCGGTAATTGATGCTCCGAGGAAAGAAAATGCAAACACCTAGTAAGAAACCTAAAAGATCTAGCATGACTTATGAAGAAGAGGAATAAATGCAACAGATATATCAAAATTACGAGACCAAGTGCAACAAGTGTCACTTGCACAAAAAGCAACAAAATCTAAGATGGATGGTTTAAGGAAAGATGTAGAAGCTAAGATGGATGGTTTAAAGAAAGGTGTAGAAGCTAAGATGGATTGTTTAAGAAAGGTGTAGAAGCTAAGATGGATGGCATGGAAGCTAAGATGAATGGCATGGACGCTAAAATTGATGGCATGGATGATAAGATGGAAGAATTGAAGATAAATATGAATAAGTTGCTACAAGAAATGGTCACTAATGGTGAAAGGGTAGTAAAGGAAACTCATGATGAGAACAAAAGAAATGTTAATCATGATTCCATAGACTCTAATGTTGGATCGAAGACCCATCATATTCCAAAAATCGATATGAGGAAGTTTGATGGCAAGGATCCCGCAACATGGATATTACAGATGGAGCAATTTTTCGATCTCAATAATGTGCAAAACACACAAAAGGTACGTATTGCAACTTTATATTTGGAACCAAATCAGTTTGTATGGTATCAATGGATTTGCTCTTGTAAACAAATTATCACCTGGGCAATTTTTACGGAAGAATTGATAACACATTATGAGGGTACAAAAAGCAACACCTTTTTTAGCCAATTGATAAGTCTCAAACAAAAGGGTTCAATAATGGAGCACATTGAGGAGTTCCAAAAATTGAACATAAGGGTAAAAATATTCCAAAGGAGCATAGGATTGATGTGTTCATAGGGACTTTAAAGGATAATATCCAACATGATGTTCGCCTTTGGGAACCTGATTCATTAGAGAAGGCATTCAGGTTAGCAAGAAAAATGGAAAGCAAAATTATGGCAACCAGGAAGCATACCACTCACAACTATAAATATGGACGTGTTGTTGCCCCTAGTCTTCCACAACCTATAAGGTTGAAACCACAACAATTGGAAGAAAAAAGAGCAAAAGGGTTTTGTTACAGTTGTGATAGCAAATACACTAAAGGTCATAAGTGTGCTGAGAAGAAATTATTCTACATAGATTGTGAAGAGGAAGAAGAAAAGGAGCAAGAAAGGTCAAAAGAAGAGGATATACTCTAGAAACAAAGCCTAGATAAAGAAGAAATGAATCCAACCATATCTTGTAATGCATTGGCAAGAATTAGCACTCCTCAAACCATCAAGATAGAAGGACAAATCAAGAAGAAAAAGGTAATAGTGTTAATTGATTCAGGAAGTACCCACAATTTTATTCATTGTAAGGTAGCAAAAGAATTGAATTGCTTATTATATCCAACACCAGAGTGTCAAGTGATGGTTGCAAATGGAGGAACAATAAATTGCTCTAGAAAGTGCCATAATGTCAAGATATCCATGGGAGAATATGTATTGACTAGCCTAATGCTTTCCATTCCAATGGGAGGTGCTGATGTTGTACTAGGAGGCCAATGGCTACAATCCTTGGGTACAATAGCTTTTAATTTTCAAGAACTTTTCATGAAATTTTCTGTGGAAGGAAAGGAAGTTGAATTAAGGGGTATTGTAGGGAAACTGGGAAAGATAATCAGCTCTAACGGTATGACAAAGCTTCTAAAAAAGGAACAAAGAGGTGTAATTGCACAATTATGTTCTCTAGATGTTTCCACATTGGAATCATCTATTTCTCTAGATCTCCAAAAAGTCTTGGACAGTCATTCCAAGGTATTTGAGACTCCCAAAGGTCTCCCACCTATTCGTGATCATGATCATGCTATTCATCTGATTCCAGGAAGTGTTCCTCCAAACATCAGGCCATACAGATATCCCTATGCCCAAAAGAGTGAAATTGAACGTATGGTTGCAAAAATGCTAGAGGCTGGTATAATTCAACCGAGTCAAAGTTCTTTCCTTGCTCCAGTAGTATTGGTGCACAAGAAGGATGGATCATGGCGCATGTGTCTAGATTATAGGGAGCTCAACAAGCTCCATATTAAAGATAAGTTTCCCATTCCAGTCATTGATGAATTACTGGATGAATTGCATGGATCAGTTTACTTCACCAAGTTGGATCTTCGTTCAGGATATCATCAAATCAGAATGAATATTGAAGACATTCCAAAAACAACATTTAGAACTCATGAGGTCATTATGAATTTTTGGTCATGCCTTTTGGCCTTACCAATGCACCTTCAACATTTCAAGGTTTGATGAATTCCATTTTCAAACCATTCCTTATAAAATTTGTGTTAGTATTTTTTGATGATATACTAATCTATAGCAAGTCTTGGAAGGATCATGTTGAACATGTTGACAGGGTGCTACAATTATTGGAGGAGAAACAATTATATGCAAAAAGATCCAAATGTTTCTTTGGAGTACAAGAGGTGGAATATCTGGGTCATATTGTATCTCATGAAGGAGTTAAGGTAGACCCTAGAAAAATTAAATCCATTAAGGAATGGAAAATCCCCACATCCATAAAGCATCTGCAAGGATTTCTCGGGTTGATAGGGTATTATCGCAAGTTTGTTAAGAATTATGGGAGAATAGCAACACCTCTAACAACATTATTGAAAAAAGATGCATTTTCATGGACTCCAGAAGCAATAAAGGCCTTCGAGCATCTTAAAGAGGCAATGTGCCAAGCACCGGTCTTGGCTACACCAGACTTCACAAAAACCTTTATTGTGGAATGTGATGCTTCAAGAAATGGAATTGGTGTTGTTTTAATGCAAGATGAAAGACCCATTGCTTTCGAAAGTCGTCCAATCAAGGGAAAGTTTTTACACAAAGCTATTTATGAGAAGGAAATGTTGGCAATACTCCATGCACTTAAGAAATGGCGACTCTACCTAATGGGAAGACACTTCAAGGTAAAAACGGATCATGATAGCCTTAAATACTTTTTAGAACAAAGTTTATCCTCTGAGGAGCAACAAAAGTGGGTCACAAAGATGTTGGGTTATGACTTTGAAATCATCTACAAAAAAGGGAAGCAAAATGTGGTGGCAGATGCACTCTCAAGAAAGGATGAGGATGTGGAAGCATTTTTGTGTTCCATTTCTATTATCCAACCAAATTTGATAAACAAAGCAAGGGAGGAATGGAAGAATGACGAAGAAGTGTGGGCACTTATTCGAAAGTTACAACAAGACTCCAGTACGTCTGATACATTTAGCTGGAAAAATGATTCGTTATGGTACAAAGATCGGTTATACCTCTGTAAGAATTCCCAGCTAAAACAAAAGATTCTTATGGCATTGCACACTTCTCCCTTAGGAGGGCATTCAGGATTTTTAAAAAATTACCACAGGGTTAAGAAGGAATTTTTTTGGGAGGGCCTTAAATCAGATATTCAAAAGTTTGTGGTGGAATGTTTGGTTTGCCAACAAAATAAAGTTGAAACAATTAAGACACCGGGTCTATTACAACCTTTATCCATTCCAAGCCAACGTTGAGAGGAGATTTCAATGGATTTTATCACAGGTTTACCCAAGTCTGAGGGAAAGAGTGTCATCATGGTGGTAGTTGACAGACTTACCAAGTATGCACACTTTTTTGCATTATCACATCCATTTAAAGCCAGTACAGTTTCTACTGCATTTATGGAAACGATTCAAAAGATACATGGAAATCCAAAGATTATTGTAAGTGACAGAGATCCCATTTTCACTGGAAATTTTTGGACAGAATTATTTTCTTGTCTTGGTACTCAGTTAGCTCACAGCTCATCTTATCATCCTCAATCTGATGGGCAAACTGAGATAGTAAACAAATGCTTGGAAGGATATCTTCGTTGCTTTGTATATGATAAACAGACACAATGGGTCAAATGGTTGCCTCTAGCTGAATGGTGGTATAACACTTCCTTCCATACAGCAACAAAAATGACCCCATTTATGGCACTTTATGGATATCGCCACCATCCATCACATCATATTTAAGAGAAAATTCTAAGGTTCAAGCAGTGGAACATCACATCGAACATCATCAACATGTCCTCCAACTCTTAAAGGATAACCTCATGTTGGCACAGAATAGAATGAAACAACAGGCAGATCAACATCGCAGCGAAAGAAGTTTTGGTGTAGGTGATTGGGTATTCCTACGGCTACAACCATATAAGCAAATGTCCCTCAAGCAAGCTAAGAAGGATAATAAATTATCACCAAAGTATTATGGTCTGTACAAGGTGTTGCAAAAGATTGGTACTATGGCATACAAATTGGAGCTTCCTACAGCTTCTCGATTGCACCCAGTTTTCCATGTTTCATGTTTAAAGAAGGTTATAGGCGACAAGCTCCCATTTCAAACAATATTTCCAGAACTTGACGAGGAAGGAAAAAATATATTGGAACCAGAAGCAGTCACAGAAACAAGAACTCGACAGTTACGAAATCGATCAATTTCGGAGTATCTTATCAAGTGGAAGAACTTATCCGCTGAAGATTCCACATGGGAGGATGAGAATTTTATACAGAAGCATCCAGAACTACTGAAGCGTTGAGGACAACACTTTTTTGAAGGAGAGGGGCATGTTGGGTCCCTATAATACTAGTGATTACCCCATTACTATTGTATTTGTATCCCTTATTAATATTGTTGTGCCCCTATTGTCCCCATATTGTTATTACTGTGCCCCATAGAACCCCTCTATTGTTATTTTTGTGGCTTTATATTATTATTGTTAGGTCGGCTGGGTTATATTGTGACTCCTTAGACTCCTATATATAGAAAGGATGTTTTGTAATTTGAATCATCCAAGAATTGCTCATTTATGTAATGTAAAGGAGGTTGCCCCCTCGAAGAGGCTGAATTCTAAGGCGTGGATCTCTCTTTTCTATTTTTTGTGAGCTGGTTTCATAACATGCACTCTGGTTCGCAAGTTCATTTACAAGAAGTGTTTCATTCTTTTCCTTTATACGGTTTAATCTATTTTTGCAAAGCAAGCGTTTATCATCCGAACAAGGAATCTCTAATACTAAAAGTTAAATTCTTAAATATTAAGAATAACTTTATAAAATATAAAAGAACATTGTTGCATATCTTAATTTGTATTTGCACTTCACGATTTAAGGAAAATGATTAAAGGTAATCTGGAATATTATAGTGAACTGTTTCGAGTTAGATTTGATTGCATGCAAAACCCTTTGATTGAAGAAACTTTACTTTAACTTTTGAATATTGTTTTTATCTTAAAACTTTATTTCTATTTGTGAGATTTAGTTGATTAAAGAATTCTTTTTCGTGTGCAAGATTATTTCAGATTCTTCTCGCATTTTCAATTATTTTTATAGTTAACATGCTCTTTCGTTTTTCCCAAAAGTAAGTTGGAATACTTGGTGTAGGAAGCTCTGTTCTGGTACAAGGACCAGTGTCTTGTTACAGGAACAGAGTGCTCCAAGCCTTGAGGCTTAGAGCCCCTACATGAAGACATAAGTCTTCAGTATAAGTGTAAAATATACTCCTCACATAAGTTATGTACTTGCACTAGTGCAAGTAGATTGCAAGAGTACAAGAACGACCACTCAGTGTGAGAAGGAAAATCATTTAGAAGGCAGATATTTTCAAGGGCCCACTTGTTAAACTACCACCACCTATACTGAGGATAAACATGGAGTTTTAATTTAGCAGTTAAGATTGTTTACAACAGTGTGAAAGTTCCTTTATTTGATTTCTTTGCAAATGCATTCTTTTACATTCCAGCACTAGAATTACTTTGGTGTTAGTTGCCTTTGAGAATTTTCTGTTTGATTCTGCAAAATTTCAATTGAGAAGTAGGAATAGAAATAGGAAAAGTTCATACCACTTTTGGCATTACCTGTTCTTCATCTCTAAGTTTATGAAATCCCCGGGTTGACAATTAAGTGTTGAAAGAGATTTCTTAAGTGAAATTCCTACACCCAACAATCCATGTGACCAAAAGTTTGAGAACCAGTAATATAGTGCCTAAACTTGTTTAAATAATGTACCACATCCAAGATTTCTGTTGAGGCAAATTAATTACCTATCATTTAATTGTCAACCCGAGGGTGTCGTAAAACTTGCAACGCGTGCATGCACTCTATATGCTAGAAATTTACTTTCAATTTAGATCAGTCTAACTACAAAACCAAATAATGACAAACCAAATTCACCTATTATATTTTAAAAATCAACTCAAAAGAAATTATATTACAATATACGAAATTGAAATCTTAATCTTTAAATATTGCATGAATTGAAAAGCACACCAATCTTTCAGAAATGAAAGCAAAAAAAATCATTCTTAACCTCTCACATAGGAAAGGATATGAATGCAAATAAAAACAAATGCTCTTACATACTAGGTAGAAATCAAATAAAAAAAATCACTCTTAACCTCTCACACAAGAAAATATATGAAAGCAAATAAAAACAATTGCTCTTAACTTCTAGGTAGAAAGAAAATAAAAACAATCACTCTTAACCTCTCACACAGGAAAAGATGTGAAAGAAATAAATCTTAATCTATGAAAGCAATAAATATTAATCTATGAAACACAATAAATCTCACACATTGTAGGTGGCCAATCCAAAAGCATGAGAGATTACAAGTTGAGAGGCTCCGAGTGCAAGCATTACCAATCAAGGTGAACATCACTCATGAGCATGGTGCTAAATCTAAATTCCATTCATAAGTAATATTAACTTTCCACCTAAGTATCTCCAACTTTACACATGCCTTTGAAAGGAGAAGTCTCTCCTATTTATACAAAAACATAAGAAGCTACCTCATTAATGGAGGTCCATTATTCTCTCCCTAGATCCCTAGAAAATCTCATAGAGTTACAACTCAAATAGGTAATGATGAGACACATATCCTTTTTGACCTTTATCCAAATCTTCTTCCATATCTTGAAGGGAATTCGATTTTGAGCATTGGACACCACATAAGGGTGCCTTGGAAGCTTCCATATGACCTACATATGTCATGAAACTCAAGCCAATTTTAAGTATTAGCAAGTATATGTCATTTTTCTAAGTTTTAATGATTTAATTCAATTATAATACTAGAAACCATTAAATTTTGGAAAACATGAATGGAACCCATATAATTGTGAAAATGGAGGCTAATGAAAGATTATATGGCTATGGAGTTGTGACATGTGAGTGAAATGGTGGCGATAAAGGTGAAAGCGGATGATATTTTGAATACATTTTGGAGGCTCTACAAGTTCCTTTTTAATGATTGTATAATTCAACTCAGCATTAGAATGGTTCTTAATGATGAAATTGTTGTAATTTCTGAGCCTAACTGTTAGAAACCCTTTATGTACTTTACTAATTTATTCCTACCTACTTGTTTTGTTAATTAAAAAGTTATTACCATGTAAATACTGGAAATAAATACAAATGCATGCTCAACACATTACAAATCATAAAATGAAGGAAATAGAAAAAAACACACATTTGACACCGTTTTTTTTGGACTAATGTCCCTGGAAAAACCTAATGCGGGAAAATGGTTCAGCTATCTGAGGGTTTGATTTATTAAGCAATTTCAAAATACAATCTAGGTGCCAAATATGGCTAACCCAACAGAGAAAAATATCAACAGTAGCACCTACCTACTCAGAGGCAGATATTTCGGCTGAAACCCCGGATAAACACTCCGAGAGCTCCACAGCTCCAATTTTCCCCACGAAACCCCAACGTCAGCCTCTGGGGACTGCATTAGCCTCTCTCTAGCCCAGCGTTAGTCCAATGTCACTCTGACTTGGCCTGTGTCAAATTTTGGGGGCACTATGTCAGCCCTTTGGCCCTCTACATCACCCACGCTAGCCCTCTGAGGAACTGCGCAACTCCTGGCTGGCTCTGCATGAGCCCTGGCTGGCTTTGCGTGAACCCTTGGCTACTTCTGCATTCCTCTCTCTAGCTACTGCACTGATCGTCTCGATGCTATCTCTGCCTTTTTTCTTTTGTATTCACTGCCCCTCAGCTGCAACTCTAATCACTCTCTCAACTTTCTTAGCAAACCCAACCCCAGAAAGTCGAAATCTTGATCTCTTGGTATGTTCTCCAAGGGACCCTCAAGCCTCCTCTTATAATTTTCTCGTTGACAAATAAATGGCGAAGATTAAGTGCCTAATCAATAGCTAAGATTAGATCTGGCTTGATCCATGACTTTTGGACCATTCTAATATATTTTTATATTAATTCACATTAATATTTTAATTTCCCTAAGTTTAGACTTAGGGACTCCATTAAAAATATTAATTATTTTAATATCTCCCAAACTGTTTAGAATCTGTACAAAACCTTTATGGATATTAGAGATCTCATGTGCCTTAGCCTCTCCACCAATTTTCATGGCTAGAGCACATCTGATGCTACCCCAAATCAACACTCCCTCTTAGCGAGGATTGTGCTCTAGTAATACTCCTCACTGAGTATCACCCTGATCATCCAGCATCGGTCCATGTGTTGATGCTGGGCCTACTTCCCAACATCATCTGCATTGCTACACCCTATACTACTGCCCATGGCTCTGCCACTACCACTGCTTCATCTGTACTGCAACTCCCTCTACATCCATGCTACTACCTATGGCCCTGCCACAACCACTACTACATCTACACTACAACCCCTCTCATCATGATGCCCATAGCACTACCACTACTAACTGTTGCACTACAACTCAGTTACTGAGAAGTAAGTAACTGATCTCCCAACTATGACATCTTTGTCAGACTAGAAACACTCCTGATGCCAAATCTCCCTCTGTCACTGACAAGTGCTCTCTCTCTGACCTCTGTGCCGCTGCAACAACTCTATGCATCTCACACTGTTGCACACCTCTCTATTCCATCCTACACTGGTGCAACACTCTCGTGCCTCTCGCATTGTTTCGGCCTGCTAGTCTCGCACTATCATGGGAATCTTGCACTATAGCTCCCTCTGTCGCTCCATCCACATCTGTCTCTACTGACATCACCAATACTACTACTCCTCTTTGGGGCTCCTGTAGCAAGGTCTAATCCAAGAGGCTGGGTACCTCAAGGATCCTGCCCCTCATCGCTTGTAGTTCGTCTGATTACATCTCGATGTCTCCCCACTTCTGCTCAAGTGGTGTGTGTGCACTCATGGCACAGTCAACGTTTGTATCCACTTCCTTCTCTACCCTTGTTGGCACAGCCTCGGTCTCGGAGGCCTCTCCCTTGCTCTTCATCCTTGGACACTGGGTCGCATAATGACCTAGCTCCCCACAGTGGAATAATTTGACCTTGGAGAGGTCCTTCTTCTTCCATTTATCCTACTTTCCCTCAGATGCTAGGGAACATCCACCTCCTCCTCCTTATTGATTATGATCTCCTTGTCATTGCTTCTTTCCTTGCTCAACCTTCTGATCTCTTCTTGGCGAAGAGAAATCCACATTTCCTCCCAATCTGGAAGGGTCTCCCTGGCCGGTATGCTCTGGAAAAACAACTCCCAGTCTTTTGAGATTGCGTTCAAGGCTCTTCTCACCATCAATTCTTGATCTGGCGTGGCCCCTATGGAAGTCAGTTGGTCCCAGATATCCTTCAATTGACTGAGGAAGGGATCGATCTTTTCTCCCTTCTGCATCTGGTATGATCACAATGGATTTTCTAGTAACATCATTCTCTACACAGAAGTATGCTGGTACAATTTCTTTAGGGCCTCCCACATCTTATTTGCCGTGTCCTTTTCAACAATATGTGGTACTACATGGTTGTTGATCCCATTAAGAATGATTCTCTTGGCCCTTGCCATTGCCTCCTCGTACTTTTTGTTATCAGTTGGGTCAACTGGGATAGCTATCTTCCTCAAGACAAATTGCTTGACGTGATTCCTGTCTAGAATAGATAGGATTTTGGCCTTCCAGACTATGAAGTTTTAGGCTTTGTCTAGTATGTCCTAGTCCCTTACCTCGTTCACTGTCATCTCGCTGCTCCTCTACTTCCTTCCTGGAAGTTCTTGGTGTGACTCCCTCTGAGCCTTGATTTCCCTCCTGGAAACCCTTCTGCCAATGTTGAGATTCCCCCACTCTGATCGTTAGTGCTGCTGCACCACGGATCCAGATTTCTTAGCTAGAAATATTTTGTAGTAACTCCCTCCTCCTTTGCCTTACCTTGTTAGGTACTGTTTTGACTACAGTACTCCACCATCTCCACTCTGCAACTTACCCATAACCTCCTAAACCCTAGAAAACTAAAGGTTAGAGCTCCTAGGCTCTACGCAATCCTGGCACTGGTAAATCAACTTCCTCAACTAACTGTGTTAGCCCTCCTAGCCTCTACGTGGCTTTGCATGAGCCTGTTTTTTCCTCCCTCAGCCTCTGCGCTGCCTCTTCTTGGCTCAACTTGATGACGTAGGCACTACATCACCCCTTCCTTGCTTCTTTTATGCTAGGAAAAACATCTATCACTAGGGAAAGTTGTTTACAGTTGTTGCTGCTCTGCTTAGCTGATGTCCTCAGTTCTCTTGTGATCTGCAACCACGCTCTGATACCATGTTGGAATTTCTAAGCCTAATTGTTAGAAACCCTTCATGTACTTTAATGATTTATTCCTACCTACTTGTTCTGTTAATTAACAAGTTATTTACCATGTAAATAAATACAAATGCAAGCTCAACACATTACAGATCATCAACTGAAGGAAATAGAAATAAGCACACAAGTGACACCATTGTTTTTGGACTAATGTCCCCCGGAAAACCCAATGCGGGAAAACCGCTGCAACTATCTGAGGGTTTGATTTATTAAGCAGTTTCAGAATACAATATGGGTGCCAAATCTGGCTCACCCAAGAGAGAAAAATCTCGAGATTAGTACCTCTCTACTCAGAGGCAGGTATTCTGGCTGAAACCCTAGATAAACACTATGGCAACTCCACAGCTCCAATCTTCCCCATGAAACCCCATCGTCAGCCTCTCTCTGGCCCAGCGTTAGCCAAACGTCACTTTGACGCTACGTCAGCCCTCTAGCCCTCTGCGTCACCCACGCTAGCCCTCTGAGGAACTGCGTAGGTCCTGGCTGGCTCTGCGTGAACCCTTGGCTCCTTCTACGTCCCTCTCTCCAGCTACTGCACTGATCCTCCCTGTGCTATCTCTGCCTCTCTGCTTCTGTATTCACTACCCCTCAGCTGCAACTTTGATCACTCTCTCAACTTTCTCAACAAACCCAGCCCCAGAAAGTTGAAATCTTGATCTCTTGGTATGTTCTCCAAGTGACCCTCAAGCCTCCTCTTATACTTTTCTCGTTGACAAATCAACGACCGAGATTAAGTCCCTAATCAATAATTAAGATTAGATCTGGCTTGATCCATGACTTTTGGACCATTCTAACGCAATTTTATATTAGTTCAAATTAATATTTTAATTTCCCTAAGTTTATACTTAGGGACTCCATTAAAAATATTAATTATTCTAATATCTCCCAAATTGTATAGAATTTGCCCAAGCCCTTTCTGGGTATTGGATATCTCATGTGCCTTAGCCGCTCCACCAATTTTTGTGGCTAGATCACATCCGATGCTACCTCAAATTAACATAAATATATAAAATAAGGAAATTTGTCTTCTAGTTGTCCTAAGGCTACCCGTATAACTTTATCTGATGCATTTGTGTGTATATGGAAAGGTAATGCCTAGTTGGGACCCCTAAGGATAGGTGCATTGGTCAACTTTTCTTACAACGCGTCAAGGGCCTCTTGACAATTTCTATTCCAACAAAAGTTTAAATCTTTTGTTAATAATCCAAAAAAAGGTGAAGCCATCTTACTAAAGTCTTTAATGAACCTTCTATAATACCCAAATAATCCCAAGAAGATCCTGAAATATCTTTGTTTTTGAGGGATGGGGACCCTTTAAATGATGGCAATGTTGTTTGGGTCAACTTGTATCCCCTCCTTGGATATAGAATGGCAAGGGGAGGTCCCTAATTTCATAAAAAATTCACATTTCTCAGGACTCAATGATATATTAATTTCAATGCATTTATGTAAGACTTTGCATAGATTAGACAGAGCTTCCTGGAAGTCACATCCATATAGAGCGAAGTCATCCATGTAAATCTCAACATTGTCACGAAAAAGTTCAACAATGATACTTAAACTTTCCCTCTATAAAGTAGTAGGGGCATTGCACAAATTGAATGGAAGGACACTATAAGCAAAGGTACCCCATGGACATGTGAAGGTGCCCCATAGCCGAAGATGGTACAACCATATCTAACATAAGGGAAGTCACTATATAGTTGAAAGTTTAAGACATCAAGTATATATATGAAGCATTTTCATCAATTCAATACAATCGTCAATCAAGTCCCTTGAATCCTTATAGTTAGCTTACTAGATCTCCGTAGTGAGCCCTAGTATTGCACCAAGAATGTTGCAACTCCCGAAGGCTTCTCAACTCAAATTATCAACCCAAGGTTCGTACAAACGTAGAGGTGAAAATGATATATGCACAGTAGGTTAGGTTCTACTCATGTCAACCTCAGTCATGAGATCAGATCAAGGTGTTCAGAGACCATTCCTCCAACTAACTACAATGAAAACCTTCTATGAAAGCATAATTGAACTTGATTCTAGCTACAAAAGTGGAAATGCCATTCATTCAAATGTAAATGCTAATTGACATTGCATGAAAGAAAAAGGGCTAATCTACTTGTAGAAGTAAATCATGCTACTCTACTTTGCACATTCAATCACATTAGTAACCTATTTATATGCATCATTGTTCTACTTTACAATTGCTTAAAAATAAGGAATCTAATTTTTAACATGCATATGGATAAAGATACCAATTCTAACTCTGTTTTTCTATCTGATGGTTGCAGTGAGGAAAGGATGAGGTTGGTGTGTTCTTAGATTATTGATTAATCATCAAATCACAAGTTGGGGGCCATTATTCATCTTAACTAGGCGAGGATTAAAGTGAGAAGCAAAACTGGTTGAAAATAACGCTGCTACAAGGCTACTACAAGAGGTGCTACAGGATCCATGAGGTGTTGTTTTACTGTAGGAGGGGGTCCAAGAGCATTTTTTGGATGGAAATGGTATCTTAGAGATGAAGGAAGGTGGATGGAGGTAGAAGGTAATAAATGAAGGTTTTTAGAGCCCCTTGGCTAAGCTTAGAACCCCTCAGAGGTCTATCTTACACCAAAGTTGATGCCCACAGTGCCTCTTATTTTCCTTGATAGAGTGATTGTGGAGACAAAGGTTGGGAGTAGTGCGAGGTGCCTAGGAAAAGGATGGGTAAGTCCAAGTGAATGTCAAAAGGTATGCCCACCTCTGCAGATCAACACAGTCACTACAACTAGCCAAATACATGCATGACATGACCAATAATAGAGTGAAATAAATTAACATGGAGAAGATGAGTTGAATTTGACTAAAACCTATTTTATCCCACAACACTAGTTTGATCACTAAAATAATGACACTAACTCCTAAGTTGCAAAGGATAATCATGCAAAAGGATCACAACTAACATCTATCCATTTCCAAGAAAATCATAAGAAAATATTTTTCCATTGTGATTGTCAATCCTTCCAATCACTATTTCCATGAGAGAGGTGATAGGAAAGCCTGCAATCAAGTTTTTATGCTATAACATCTACTAAAACTAGAGAATGAATACAATTCTTTGAAACAAGAACGAGAAGGAAATACAAAATAGGGATTAAAGCCTTTGGGTTAGGCCCAAACCCAAGGATTTCAACCCCTCCAAACTAATTCAAATGTAGATCAATGGTAAGCTTCTCATTAATAGAAAATAATAGCCTCATACATCAGATGAAATTTAATAATAACAATGTCAAGCACTAGGCTCAGTAACTATGTTTAGCTGCAACAAAAATTAAAATCATAATGAGCCTTTCAGCTATTTTATTTATACAAAATGGTAGCTAATGGTAGCTCCCTTGAAAAGAGGAGTGATTCCATCCAAGATCTTGAGAATTGTGGATCTGGTCTTCCTTGATCTTCACATGTACTTGGAGTCCCTCAAATGCCAGTGAATTTGAGCCATGAGTGACGATTCTATAATCCCAAGCCAAGTTAGAGAGTTAAGGAGGTGGACAAGCCCCATATATTCTGTTTTGGTTGTCTCCATCAAGCCCCTGCATAGTAAATGCCTAAAAACTACTTCCGTTTCCTGCAAATCAATCACATTAGGCCACACAATATGACAAACACCTTTTAATCTTCTTACTAAGAATATTATGACTAAAATGTGAATTAATGTGAGAAAATTTTTTTTTTAGTGCCAGAGGATAACATAATGAACTTCAAAATATACCTATTAATGGGACACATTACTGTGGTAGTATAAAATTAGCTCAATAGAAAACCCTTGCAGTCACAAAACATGTCATGGAACCTACCTGTCAATCTATACAACATATGAATACCCATGCACACTCTATTATAGATCTCATTCTCTACACAAAAAGTGATCAATATTTGTTGAAACAAGTAATGAAACAAGCCATTGATACCAAATAACTCATGCATAATAACACTTTTCAAATCAATCAACAAACAAGTTTTCTTCATACATACTGTCATGTGCAAAAATCTAATCACAGTCATTGAAACACTATCTCAAAACCATACATATACTATCACCTAGAGATCCATAATCAATTAAAGACATTCCATATGAATCATTGCATCAAAATAAAGTTAGATCTCTGCATAACATGATCACAGTGGTCTCTGCATACATAGTCCTTCATACACCTTCAGATGAGCCTAAATATCGCTGCATGTGTTGTCAAGAACACTACCATATCTTTGTAAAATACACATTCAAAACTTTGCATATAATAAAAATAGGTCATTGATATGCAGGAAAAAATATTTGCAATGTATACATTCACATCATATCACTGTAATAAATTTCTGAATTCATATTAGATTTGTAACAAATCCACCATTAGCTCTTCATTAAAACAAAATAGATTGGCTTCATTGGCGTTCCATTACACCTGCAACGAAAATATGCTTGTTAGCAATTCAATTCATCATCAGAACAATGAGTCCTCACTGATCCTATGCCAAACAAATATTATCTTCATAAAGCATGTTCATATCACCCAGATATTCTCCTCCTCATGCACCCCTATAATAGAGAAGGAACACAATGAATGTGCAAATAAAATGGCTTCCATCACTCCTAATTTTATAGTTATGTGATCCCATCTATACCAAGGGTAAAAACCATTGATTTCTTATTATAATAGGAACAAATACCATGGGAAGACCAAGACAATGAACATAATTTTAGAGGAGATGATGAGAATGCATTTCATGCATCATCCAAAGGAGTAGGAAGAATTCCTACCATTAATTGAATTTTCCTACAAAAATGAGTACCAAGAGTCACTAGCCCTTTTGAGACTTTATATGGAATAAAATATAACACTTCTATTATATGGGATGACCCAGTGAATAAAGGTGGTCTTCTGGCTAGAAATTTTAAAGGAAATGGAGCAGCAAGTGCACCATATCAGGCAGAAATTGAAGGCATCACAGGATAGAAAAAAGTGTTATGCAGATTAGTAGTGAATGCAAAAGGAATTTCAAGTGGGAGAGAATGTGTGTATCCACTTGTAAGGAAGAGCTCATTAAAAGTGGGGTCTTGTGCTAATTTGGCACTCATATTTTGTGGACCCTTTCATATTTTGGAAAGAGTGGAGCCAATGGCTTATTTGATTGGCCGCATTACCGTCCACAGTGAAAGATAAGATGTTTTTCATGTCTCTTTACTTAAGAATTATGTGTGTGATACTAATCATGTTTTTGATTGGTTTGTGATACAGGTGGAACTTAAGGGATAGTTCTAACCAAAACCACTATTCATCTTGGAACGAATATAGACCACTCCCTAGAATTGAGTAATAGAGCAGGTCAAGGTTCAATGGAAGCACTTTGGACTAGATGAAGCCACCTAAGAAATGATAGATCAAATGAGGGTATCTTACCCATTTTGTTTTACTGTGTAAATGAATTTAAGAGCTACAAATATAAAGCTTAGTGGTTAATTTTGTGTTTTGTGTATAGAACAACGAGGAAGTTGTTCCCTTAAGGGGGTGGGGTTTGTAACAACCCTTTTTAATAACACATGATGTATGCAAACACCAATATGTGCATTATATATATGTGTGCATGTGTGTGTGTGAAAATAAATGGATGACTGGTTGAAGGAAGGTACATATCGATCCAAAACTATGAGGGGAAGGTTTATGGAGGGATGTTGTGTGCTTGATGAAGTTCTTGTTGTGTGATTTTTTTGTTGCTTATGGATTTTTGTGAGAAGGCCATACTAACCTTGATGAATTTCCATCACTACCACTTGAGTCAACGGCTAGCATGCATTGATAGGAAGTGAATTTTGGAATGGGAAGACTGGGAAAAGGAAACCAGCCATATTTTCCCACTTCCTCGTGGGACATGGGTGAGATAACATGACAGCCTCAAGGGAAAAAAATATGATTAGATGAAGAGATAGTGGAGTAGTTGAAGTGTGTGGAGAAGCAAGAAATTATTGGTGAAAAATATTGTTGCACAGAGAGCATGCAGAGCACTAGAGACCATAGAACAAGGGAGCTCTAGAGGAAAGAAAATGGAGAGGAACCTGGTGTCAAATTATTGGTGTGAAGGTGATAGGAAAAAAACTTGGGCATCATTGAACCCTTTTCTCTATGAATCAGGAAAACATTCTCTCTAACTACATTGTTAATTTTTATTAGGGTTATATTGTTCTTTGCTTTAGATAATTTCATTTAATTATTGAATTCACCCCACAACATCATAACATTATTTAGTTTTTCAACATTATTCAACAACATATGCAATTATATAGAAATAACAATATCATCATCAATGTAGTGGAACATAAAGGAATAATAAAAGAAATACATTCACAAATAGAGACACTAGGATTGGTCGGAGACCAATGCAAACCCCCACAAGGGGGAAAACACTTTCAAATTCTTCTTCTTATTATATTGTCATTGAATGTTTCAATAAAGAGAGAGTACAATGACCCAAATCTTCAACCACAAAAATATCCAACAAAATCAACTAAACAACATCCAAGAGATGAACCCAACAATATAATAATCGAAACCATGATTCTTAAGCTTGTAGATAATTGTCAATATCTTTAGTCAACTGTCAAACTCTGTGGTCAACTGATAAAATTTGTGGTCAATTGTAAAACTCAAACCCTAGTTTCCAACTGTACGCAGAGAGTGTACGTGCATGCAACTTAAATTCTCCAACTGCGCTCATGAGCCTGCATGCCTATGGTATCAACAAAAAAATGTCTGTGTCATCCCTATGGTTGGAAACCAAAACCCTAGATCTCACATGCGAGCTTCAAACCCTGTAATTTTAGACCTATATGAACCGATCTCCATGAACCACCTTAGACCTGTGAGCCAAACCAAAGAAAGAATAATAATCATGATGATGATGATGATGTCCAAATGTTGATCACTTGACTGGTATTTATAACCATCCATTGGTGTCCAATTTATCTTTTAGGGCGACTTGTCCTTTTGTGCACATGTGGGATTTTCTTCAAAAAATAAACTTTCCCTTGTCCAAGTTGAGCACTTCAATAGTCAAAAGTGATCATCTTGAAAAGAGGAATATATTACCGTGATTGGAATTTGTCACTCAGTTGCAAAAAATTAACACGAATAGAGGCCAGTAGACCATTTGTTTAAGCCTAGAGGATCAATGGAAACTTAGTGCATGAATTGGATCATTATGTGATTGTTGAGGTCGATAAACCACCTAGTGCTTGTTTATTGGATGATAAACTATTAGGACAAGGAAATCTAAGTCACTGTGGTGCTTTCCATGAGGCTGATAAACCACCAAGATAGTGGACTATGAAACCCTGTGGTGCTTTCCATGATTAGGTGGTTAATAAACCAAAAAAATAGGTTGACTTCACCTCTTGGAGATGAACAAGCATCTTGCTATAGAAGAAAGTGATTTGAAGAAGTAATTGCAACAAATACTAGAATAGGGTGTCATTCAGGCAAGTACATCACCATGTGGGTCACCCATCATCATTGTGCCAAATAAGGATGAGACTTGGTATATGTGTATAGATTATGTAGTGTTAAACAAAATTATGCTTAGGAATAGGTAACCCCTATTTAGGATACATGACATGATGGATCAGTTGCAACATGCCACATACTTCACCAAGATGGACTTAAATTCTATCTATCACCAAGTTTGAGTTAGAGAAGATGATACTTGTAAGACCTCCTTCAAAACTAGGCATAGTTTGTATGAGTGGCTAGTCATGCCATTTTGCCTATGCAATGCATCACCTACATTAATGAGGTTAATTAATGATATAGTGTTCCCTTTTATAGATTCATCTATTATTTTCTATTTGGATGATATATGGGTATACAATGCTACTTGGGAGGAACACATCTCACATTTGACTCATGTGTTAGAGACATTAAAGAACCTCCAATTACTAGAAAATCTCAAGAAGTGTGATCTTGCACAATAGTATTTGGTGTGTCTAGGATATGTGATAGGTGGAGGAGAGATGGAAATAAATCCACCCAAGATGTGTAGGAATTTACATAGTAAGTTCCTCAGATAGAACACCAAAGGACACAGCTCACAAACAGATCACAGATCAATGCACTAGTATTATTGACGTGGTTAAAACCCTCAAAGAGGGAAACAGTCCATGGTCTAGGCCAACGCGATCACTTCAGGCAATTTATTAATAAAAGAAAGAAAATTTACATAAGCATGACCCTCCATGCTCTTTGTTGGGAATGGGATCCCCCAAGGATATTCTTGGGGCTAAAAGCCCATGTTTTGGGTCAATTTTGTAATAAAATTGTAAATTCTCTGCATTTTGTGGTTGCAGAGTGCGAAGGTGTCATGAGCCATAAAGGTTGTCCGCCCTTATTTTGTAAAGAGTAAGGTTTGTTGTAAAGATCCACCCATGGCCCACAGACCAAGGGATTGTATAAAAAGAGCTAAGTAAGTAAGATTTAAGTAGTCATAAGGCTTTGAGAGTAGAAAACAAGACTTGGAGTCTTGGTATAGAATTATAAGTTTCGGGTCTTAGCGTAGGTAGAGGCTCTACAACTGAGTGCGCAGACCCTTGTAGGTGTGTGCACAGGGCGGATAGAGTCTATAATAGTCTGAAGATATCAATAAAGAGAATTATTATACAAATTCTGTGCATCTATTTCTTGTTAATGCATCCAATTATATTTCATTTTGGGTTTAATATACAATGTTATTGTGATGTGTGAATTTATGTGACTGTATTAATTAATTGAACACAAGTAAGAATATCTATTTACACGATGCTAACTGTGATTATTTAGTAAGATAAGTAAAACACTTAAGATAACTTGGGGACCTGTACAATACGTTGTCATAGCAGTGCGAAAGTACCTGAACTGCAGGTTAAGGCTACGTGAAGGTCAATTGTACTCATTCACAGAGGTACTGAAGGGCGGAATAAACCGCTGGACTGACAAAGCCCTAGAACTTAACGACCTACGTGAAAGCAGGAACTGAGGGTATAAACCGACATCACGACCATCTCAGGGTGTGGAAAGTTGGTTCCAGCATCCCCCCATACTACTTTGGGTGAGACTATGGTCCGCACTCTGTGGGTTGATGCCGAAAGGGCCAGTAGTGTAGGGATTTGTTTGGCTAACTAACGCTGAACCTGGGTTAGGCCCCACACAGCCAAAAAATGGTTAAGTTGCCGAGGCTGGAATCTGCATAAGAGATGTGTGATGTCGTATCATTGGAATCCAACTAAGAAAAAGGTTGAAGATTGGTTAGACAAGAATATCCACGAATTCAAGGTGCAGGAGAACAGAAATCTGTGACTAACAAATGAATAGTGGTTGGACAGGTACCTGTTAACAAAAATCCATGAGATCTTTTTCTATTCCTTTCTAGTTGATTTATATGAGTGGATCACAAAGCTAGCGGATAGCCAAGGAAGGTGGAGACTTGACAGTCCTATTGTCTAGACCCCAGAGTTAGTACAGAGACTGGAAACCTCTGAGGATAAGATTGCCCGCGCTGTCGATCATCGGCTCGATCACATCATAGGAGGATTTGTGACTGAATTTGCGGTCGATACCTCAGTTAGCTACAACGAGGTGGAGTGATGCTTTTTCAAGGGTCCATGAGGTAAGTACTTGAAGTATTTGAATACTTAGATTAAGATGTTATTGTGTGAAAAACAAGTTATGCAGCTACCTTAATGTTCAGAGCTACGCGAAGCAGAAAGGCTCACAGGAACGAAGGAAGAAAGCATCTTGAATATAGTCCATTGATTTCACCTCCATTAGGTGACGAAGAGGGAGTAGCGTAGGCTTCTCTGTGAAGTGCAATTCAGTTGATAAGACAAGGATTCCCATGACTGCCACCTCCACCCACACCACCTCCAACTTCACCCATACCACCACCACCTCCACCATAGTTCAACATGGAAAATTCAGTGAAGTTGCCTTTGTTTAAAGGCTTGGGAAATGAGGACCCGAACCAATTTTGGTTCATTGTGAAGGCTGTATGGGAAGCTCAGGGCATCACAAATGATCACATGAAGAAGGAAATATTGGTTAGTGCTATGCAGGATCGCGCACTAACCTGGTACAATAATTACTCTAATGATAAGCCAAATGCTGGAGTGGAATACATCCAGACCACGCTGAATAAAGAATTCAGTAGGCCTAAATCCGAGGCACAGTTGATTGTGGGGTTCAAGGAAATTGCGATGAAGCCAAGTGAGACACCTTGGGAATTGGATCAAAGGTTGAAGTGTAAAATCTATGAAGCTAATATGAACTTAACAGATGGACAACACCGCGAGTGGTTCGTGGCTTCGCTCCTACCACACCTAAGGGTTGCGCTATCACAACAGAAGATAAGGACTTAGGCAGAGGCCTGGAGATTGCAATGAGACTGTATGAAACACCGATGCAAGATCCGAATCTGGGGGTTCAGCAGATGCATGCGTAGTTACAAAACATTTTCCTTGAAATGAAAAGTTTGAAGCAGGACAAGATAGTTCAACTGGAGGTGCACGAAGATGTATAGCGCCTGAAATGTAAAGGTCAGGGGCATGACAAAGACCATTACCCTATCTTTGCGAACTATATTGCAGGAGGAGGATCGATACCTTTGAGGCTGGAAGCTCAAGCAAGACCAAGTGCGGGGCCTATGTTGTGGCGCACTATATGTCAGGTAGCAGGAAAACATACGACGGATAATTGCCATTTGCTGCAAAAGTTTGTACAAACACCACAACCACTATTCTGCAACTTCTGCAAGTCAGTAGGGCATGATGAGCACAACTATAGAAGTTATGAATTTATGATGAATAGAACACTCGCCTATAGGGTTCAAGTAGAAACGCAGCCCCTTGAACAGAGCACAAGAATGGTGCGAATAGGCTTTCAGGAGCGCGGACGAGGCCGAGGTGGAGGAGGACCTGGCAGAGGTCAGGGACAACTAATTTTCTATAATTGCAAAGGACCAGGACACTATGACCACGAATGCACTAACCCTATGCAACCGTCATGCAAATATTGTACTCAGTTTAATCATGTGATAGAAGACTCTCCTACCCTAATAGCAAGGATACGCGACATAGGGGTGCTACCACCTCAACCGACTCAGAGCCTGCAGATGATGAGGTCTGAGCCTCACAAAGAGGATTTGAATGTGAATATAGTGCTCCAAAGTGGAATAGAAATAGGAGATGATAATGGGAAACAACCTGAAGATAGCGCATGCGTTCACAAAACTTCGACAAAGGAGGCTGAATTTGATTTGGAGAGTGCACGTGAAACATTCATGGAAGCAAAGAAGAGCTTCACTGAGGCCTCTACCTCATGGAGCAAGGATAATCCTGATCAGGAAATGGACCCTTCTATGCTTACGACCTTTCTAGGAACTTGCATGAAGCTGTTGCGCGATAGCAAGGCTGTGAAGGGATTACAGGAGCTTATAAATAGATGCATCGAAAACACTCCAGTTGAACCGCGCATGGTACGAAAGATTGGTAAGCATAAATAAAGGACAAGACGAGAGATGAGACTGACCGCAGAGATAGGAGAATATGAAATGGATAAGGTTATTTTGGATCTGGTGTTAGATGCGAATGTTTTACCAAAACAGACTTGGGAGCAGATGGGAAGACCCGCACTGCATAGTTAAGGATGGAAAAACAGTAGAAGATCATCCCCATGGGACAGCTGCAAGGAGTAACTATAGATATTGAAGGTGAGAGCACGTTGGCTGACTTTGAAGTAATAGAAATTGTGGATGACAGCAACCCCTACCCTGTGCTCCTTGGCATTGACTGGGCCACTAACATGAACGAGGTAATCAACCTAAATAAGTGGAATATGATATTTGGAAAGAAATCGCTTCGTGTAATAGTACCCCTAGATCCTGTTGAAGGATCACGCTATACTGAACTAGTTTGCGATTATGAAAGCGATGGCGATTTGGACTGCATATATAAGATAACAACGCGAGACCAAGATTAGGTGAATCCAATAGCGAATGGATGAATTACATGGGATCGTGATAGTTCCTACACCTTGGGCTCTGGTGAAGAATTAGAGCGCTAGCAGAATCAATTACATGAAGTAATCATGCTAAGCTATAACATGATGACCTAGTTGTTGCATTGTGTGTCATCAGAGGTAAGAAGTTTGCCCACTTATGATGGCCTAAATGATGTATATGTATTTTTGGATGCATTTGAGAGGGAGGCACCAGAGGTGGTGGGGTACACACAATGGTATCTTTGATGATTGGCATGAGTGTAAGAGGATGATGAGAACATGCTTTAGGAAGCCGAAGGTATGAATGATAGACAAGTATGATGGGAAGGATGATCCACGCACGCGCTTGGCAAAATGGACTCAGGATTATGGAGCGAAGCCCCAATCTGAATGGATGAACTTGTTTTGTCATACTCTGAATGTCATTCCAATGAACTGGTACTTGGAAACAGAGCTCCACCATGGTACAGGTGAATGGGATATTATGCACTAAGGATTCATAATGACATTCAACTTTGAAGATGGGTTTGACTATATTGAAGAAGTGCTACAAGAAGTGAAAGAAACAATCTTTAGGATACCGTAGGATCCTTTGGATCTAATTCAACCCAATTGGACTACTCAGCTGAGCCACACGCTGGAATGCTATAACATGACAACTGAAGAAGAAGATGAGGATCCTAACATCCCTGAAACAGAGGGTCACCACGAGGTTGAGGGACCATAGATTGAGAATCCTGATATAACCGTGCCATTGAAAATGAAACAGGTAAATACTGGTATGGATGTGGAGCCCAAATTTGCGAAGATTGGAGATTATTGGGATGACACGATGGAGGTTAAAGTCACTGAATTGCTCTGCGAATACCAAGATTTGTTCCCTACCAAGTTTACAGAGCTAAAAGGGATAATAGGAGACCTAGGAATTATGAATATCATGTTAAAACCCGATGCGAAGCCGGTTAAGTAAAGACCTTACTACTTCAATCTGAAGTATAAGGAGAAGGTCCGCTTAGAGCTAGACAAGATGCTCACGGTAGGCATCATTGAGCTCGTAGAAGAATCTGATTGGGTAAGCCCAATGGTGGTACAGGAAAAGAAGTAGAAGGATGAAATAAGGATATGCGTAGACCTCAGGAAGTTGAATGATGGTTGTGTACATGATCCTTTTCCGACTTCGTTCACTGATGAGGTGTTGGATAATGTAGGTGGCCAGGAAGCGTATTGATCCAAGTTCAGGTGTGATGAAGGACCCTTCCAAGACCTTTTACTTTCGTGATGTGTTAACTTTCATTTTAAAAGAACATTAATGAATACATCTGCATGCTGAAAAGAAGATGAAGATAACAATCATCAGCACATGAAAACATAAATGTTGATAATGTAGTTCGTCCAGGAGGGATTATGTCTCTAGGCCCTGGTGTCAAGATGGTGTATGCCGCTGCATTAAGTGTTGTCAACAAAGGTGATGTACACAAGAGATGATGTCATGATCATACAAGGAAAAATTCCCTCACGTAGGAGTGGCTCTAAGAGATGTTCCACTATAGGAACTCTCAGTCAAAAGACTCCTATCAGTATGACACAAAAACATGCATGATGAGCGTCTCACCAACATGACACAAAAGAGATCTCAATGCAAAAAATATGGATGACGATGACAAGAGTATCCCAAAAACATATTACAAGGGATCTCAAAGCATAACATGATGAGTTATGACAGCAAGTACATCACATAGAAGATTCCCATCAAATCAAGCAAAGAATCATGACAACATGTAATAAACAAGATCCTCCATCACATCAATCAAGGATCTATACAGCATAATGCAAAAAGAAGAAGTACATGAACACATCATATACCTCATAACCAAGGGCCATCTGAAGAAGTGGATGTCACACTGCTGAAGCTGCTCGGATCATCGATCTCAAGGCATCGATCGTATGAATATGACTGCTCACACATAAATGTGGACATCTGCATTGGCACTTAGAAAAGTGACTAGAAGAAGAAATGAGAGTATAAAAAATCAAAAGACACCATCAGATTGTGGCATCGAGTAGTGATGAATCGACTATCCAAATCTAAATTCTGAGAAGTTGAGCATTCTGGGCTCAAGGAATCTTTTAGATTCCCCTAGGATTCCTCAAATATTCTATTCCATGGATGGATTGGAAATATACAACTCAGATGGCAAATCTGATCTCGCCATTGTGACCCCTGTGGAAAATCATGAAAAACAAGTATAAACTTGACTATAGTCTCACATGGAAATTTTTTACCTCCATGGGAAAATTTCAAGGCTCATGGTTCCGCTCCCTGTTTTTCAATGAAATCATTGTTCCACGTGCATTCTAGCAAATGGCCGAAAACTGCAGAACTATAATGGAGAAACAGACATCAACATTACGCCCATGGTGACGAGAGGTGTAAAATCCATATAAAATTTGTCAATTTCTGACAAAGTGAAAACTCTTCCCTCCTGCAAAATTCATGGTTCCTGCATTAAAATATTAATTAATCATCTCGAAATCTGTGCCTGCCTTCTGCCTCGAAATTTGTTCCCTACAGTCTCTCTCTCCTCCTTGAACTGTGTGCACTGGTGAAGATGACTATTTAAATAAAACTATGGGCGGATTAACCAAGGAGAAGTTATGGCTCAATGGTAAAAGAGGCATATGGTTGAGGAGGGGTCGAGATAAAAAACAAACCATACATAACTGGGGGGTTCGGTTCGCATTGGGCAACCCACCCCCAAAATCCTTGTGCTATTGCATATCAACAATCGACGCTTTTGGAAATCGGCAATCGACACATTCGATCAGCGCTTAAATATGGTTGCTGGCAACATTATCGGCGCTTAAATATGGTTGCTGGCAACATTATCAGCGCTTAAATATGGTTGCTGACAACATTATCGGCGCTTAAATATGGTTGCTGGCAACATTATCGGCGCGATTTAAGGGGTTGAGGCAATGGGGTGTGGGCTGGGTCCACCGCCGGTGGCCCGTGCCCGCCCCGAATAATACAAATTTTTGTTATATATGCGATGGAAGGGTTGGGGCAATGGAGGGTTCGGCAGGGTAATGGCTGCCAACCCGATATATACGAAGGATTGGAGGGTTCGGTGGGGGTTATGGCCGCCGATCCCAAAAATATATATATTGATCATTGTTGCGATTGCGATTAGGACAATGGGGGTTATGGCCATCGGCCTTTTAATACACATATATGATAATATGGTAGGGGCGATTAGGTCGACAGGGAGTTATGGCCCGTCAGCCTTATAATAATAATTTTGTTATGAATTTTTTTCTTTTGGGTGGTGGGGGTGGTGTCCTGCCACCTCATAACAAATTAGATTTTTTTTTTTATTTTTTATTTTTTATTTTTTTATTTTTTTTATAAATAAATATGGGGGTTGTTTTGAAGCTTCTAGGAAATAAGGGTCATTGGGAAAATTAACGAGGCAACAATTTCAACTGATTTCTGGAGCTAGGTTTATGCCTCGGGGTCAGTCAAATTGTATGACACTTAAACCTGGCCCATAGACTAACTTTGACCAAAACTTGGACTGGCCCATTCCCCCTCATACGAGAACGGTTTGACAAACTATTCAAACCTCCATGATCAGGACGACGAGATCTACATTCTGGTCATGGGTAGAAGTCATTTTTAGCACTTTGATTTTCGAGCGTTCATAAGCCCTCTTTGTCCTATGTGTCTTTCTGGAGCCGCCTAGATCACGTATTCCTTCACTGATGGGTTCTCTGGGTACCGTCAGATCAAAATTACATCGGAGGATAGAAGCAAGGCGACCTTCGTGACTAAGTGGGGATGTTCTTAGTACACTGTAATGCCTTTCGTATTGAAGAATCCACTTGTGATTTTTTTGCACGTAGTCATTGTTGCATTCAAGGAATTTATTCATAAGTTCTTGGAAGTGTAATTTGATGACTAGACTATGTTTGCATTGGTGAAATGCCATGTGGAAAGTTTGCACCTGATGCTAGATACCTGTCGAAGGTACTGGATCGCACTCAATCTGAAGAAGTTCCTATTTTGTGTTCCTTTTGGGACTCTGCTAGGTCATGTGGTTTGTAGATGGGGACTAATGGTAGATCCCACAAAGATCACTGTAATACTTAACTTGGAAGCACGGAGGAGTGTGAAACAGTTGTGCACAACCTTAGGACATACTGGGTATTACAGGAAGTTTATCAATGGCTATGCCCAGATCACCGTGCCTATGGAAAAGTTGTTGAAAAAGGATGTCACGTTCTTTTGGAATGAGGATTGTAATAAAAGCTTGGATGTATTGAAATAAAATATGGTCACCGCATCGCTTTTAGTCTTCCTAGATTGGAAGAAGGAGTTTCATGTACATGTCAATGCATCATGTATAGTGTTGGGAGCAGTGTTGACATAGACTGGCAAAGGAGAATTCGATCATCTTATAGCATTCACAAGCAGAAGGTTATCCAAGGTTGAGAAGAACTTTTCCACCACCGAGCGTGAGGGGTTAGCCATGATATACGTGCTCCAAAAGTTTAGACAGTATTTGCTAGGTGGTCATTTTAAGATGTATATGGATCATTCTGCATTGAAATGCCTAGTCAATAAGCCAATGTTGGGGGGAGAATCTGCAGGTGGTTGTTATTGTTCCAGGAGTATGATTTTGAAGTTATTGTGAAGCCTGGACGACTAAACGCGGGACCAGACCATATGTTGTGCATCAAAAATGGGGAAGAGCCCACTAATTTGGAGTAGGGACTGCCTGACGTGCAACTATTTGTTTTCCATTTCGTAGACAGTCATTTTGAAGATGTCATACACTTCCTAATGACATGAACTGCCTCGGAAGGTTACACCATCCAGCAGAAGAAGGAGTTAGTGTTGTGCACGACAGACTTTTCTGTCTTTTTTGGGGATCTGTACAAAATGGGGTCTGATGAAATATTGCGATGATATGTATCGGAGTTTGAAAGGAGCAGTATCCTTGTGGATGCTCATAGGGGTACCGCGGGAGGTCATTATGAAGGAAGAGCGATCACGCAGGATATTCTACGCGTAGGGTTGTGGTGGCCAATGCCCCATTAGGATTCAAAAGCTTACTACAAGGCATGCGATGTGTGTCAAAGGACAGGTAGGCGATCGCTGAGAGATGAGCTACCTCTAAATCCATAGATGATGTTACAACCCTTTGAAAAACGGGCGATAGATTTTGTGGGACCCATTCAGCCCCAAAGGAAGAAGACAGGAGTGTCTTACATTATCATCGCGATGGAGTATTTGAATCAATGGGCGGAGGGATTACCTATGAAGGATTTCACAGGCGTGACTGCTGTGAAGTTCCTCTTTGAGTATGTACTGATGCAACTTGGGTGTCCATAGATTTTGATGAGTGACCGCAGTATGCACTTTTTGAATGAGATGATCAGTGCGCTGACAGAGGAATTTCAGGTATATCACCAGAAGAGCATGCCTTATCACCCATAGGTTAATGGGATGGTGAAAGCATTCAATAAGGTGCTGGAGAATGGGCTGACCAAGGTTTGCAACACTTAGCGAAGTGATTGGGACCTACGCATGCTCGCAATACTATGGGCCTATCAGACAACATGCAAAAAGTTGACTGGGTAGACACCCTTTAGACTTGTATATGGTGTTGAAGCAGTGATGCCCATGGAATACATTGTGTCTAATATGTGCATAGTGGCACTCATGGTTATGAAGGATCACGGAGCCCTAGAAGAGAGGCTCACACAACTAGCTGAGCTTGAGGAAGAAAGATTTCTAGCTGGATTTCTCCAACAGGTCCAAAAGTAGCACAAAAAAGCATGGCATGACCGACACATTAAGCTGTGCACCTTTAAGGTAAATGACCTGGTTTTGTTATATGACAACAAGTTTGATAAATTTCCATGGAAATTCAGAATGCACTGGTTAGGGACCTATGTCATTTCGGAAATTACCGACAGTGGAGCAGTTCAGTTGGTTAAATTGAATGGAGATTCCTTCCCAGGAAAGGTGAATGGTAGCCGATTGAAGCCATACATCAATGGTCTGGCCATGTGACTATATGAGGGTAGAACAGTCTTAGCACTCCAGGCAACTGAGAGGAGGCACGAGACTATAAACTACACTACCTGGGTTGGGGAGGTGCACGATTAGAGGAGTGTGCGAAGCAAGGAAGTGTCATAGGGTTCGCAACAATGCGAAGGGAGCTACGCTACCCAAGGATAAATTGTGCGGGTCAACCAGAAAGTGATCGTTAAAGTCACTATTCATGATTTGATGGTAGAAATGCGGCCAAATGGAGCGGGCGACTAACATTTAAGCCGAAATTTATGGGTCAGATCCTTGAAAATCTGTCGCCAATCTGGCATTAATGAACCGAATGTGGGGAGACCGGTTGGATTTGAATTCAAAATTCCCTATAAATTATAGGTGGCTTCCTAGTGAAAAACGTTTGGCATTTTGAGAATTAAGTTGTTGATCTCTCAGGCGCACATGAACCATGAGAACTTCGAAGCTTTGATAGCTTGTTCAGTATTTGAGACATTGTTGAAGGTGACATAGGAGTTATTGCATAACATCATGTCGACACCCACAAAATTTATGGATACCGAAGCAGTGACAGCTTAGGAGGTTGTGTCAGAAGTTGTCATGGAGGTAGAGGAAGCTGCTCCAGAGGTTGCCAAAGTCTTAGCTGAAGTTCCAAAATCATCACGGACACCTAGACCAAAGCCGTTCCAAACCAAGGAGAGTGCAAAGGATAAGAAAGGCAAGCATCATGCAATATCAGTGCATGCATCACTGAGAAGAAACCCACCAAAGGACAAGACCTCCGCACGGGAAAAGGGAAAAGCCATCAATTTGGTGCCAGATGAGGAAGAAATCTAAGACATCCTGATGGAAGATGAGGACGTGGGGATAGACATGGAGGAAGTTGAAGTCGAGGGTGTTGACCCTATCATTTAGTTGCCTGAGTATGTCCCTCCGCGCAAGGGCAAGACCAAGGTGCCAAAAGTTATCAATGAGAGCAAGGTCCCCTTGCAAACCCCTCTACTGCCGGATGAGATTTTTTTTGAAGCACTGCACTTGGGGCGGGTTCCTCTGTTAAAGCTCGAATATTGGGACTTGTCTAACCATGAGAAATTCCCGCACCTAGCGACCGAGTAGCTAATGCGTTGCATTATTGATACAACCACTGGGATGACCGCATTAGAGCCATAGAAGTGGCTCAGGGGAGTAGACAAGGCAGGTCTGCTCAACCTGCTATGGGTGCTACACTACAACCGCACCCCGATTACAGTATTGGTCATCAAGCAGCTGTTGTGTTTGATGCATGATGGGTATTTGTTGATAGAGGAGCCAATACCCATCACCGACAGATTGATCCACAGGATCACGTGGCTACCCTACACAGGTGAAAATTCGGCCATGATGTTTGGCGAAACAGGTGGCAAGAAAGCCCTTGTGGAGGCCATGAAGGAGAAATTTAAGCTTGTGAAGAAGCCATGCGGATATGCCATATCAAGTATCAGTGACCTTGCCATAAAGGTGGCCACACATATTTTGGCAAGGAAGGTGATGAGGAAGTGTCGCGTCGATGACATACTGGCACCTGTCGTCGCGCTAGTAGCCCAATGCATTGAAGGAGTCCAGTTCAATTGGGTGCACTATCTTTGCGGTGACTTCCTTGTGAACTGCCACAAGGCACACCAACTCAGTAAGACTTTCCACTACGCGTGGCTCTTGCTGTCTATTGTGTCGGTAGCATGGGAGCTACCAGAGGATAGTTAATTCCCTTCGGTCGCACTGGACCTACTAGAGGTAGTGAAGTACGCTTCACTGTGGGTGACCAAGGATGTGCAACACATCAAGGACAACAAGAGCTTCTCGATCATGCTGGAGATGAACATCCGCATGGCTATCAATCACAAATCGTGGTTGTCGCCTACTGTGTTTGCCAATCTGCAGGGCTACATGGAGTTCAAGGTATATTTTCACCATGTGTCGATCAGGGCGTGGAAGGACCCTATGCAGACATGGTATGACTTTCCTTTCTTGGCAACGGATGACACAATTGATGCATTTCTTGATCATTAGTCGGTAAAGTGGCACACTACATCAAACTTGGCAGTCGGGAAAAGCAAGTCCACCATGCAGCGCAAGTAGGCGGAGGCCAAGCTCAAGATGACGTAGCCGGCCGATAATAGGAAGAAGGAGGCTGCTGATAAGGCACAAGCAGAGCATGATGCCACTCAGTAGATAGAGAAGAAAACAGGTGGAATAGAGCAAGGCTATGACAAAGGCGCGAGGCTGCCTTCATCCGAGACAGAGGAAGAGATGAACGAACAGACAAAGCAGCACGACACGGACCTATAGGTGATGTCTGATCTCATCAAGCATCCAAGGGAATAAGAGAAAAGAGGTTGGAGGAAGAAATTGAAGGCTGCTAAGACGTCCTTGGACCTAATCACACTCACAGAGGTGATTTTCACGACATTGGAGACATGATGCAAGATGTCACCACGAAGGCCCTACAACAGTTTGAGAAACAACAACAACTAATATTAGGGGCCATCCAGAGAGGTCTACAGGAGCTGTAGACCCACGCGTCCCAAGCTGGCATGGTGTCCACTAGCCTTGCTATCAGCACTTTAAAAGATGCCAAGATGCTGTGCGCGAAAGTCTCCAACGTGATAGTGCTGCCCAATGGAGCACTGACCACAAAGAATGAAGTTGACAGGCCCACTGTCAGCACCCTCAAGGGAGTAGGGTTGAATCAAGAAGTGCTCCTTGGTGAGGTGCTCCACCTATTACAGGATGGAGTGATCGTGGAGTTGAGGGCTTGTGAACATCGCTCTCTACGGGTGATCAACGAGCAATAGATTAAAAATGAGTAGATGGCCCTACAGTGAGACTGTGCCATCACCGCCATGACCGAGGTAACCAACCAAAACAAGCGTATAATTTAGGTCGTGGAGGAGGCATGTCAAATGGTCTCGGAGTTGGCCATTCCTAAGGAAAAATCGATTGAGGTACATGTCCGCAAGCTGGCTACAGGGGTGTGTAATGCTCTCATAGAGATGGTGAGGGTTCAGCTGGAGTTGAACCTATAGCTCACCAAATTACAGTTGAAGGCCCAACCTTCAACTCTGCTCGAAGTAAAGGAGTATCATGCAAACATTGTCACAAAGGCAATAGCGGCGATCGACAGTGTAGTAGTAGAATGCACACAACTTTTTGAACAACTGTTCAACGTCTTGATGAGCCTACAGGAGGACCCTAATGTATAATGGCTAGAGATAGAAGCGCAAGAACTGCAGCAGCACTATGACGAGTTAAAAGTCACAACACGAATCATCATGCTCACGCAGAGACTGGAAAAGCTACAGGAGGACAAGCAGTTGAAAGAACAGGTGGATGCAACACATCACAATGAGGCAGTGATAAAGGCGCGACTGAGGCCGTGGTTGGATGAGGCTTATGCAGTTACAACCTTTATTGAGGGAAAGATTGAAAATATACAAGCAACTCAGCAGAAGCCTTAGGACGACAGTTTAGGGGTAGTGACTGAGTAGATGGTTGAAGAAGTGAAGCAGGCAGCTGCATAATGCACTGCTGAGGTTGCGGTCATACAGGTTGAACTGGGAGGTCTTCACGCCAAGATCTCCACGCCTATAGAGTGAATCGAGGATGATTCACGACGTTTGTGTTGGGGGGCTGTTGGGAACGTGATCCCCCAAGGATAGTTTTTGGGATAAAAGCCCATGTTTTGGGTCAATTTTGTAATAAACTTGTAAAGACTCCACATTTTGTGGTCGTGGAGTGCGAAGGTTTCATGAGTCATAAAGGGTTGTCTTCCCTTATTTTGTAAAGTAGGCTATAAAGATCCACCCATGGCCCATGGACCTTGGGATTGTATAAAAAGAGCTAAGAATGTAAGCTCTAAGTAGTCATAAGTCTTTGAGAGTAGAAAACAAGGCTTGGAGTCTTGGTAGAGAAGTCTAAGTTTTAGGTCTTAGCATAGGTAGAGTCTTTGTAGCTGAGTGCACAGAGGCCTAGGTTAGAAGTCCATAGTTGAGTGCGCGTACCCGTACAGCTATGTGCGCAGGATGGATAGAGTCTATAATAGTATGAAGATATCAATAAAGAGAAGTATTCCACAAATTCTGTGTATCTATTTCTTGTTAATGCATCTGGTTATATTGCGTTTTGGGTTTAATATAGAGTGTTCCTATGATGCACGAATATATGTGACTATATTAGTTAATTGAACACAAGTAATAATATTTGTTAGCGACACTAACTGTGATTGTTTAGTAAGATAAGTAAAACACTTAAGATAACTTGGGAACTTGTACAATACATTGTCATAGCAGCGCAAAAGTACCTGAACTGCAAGTTAAGGTTGTGGAAGGTCAATCATACTCCTTCGTGGAGGTACTGAAGGGCGGAATAAAAGGCTAGACTGACAGAGCCCTAGAACTTAACAAACTACGTGAAAGCAAGAACCGAGGGTATAAACCAACATCATGACCATCTCAGGGTGCAGAAACTTGGCTCCAGCATCCCCCCATACTGCTTCAGGTGAGACTTCGGTCCATGCTCTGTGGGACGATGCCAAAAGGGCCAGTAATGTAGGGAGTTGTTTGGCTAACTAAAGCTGAACCTGGGTCAGGCCCCACACAGCCGACACTCTTTAAATAGAGATCATGGACCAATCAGGTGTTAAGCCATAGATCAATTGTCGGTAATACCAAGGAGAGAATGAACCATCAGATCACTTCATGTCTAGAACATATCATGACCATCAGATTGTAAGTTAAAAATGTACATAGTAAAGAAACACACTTTACCTAACTCTACACTAGACCAAGTTATACTTAACTATTTCCTATGTGTCGAAATATCCTAACATCCCCCTTTAAGAACAAATTGGGATAGGATTGAAAGATGTACAAATATGACACAATAGGGGAAGGAAGGAGGCATTAGAACCTATATCCCCTTAGTGATAACTTCCTGAACTCCAACCATAAATCAAATTTTAATAAACTTTGCCTCTGTGAGAGCCTTTGTAAAGATGTCTGCAACTTCATCATCAGTTGAACAATATTTCACCTCAAGAACATGGTCATGAATGAGATTTTTGATGAAGTGCATGTGTAGTTCAATGTGTTTTCTACATTGATGTTGGACTGGATAATTGCATAGTTGAATGACACTTTGATTATCACACCAAAGTGTATTCGGATGCTGCTGCTGAAATCCAAACTTTGACAGGATTTGACGAAGCCACAGGGCTTCCTTACTAGCTTCTACAACGCCATGATACTCTACTTCTGCTGAAGAAAGAGAAATGGCACTTTGTTTCTTGTAAGCCCATGTAATAGGTCCAGAACCAAGAGTGAACACATAACCTGCAGTAGACTTCTAATCATCAGGGTCAACAACCCAATCAGAATCAATGAAACCAACCAATAGAGGAGATGCTTCTGAACTGTAATGAATCCTAAATTGAACTGTACCTTGAACATAACGAAGTATTCTTTTAACTACTTTCCAATGAATTTCATGTGGGTTTTGCATAAACCGAGAAATAAGGCCAACAACAAAGGAAAGGTCAGGATGAGTATGATTCAGATACAAAAGTTTTCCTACAAGTTGACTGTATAAGGTAGCATCAACTTCAGGGGAAGTATAAGTGACTAAAATTTTAGCTCTATATTAAAAGGGAGAAGGGGCTGGCTTACAGTCTTCCATGTGAAAGTGGCGTAGAAGATCACATGCATACTTGGATTTGAAAAGGGAAATACCTTCCTTGGATTGCAAGACTTGAAGACCAATAAAATAATGTAAGTGTCCTAAGTCTCTCATTTCAAACTAATTTTTAAGGCTAGACTTCACATGGTTTATAAGGTTGGGATCACTACTAGTAAGGATAAGGTCATCAACATAAATAACAAGAATGATAAGAGACTTACCCATTTTCTTGGTGTAGACACTTAGAAAAGCCAGTATCTAAAAGAAAGCTATCCATTTTGGCATACCAAGCCCGAGGGGCTTGCTTGAGACCATAAAGGGATTTCTTAAGCTGACATACAAGGGTTGAGTCTATTTTTATAAAGCCAGGAAGTTGTTCCATATAGATTTATTCATGCAAGTCCCCATGCAAAAAGGCAAATTTAACATCCATCTGATGGACTTCCCATTTGAAAGAGGCAGCAAGGGAAACAACAAGGTGGATGAGCTTATTTTTGCAACAGGGGAGAAGGTCTCAGTATAGTAAATGCCTTCAACTTGTGAAAAAACCTTAGCAACAAGATGAGCTTTATGTTTATCAACTTTTCCATTTGGTCCATACTTTGCTCTGTAAACCCATTTTCATCTAACAAGTTTTTGTCCCTTTGGAAGAGGAACAAGACCCCATGTATCATTTGCCAATAATGAAAAATATTCTTCATTCATAGCTACATCCAAATATGGATGGCCTGAAGCTTTTGCAAAGGTGTCAGGATCACTATTCACTGAAGCTTGAGCTAGTAAAGAAGAGGCTCTATTGAACTGAGAACGTGTACTTCACTGATCTATAGGATCACCTGCAAGAGCACCTATTGCATTCCAAGTAGCACAGACCCATTTTGGAAGCTCAGGAGCTGAAGGAGGATCCTAAGAAGGTGGGAGAATATTTTCATCCTCGTTGTCATCATCTGAAGAAGAAATGTTTTCAGAAGTAGAAGGGATAGAGAGATGTGGCACATCCACCGAACTAGGCTCGTAGGCCGATATGTTTTCAGCAAACTTTACATCTCTTCTAATGATAACATTTTTGGACTTAAGTGGAATAAGTCTATATCCTTTGACATCTTCAGAATATCCAACAAAAATACATATTTCACTCTTAGGTTCTAAGGATTTATGTTTCTCATTAGGAATATGGGCCCATGGATTCCTGAAGATGAAGCTGAAGAATGCTCCAAATGGATGTTATGCTTCTTCATTGCCGATTCTAAGGATTCCATCTTTTTAAAGAATTTGGATTCTAAGTGGCCATCTCAATTACAAAAGTTGCAATGTCTATCAGTCTTCTTCCCTTTTTTTTTATTTGCCTTATCATTTTGTTGTATTGATTTTTCATTTTGAGACTAAAATTGCTTAGGACCCTTGTTTGGTTTAGGACCATTCGTTTTAGGATACTACTTCTCAGGATTCTTTGAATTTGGTTGTTTTTGAGTGGCTAATGCTTTCTTAGAAGAGTTTTTAAGATTAAGAAGACCAAGATGCAATATTTTTTCTTGTTCTCTTATTAAAGAATCACAAAAGGTATCAAAAGATGTGGACTTGTAGTCTTGTCCTTGTTACACAGTAATTTGTCACTGTCCTCATCTCAGTCCTTCTGCTGTGTCATGTGTCAAATAAACATGTTCATATCTTCCCACTAATGCAAGAAGATTAAACAAATGCTCTCTGCTGCTACTAATTGACCCTCATTCCCTAAGTTTCTGCCTCGTCGCGAGTAAAACCTTAATATACGCAACATTCCCATGTCCATAACGGTCTCATCACAACTTCATCACAGGTGTACATCTGTTTCCTGCGACAGTCGGATTTCTAGACCTGGTGCAAGGTTACAAGTTGTATATAGCAACAATGATTCTGCGTGCATTGCCTCCTAGCAACATCGTCGCAAAGAATTAGTTTACAGCCCGCGACGATCCACATTGCGTGAATTCGTTTCAACAGTCGGCCTTCTGGATGTCTCCAGACTTGGTTGTTGTGATAGTTTGGGTTGCCTTTCCCCCTCTGGTATGGTAGTTCCGTCAGTTGTGCTACCTTCCTTGAGGATGAGCTCCTCCTTCCACATTTCATGGAGACTCCTTCTCCTATAAAATCACTCATCATTGCTATGATCTACTAGTTCCTTAGTTACTAGTTCTTTTGATTGGGTAGTTCTGTTAGTGCTTTTGAGTTTGGTAGATAGCTAGTGTGGGTGTGACAAGTGTGGGATTGTTGATAGCTTGTGGAAGGTTGTGGAGTGCCCTTAACTTTGTGTTAAAGCTCATGATTGAGAGAGAGACATTGTATGATTGGGAGATTCATCTTTGAAGAGTGAATTCTTGAGAAACATATTGGCTGGACCCTCTGAGAAGGCTTGCGACGTCAAGACTTGGTTGTAAGCATGCTCTTGATTCATTATTAATACAATCAATAATGTTTTCCTATGCCTTGTATGTAATTTACTTGATAGCTCATGACTTATTGACTTTATGAGTAAATAGATCATTGTTGTTCTTGGTTATGTGCTCTGTTGTTTTCTTCTGTTGTTTTAGGTTGATTGCTCATTAACGAGAAGAAAACAGAAGCTGGAGCAGTGCAACAAAACTTCATCAACCACCGGTTTGAGGTAGGCCTCCAACGATGGTTGTTTAAGGAAAACAATTTTTGATTTGTCTTTGCTATGACTAGACCCACTCTAGGGCTAGAGGGGTTGCCTCTGTCCGCAGAGGGAACACTTTCCTGCATCAGAAGTTGGCGACTCCACTGGGGAGTCCGTCCTATGTTTTTCTCTTGTTTGCTTTTGCTTGATTTTGATTTGGTGTCTCTTTAATTTTAGGGTTAAACCATCAGTTTTTGGGTTACCTGGGTCAATCTGGGAAGTCCCCTTACTGTCTGGAAGAATAATCTAGTGTCGTTTCGGTGATTTTACTTTGTCTTTTGATTAAATAAGATCGTCAGTGAAGATAGCCTAACAGTTGCGACAACATCACTGATATTATAGCTTTGTACCCGCGACTATTTGGCTTTCATCTTGGGTTGCTAGTTTAATTCCCGCGACGACTCCTGAAATCGGACCGTCGCTAAAAGCAGGTGTACTTTAGCGACTAGTCTGTAGTTGTCAGTGTAACATCAGCGACTAGTCTCTAGTTGTCAGTGTAACACTAGCGACTAGTCTCTAGTTGTCAGTGTAACACCTGTGACGATTCCTGTAAAGTTGATTTTAGAACTTTACCTCCTGAATCCACAAGTCTTGTTTATCCCCTGTTGTTTGTTGTCTCTCATTAGCTTGTTTTGGTTGCTTTTGGTTAAGGTACTGTCTTGTTGATTTCATTTGAGTGAATCTTGTGTTTTTAGACCTCGTGACCTAGCTCTCCTAAGCATTTCAAACCGTTTGCTTGGGTTGCTTGTCTATCCAAGGTTCATCCACAATCGTCTTATTGATTTTCTTGAGGCTTTTTTGCTGCTTGTTTTCTTGCTGGTTGATTTTTAGTGACGATTATTGAACCAATTTTTTATTTTGATTTGATTTCTTCACTACCAAGCATAGATCACAATTGTTTGGATCGATCAGTTCACACTTTCTTGTTTGTCTCTTTAAATTCAAAAAAAAAAAATTAAGGGATTGCATTCATTTGATATACGAAAGTGAACGTATATGTGCATTTCAAATTTTCATGATCGAGAAATTGAAAAGAGAACTCTAAATCTTTCATTAGTATTATCGATGCATCATGAGATTAGTGTATTGATGCATTGTGTTTCTTAGTGTTTGCATTCACTTGTGTTTGTTTGGGGATGAACTTTCTACCCTCCTTTAAGTAGGTGTTCATCGAAATGAAAGATGCTTTACTCATTCTAGCTACATCCGAGGGTTTTTTATATACATACGGTAAGGCCTGGAAATTGAAACCTAATTCAAGATCAACTCTAAAATTAAATGAATGAACTTAACAACGCATTGGAACATAACACACATTATTTATAGGTCTAGGCTAGAGACATGCTTCGGTGTCGTTAAACCTAGTCACTATTGCTTTCACTTAAGGTTGGGTGATTCCTCCTTCTATGACTCAATAGCTGCTAGTACGGAATTGCGCTCCCAGTACCGTTGAGTATATGTTGGGAGACCCCACTAGGTTATCATCCTATATCCTTAGGAAACCATGTCTTCCGCCTTGCAAACTGTAAATCACTAAACATAGCATTCGGGAAGACTGACTGACATACGAAAAGTCATTGGCTTTCATATGATCGCCAAGGTGTATATGCAGTTTTATGGGTTGTTTGGTAAACCTTTTGCCTAGTTCTCCAGAGTAGTCACTTTCATTCCTTTTCAGACTCCTTAAAAGAAAAGGTCCATCTGAGCACTTGTCCTTTCAAGCTCATTAAACCTCAAAAGAGATAGAGTCACCTTTTCGTCCTTTTCTCGACTCTTGAAACATGAAAAGATCAAGTTGTGTTCCTGTGTCATAAAATTTTCTGCCCACGAAATATTCCTGGTAACAGTTCGAGTTGTTGGTTGTGATAAGAGTGTTTTTTAGGCTCGTTCCCGATGGCAAATTCCCTAAGTCTACCGGCCAAGGTCTTCCCCCAGATGGAAATCCTGGTTCGTTTCCGCCCTTTGGAAAGTCAGTGCTTCGTACATGGCAACATTGTCTTTACCTAGGTTAACCATCGGTTTGCCTATTTGGTTGTTTTCAACCTTGGTGATCCCGAACGCCATGACTCCTGTTCCATCGTCTCCTTCATTTGAATCACGACATGATGATTCCAAGGTTGAGCCTATGCCTTCTTCCCCTATTTCTTCCTCCTCCTCTCTATTGAGCTATAAAAAGGGTCTCTTTCACCTCTAATTACCTCACATTAATATGTCAATCCGGGAGCGTTTTGTTATTTCAAAGATTGTCTCAGTCTGAGGCTATCATTTGTCAGAGTAATGCTAGTAGTACAGCGTTTAGAAATACAAGATTAAACGGATGCTTGTCTACAGCTAAGTTACTTCAAAAGAGTAAATCACACACTCAGAAAACTAGGCAACTTATCAGTCAAGGGTTCGGCAACGATAACCCATCCCTTTGAAAACTGATGGAAAGGAAATTAGAGAACAGACCACAGGTCTGGGAACCAGACAGTAAATGCCAAGGCTCACTAAAGCCTTATATCGTCTCCCACACCAAAACAACAAATGCTAGTAAATGGAACAACATATAAGAAAATGGAACAACAAATGAGAAATGGAACAGCAAATCTGGAATGGAACAGCAATTCTGAAATGGAACAACAATTCTTAAAAGGAACATCAGCTAAACAACTAAGTCTCGCAAGCAGTAATCAAACTTAATCTACTAAATCAAATGCATTAATCGTAATCAAACAACAATCTTTCACTCTTAAGGCGGATCAAACAGCTCACACTAATGGAACAGCGCTGATTACTGATAAGTTAAGGAACAACACTTGGAAACCATATACGTACACAACACGCTTAAATAGCAATCTAATCTAAGCATCAATCTCAATTAAAAGGAATACGACTGCGTTTCGAAATAGAATAGTGTCACTTCTGAATCCAACAATCGTAAAGAACATAACTCTCAAGATGAATCCTGTAACATGAATGTACAGCACAAGAGCTCTGTAATAAAATAGTAACAATATTCGGTTAGGACTAATAATATTCAATAAACTCTGAAAGGAATAGTAATATGATGTAGAGTCAATACAATAGTTTTGTTTGTAGCAATCTTAATGAATTAATCTTAACAGAGCATGTGATGTAAACTTATAAAGCATATCAGATTACCAAATAACGACGATAAGCAAATCACACAGAAATCAAATCGTAATGATACAGAAGCAAGTGTCCTTCGGGGCCGGGCCCTTAGCCTCCAAGGGTACACCGCTTTAGGTTAATCCAGACACAGAGATGAAATAATCACCAAGTTTGTATTAATGCATGAAACAAAATTACAATGAAACAGTTCTTATCGAGACTCGATGATCAAAGTTTTGATCTTAACAAAAATTACATAAAAGCATAATCATGTCAAACTCCCAAAGCTAACAATGTTGTCCCTTTTTATAAGGGTGACGGCGGAGATGTCTAAGTAAAAAGATAAATAAAGCAGTGATCCCTCCTGCACCAACCTGGTGTCTTCTCCTCCTTTTAAGGGCCGATTTGCTTTGATCTACTTTGCCTTGTTTGCACTCGGTCTCCCGTCAAAGGGACAGCGGTTACCTTGTCCTTATCTTTTCCTTTGGAACAACAACTCCTCGTTTTCACCCTTTCCTGCACGAGGGAATGACAATTGTTAGCGGTTAAGTCTTGCATATTAATCTCACATGTTTCGTTATAATTCTTTATCGTTTTCCAAGTTCATGATGCAAAAAGGTTTACAAGTTCTACTGAAAAGCCACTGAAATGATCATAAAAAACATACCTTTTTAGTACTCCACACACCCCCCTGCTTACCTTGTTTCATGCCCTCATGAAAACGTTGTAGTTGACATGCAAGGCAGTGAGAGAATAGGCTGGAGAAGGAATCTATTGTATAAAGAACACAAGGTGTATCCATCTTCTTGATAACAATATCTAGCCTACGAGTTACCTTTGCAACTTTATCTTATTCCTTCCGCCAACCTTCAAAGGCCTGGCTTTCTGATTGATTGACGTTCCTAAGTTGCTGTTGTAGCTCTTCATACTTTTCGCGAGGGACCATTTGCTCTCTAAGCTTTTCTGCTTCTTGCTGAGCTTGTTTCAACCCATTGCGCAAGGTTACTGTTTTTGGATCTCTTCTCCATGCAGCAGTGGAGGCCGGGAGTTTTACCTAAACTTTCTTATTGCTTTGCTTTGAGTTCAAAACCCTTATCACCCCTGAGGGTGGTGCCTCCGTTTGAATTTTCTTGTCACAGGTCATCATATCATCCATTTCTATTTTAACATGGATATCAGTCGGTTGTTGTTCCTTTTCAAATGGAACAACAGTCTGTTCTTCAACATCATTTGGAAGAACAGCTGGATTTTCAACAGGGTTTTGAACAACAGGATGAATTCTGACCCTCCGCCTTTTTGCCTTGCGAGGTTTTGCTGGAGTGGTCACCTTTTTCTTCCCTGCAGTTTTTCTTACCCTCTGCCTTGATTTTAGGATCCTAATCTGCTGGTGGAGCTGGGCTATTATGCTCAATAATCTCTGTTGTTCCTTTCGCAATTCTTTAATTTCCAAAATTTCATTAGAAGGAACAACAGGCTGTCTGCTGCGGCCTGGGCCGTGACTAGTCCCTGGATCTTCCTCCTGGGGTGTTTCTTCAGTGTTCTGCTCCGGTTGTTCTGTGGTAGGGAACCTAATTGGTTCTGTCAATTCTTGGGCAGCTTATTTTTCTGCCCCTACTTCCTCCGGAATTTCTTTTGGTGCCTTAGGAACAGATTGTTCCTGTTCAGTATCTCTTATTTATTCTTCATCATGAACAGGCAGATTTCCTTCTTCTGCCTCTTTTGCATGTGGTTTTTCAGACGCATTTTCCCCTTGGGGTTTGTCATGGAGGTTTGATGGACTGGAAGGTTGGCCATATTCACCCATATTGGCCAAGACTCGACCAATTCATCTTCTCCCACTGCGTCCTGCAATGGGCTACCTTCCTGCTGTTCCATTTCCCCCTCCTGCTTGGATTGTTCAGCTTCTGCTTCAAAATGCTCAGATTCTATTTTAGAATGCTCAGCTTTTGTTTCAGACTGCTTGGATCCTTCCTCATTTTCTTCTTCGGATTGCTCGGCCTCGTCTTTAGATTTCTCGGCCTCTTCTTTCTCTTCTCCTTTAGATTTCTCTGCTTCTTCTTCTAGCTGTGAGGATTGCTCGTCTTCGATTTCTACTGGCTGGCTGGTGTTTTCCTGGAGCTTTTCCAACCTTCCTCGTATCGGAGCTAACCAGACCAATTTCCTGCATTTCTCTGGCTGTTCGGGTGTACCGGTGGCATGCTTACGCTTTACCGATTCCTTGTGTGTTTCTGGACGTTCAGATGTACTAGTGACATGTTTTTGTTTTGCTAATTCTCTGCGTTTTTCTGGACATTCTGGTGTGCTGGTAACATGTTTACTTTTTGGGGATGGTGCTGTCAACCCCCCCTCAATCATTGCAATTAGCTCTTCCCAGTTGCTCTGCTGCTGGGTGAGGCTATGACTAACAATTAATCGAATTAACCCATGATGACTAACAACTGACTCTACATGTTGTGCCTTTTTTAAGCTTCGTGCAACGTCATGAAGTAACGAATTCAAAAGTGCAGGCAGATTTACAAAGCATTTATGCTTTAAAACAACTAAGAGTTTAAGATGTCGTGGTCTTACCACATCTTTTCTACCCTCGCAGGTGATGTAGCTTTGCACGGTTCTTGCCAATTCTGCCCAGGGCTCTCCTAACGTTGCTGGCAGAACTCCCTTCCCTTCTGGCCTTCGTCCTGGAAGATTTCTATAATCTTCTGTAATCTCTCCTTTTTTAACGTCCATACAGGTCCGGTGGCTGGTAGTCCCGAGACTTCTACGATTATGTCATCGGTGACTGTTATCTGTCTCCCCCTTACTGTGGAGTAATCCTCCTACAAATTCTGTAGGAATTCAATTTCCATTGTTTCGTTAGACTCCTGCAAGCGGTTGAGATAAGTCAGCCACCCTGCTCTTGCCAGGATTTCCTAGGCAGCAGCGGAGACTGTCAACACCTGCGGTTCCCTTCGGATCGCTCTTCCTCCCATGGTTTCACTGTGGATTCTCAATGGAACAACACTGTTTGTGCTATTTGAAACACAGAGAGGGTAATAGACGCAAGACTTGTTTGAAAAAAATAGAGTATGCAACAGAAATGGCTTATGATCAACAATTCGTGTAAAAAAAATAGAAATAGCATGCCGTTAAGCCGTGCCATACCATAGTACACAACTTTCCCGAATAGTGAGCTGACACGTAATCCAGGGAATAATGAGGTTAACCTCCCCCCCACATTGTGATAGGCTATCCCAGCCGTCAAATAAAGGAGCATCACCCGATCTGCAACAGAGTCATAAAGGAACAACGTATGAAAATATTCCATGTTTAGAAAAACAACAAATTACCGAAATCGAGGCGTAAAGTTGGATCACGTATTATGTAAGAGGCTGCTGTGATATGATGCGAGGCTGGGGGAATAAGACATTTGTCGTACTTGCCAAATCTCATGTGGTCATTGTCACTTACTCTGCCATGATAGGTGGTAATAAATTTTCATGTGATATATAAGTCGGGCAATGATATATGATTAGTTCCTAGGATATAAGAAACAAAAGAGTATTAGTATCTTACCTATTGGTGTAACCAATGTGACTTCAATACCATTAACAGTGCTGTGCTGCCGACAGGTGTCCATAACCTTGGCAGAGTTGTTTATTTCACCCCTAGAACCATGATCCTTTGTGTATATGTTAGGGAGTGTAATGTCAAAATGCAGGCCATTATGCTGGCTTGGTAACCAGTTAACCATAATGCCATTCACGAGGAAGGAGTGAAAAGTGGGCAGACGGGCTCATGATGAGACCTCCTATTCCAAGGTTTGTTTATTTGATGTACCTTTTGGACCATATCCCTGGTGTGGTGGCCATAGTGGGAATGCCACTTCACTTCCATCCTCATGATCATGGTAGGTTGGCTCTTGATGAGACCCCCTATCCTGCATTTGACAACTTATAAGTCATGTTTACTTTCTTTTTTTCTTTTTCATAAAGTACTTTTCCTTATTTATACACAAACGGTTGTTCAACACTCCTTAAGAGTAGGAATGGTGGAAGAAGTCTTATCATCTCAATAGGAAGATATAAACCCTTTGCTCTTATTCCTAAATAATAATCAAAGAGGATAAAAGGGATCACCATGATAAAAATAACCAATCAGAGAAAAATTAGTAAAACAATGACAACAAAAGATGATAAATAAGTGTGTCCTTCATCTTGTCCTCTTACCAATGCAGAGCCTTATAAAGATAGCGATTTATGATTTGCAGATTCCAGTATGTTGTGATTTTGTATTCATTGCATAAGTGCATAGCTATATCTTAAAGACTTGAAAGAACAAGAGCAAGAAGCATCCTCAATTTAGATCAGCAAAAGGAATAAGCTGTTTCACAAGGAGAGCAAAAGCATGCTAGTGGTGTTCCTTTTGGAAAAAGGAACAACAAAGGACCATAGATAGAAAAAATGAAAATGTCGTTCCTTTGAAAAAGGAACAGCAGAACACACCAATCCCGTTCCTTTGAAAAAGGAAAAAAAAAAAAAAAATGCTATTCCCTTGGAAAAGGGCAGCAAAACACTCGAAATGCCATTCCTTTGAAAAAGGAATAGCAGAAGACGCAAAAATGTCGTTCCTTTAGAAAGGAACAACAAAAATAAAAAATATGTTGTTCCTTTGGAAAAGGGACAACAAACACATAGTAGTTCCGTTCCTTTTGAAAAAGGAACAACAAAAATCGAAATGTTGTTCCTTTAAAAAAGGAACAGCAAAATCAAAGATGTTGTTCCTTTGGAAAAGGAACAACAGAAAATCAAGAATGTTGTTCCTTTAGAAAAGGAACAACAGAAAATTAAGAAAGATGTTCCTTTAGAAAAGGAACAACAGAAAATCAAGAATGTTGTTCCCTTAGAAAAGGAACAACAGAAAATCAAGAATGCTACTCCTTTAGAAAAGGAACAACAGAAAACCAAGAATGTTGTTCCTTTAGAAAAGGAATAGCAGAAACACACAAATGCCATCCTTTTGAAAAAGGAACGGCAAAAATCGAAATGTTGTTCTTTTGAAAAAAGGAACAGCAAACATGACAGGAAAACATTAGTTCAAACATATGTACAAAAAATGACTCAAAGAAAAGAACTTATGTACAAATTGTAAAAAGAAATGAATTCCTTAATGAATTACAGGTTAGGAAGACTTCTCTTCCTCTCCCAAAATCTCCATATCAGTGTCTCGGCATAGTTGCTGGCAGAAGGACTCCCGAGTGAGTGGTTTATGATAGAGACGAACTTGGTGGCCATTTACTTTGAAGGCATATCCAGAACCGTCAATAGTGATTAGAGTAAGGGTTCCATTGTCATGTACCTTCTGGATTTCATATGGTCCCAACCAACGAGTCTGGAGTTTCCCAGGGAAGTCCTAAAACCTGGAGTCGTACAACAGAGCCCAGTCTCCCTCGTGGAAGACTTTGTTTTTAATGAGAGCATCATGCCATTTAGCTCGCTGCTGTTGAACCAGGGTTGTATTTTGAAGTGCTGAGAGCCTAATTTCATCCAACTCATTGATCTGCTGTAGTCGATTAATCTGTGCCTCGCTTAGATCTAAGCCAACTTCCTGTGCTATCCGTAATGTTTGGATTTCGAATTCTATGGGGAAAATGGGTTGTTTTCCAAATACTAATTGATAAGGTGAGTAACCAGTGGTGCTTCTCCATGTTGTTCTGTAAGCCCACAGTGCTTCAGGTAGTTTGGCAGCCCAATCACGCCTGTGTGATGCAATGGTTTTCGTTAGGATTGATTCTATTACTTTATTGCTGCTTTCTACCTGCCCGTTCGCCTGTGGGTAGTATGGAGTAGTGATTTTATGCTGGACGTGATAATTGTTGAGTGTTGCAGCTAATCTATTCCCAGAAAATTGTGGTCCACCATCTGTAATTATTTCTCTTGGAAGACCATAACGTACAAATAGATGGAACATGAACTGTATGACAGAGTCCTCTGTAGCTCTAGGAAATGCTTATGCTTCAACCCATTTGGTGACATATTCTGTTGCCACCAAAATATATGTTTTCTGATTTGATGATGGGTTGATAGGTCCAACGAAATCAAGAGCCCATCGCTCGAATGGTTCAATGACTAATTGTGGTTTCAGAGGCATCTCGTCAGATTGACCAGGACGTCCTGCTCGCTGGCAGCTATCACAAGCTTGGACAAATTTCTTTGCATCTCTGAAAATCATGGGCCAATAATACCCTGTCTGCAGCACTTTATGTCCAGTTCTGCACTCAGTGAAATGTCCACCACATGGTCCATCATGACAGGCTTTTAAAATATCAAAGATTTCATCTTTGCGAACACATCTCCTGATATGCATGTCTGCCCCTGTGTGAAACAAATAGCCCCCAATCCACGAGAATCGAGCACTCTTCTGAACAATCTGTTTGCGCTCATTAGGGGTTAGGTGTTTTGGTAGTTTACCTACTGCGAGGTAATTGGCAACATCAGCATACCAGGGTGTTTGAACAACAACACCAAACAGATGCTCATCCGTAAATTGATCTTCAACTGTTGTTGCATCAATTGGCTTTGGCATTCTTGAGAGAAAATCAGCTACAGGGTTTTCTTTGCCAGGTCGATCCTTGATTGTGATATCAAATTCCTGAAATAAAATCAACCATCTAGTTATTCTGGCATTTTTGACAGGCTTATTTGCAAAATATTTTATGGCAGAATGATCTGTATACAAGATAACATGATATCCTGTAATATAATGTCTAAACTTATTGACAACATGTATTACAACTAGGAATTCTTTTTCAGTAACAGTGTAATTTAATTCAGCAGGGGATAAATTTTTGCTCATGTAATAGATAGCATATGGTTTTTTATCCTCTTCCTGCCCAAGGACTGCACCAATGGTTGTATCTGAGGCATCAGATGATATCTGGAATGGCAAATCCCAGTTTGGACCTCGAAGGACTGGGGCTGTGGATACGAGCTTCTTTAAATCCTTGAAAGCACGCTCACATTTTTTTGTCCAAAGAAAATAAACGTTACTAGTTAGTGCATATAAAGGTGCAGCAATGTGCGAATAATGTTCTATAAATCGTCTATAATAACCAGAAAATCCAAGAAAGCTACGTACCTCTGTTTGAGTATTAGGAGTGGGAATAAGCAAAAGTATTTGGATTTTGGTTGGGTCTACCTGAATGCCAGCTGCTGAAACATAGTGTCCTAGGATAAGTCCTTCAGTCATCATCATATAACATTTTTCGTGGCTTAAGCAACGCCTGATAGCGATGCAGCTTTGTAGGACTTTTTCTAGGGTGTCTAATGCTGGATCAAAATCATCTCCATATGGTGTAAAGTCATCCATGTATACTTCAAGTCCATCATTTATTAAATTTGCAAAAATACTAAGGATAGCCCTTTGGAATGTGGCAGGAGCATTACATAAGCAAAAAGGTAGAACTCGATAGGAAAATGTTCCCCAAGGACAAGTAAAAGTAGTTTTGTCTTGGTCTTCAAGGGCAATCTGAATCTGATTGTATCCACTGAAGCCATCCAGGAAAGAAAATAATTTCTTTCCTGCTAAAGTATCTAATACTTGGTCTATGAATGGGAGAGGAAAGTGGTCTTTTTGTGTTGCTTTATTTAGCTCCCTGTAATCCACACAGATTCTCCATTTCCCATTCTTTTTTGGTACCACCACAAGTGGAGAGACCCATTTACTATCAAAGATAGGATAGATAAAATTGACATATAAAAGTTTCTGAAGTTCAGCTTTTACCACATCTTTTAGATGAGGATTAAGTCTCCTTTGAGGTTGACGAATAGGTCTATCATCCTTTTCTATATAAATATGGTGTGTACATAATTGGGGGTCAATTCCTTTCATATCAGGGTAATCCCATGCGAATGCTTCTTGATATTTTCTTAACAAATGGATGAGATTCGTTTCTTGTTCAGGTGTGAGGTTGGCATTAATGTTTAAGGTTTGTCCCAGTTCAATTTCCACAATTTTACTATTTGCAACAGAAGTAACCGGTATTGTTTGATCATGTGAATCTTTCAGAGGATCTTCTTCTAATTCATTGTCAAATGCTACTTCTATCATGTGACACTGTGTGGAGGATCCAGATTCAGTTTAACTAATGAAGTTATTAATGGCATCATCTTCTGTTTGGTCTTTAAAATCAAGTGCCTCTTGTATAGTTAATGGAGATCTAATGTTATCAGTAAGGTATGATACAGGATGCTTATTAGTTTTAATTATTGTGACACTTGGATACGTTGGAGGATATAGAACTAAATTCTTGATATTTGGTCCTTTGGTTATGGTCATATTTCCTTGCCGGCAGCCAATGTAAGCATCGGCAGTGGCAAGCCAAGGTCTACCTAAAATCAGCGAGTGTCCATCAAGTCGGGTTTTTGGATTAATTATCAAGAAATCGGTTGGATATTCCCAGGAATCTACAGAGACCATGACATCATGTAGAGTACCCTCCGGCCTAACCATAGATCGGTCAGCCAATTTTAGCAAAGTAGAGGTGGGTTCTACAGATGTAATGCCGAGCTTTTGGCAAGTAGTGGTTGTTAAAATATTAATTGCAACTCCTAGATCAACTAAGGCATTAGATAGGGTCTGACCATAAATTTGGACAGTTACAATTGGATTCCCAGGGTCTTCATATTTAATGGGTGTTTCTTCCCTGATAGTAAATCAGATAAAGTGCCAACTACTTGGACTCTTGGATTATTTGTTATATTCCTCCTTGGTTTCTTTATGCACAATTCTTTGGTAGTTTTTGCATATATGGGAATGTCTTGAATGGCTTGGAGGAATGGAATTTTTATGTACAGATTTTGTAATTCTCCCAGAATGTCAAAATCAGGATATTGTAAAGGTCGAGGTATGACTAATCGTTCTGGGAACGGAGGAGAGGATGTGGTTGCTTGATTATGAGTCTGCTGCTTATTCACATCCTCTTGTTGCAATAGATGTTCTCTTGGTAAGTGATATTCAATATGAACTGTTTTATCTCCCTCAGTTTCAATAATACGTCCAGATCTTAACTGAAGATCATTACACTCCCTCAGGTTGGGTCCTATTTCTGGTGATTCTATAATTTGGAAAGATTGGACCGGTCTGTGTTATAGACATTTTTGTGCCTTACAGATTTGAGCATGAAATGCCCATAATCCAAGGGATCCAAAGTCCCTAAAAGTGTTGTTCCTGCCCTTAAAGGAACAAGGTCAACCAATGACAGCTTCTCCCAGAAGTTCTCCACCAGAAACTGCTCAAAACTAGTCAAATCAGGATCAATTCAGAAGCTCCACTAGCTGCCTGCGTTACAAAGCACCCAAATGCACTGGCTAGGTGCATTGCAACGCACTTGAATGCACTACCCAGGTGCGTTGAGTGGGAAATGACAAGTGGCAAAGTCATTCAACGAGGTGGAGGGACAATGGAAGCTTCCATATTCTTCTCCAATGACACTTGCCTCACTGAATTCGACCAGTGATGAGTAAGAGGCTCTCAATCTCCAAGTGGAAGCAAGAACTGACAGAGAGAAGCCAAAAGTAAAAACATATGCTGACTCATCCTCTCTACTTACATCTATATATGGATCCCTCAACCCAGAGATCCAGAGGCTGGAATTTTGTACTTTACAGAGAATTGCTGTTGGTTTGAGATTGAGATTAGTGCATTAGGTGACTTATGCTTTGTTGGAGGTGAGGAAGGGATTCCTTTGCTGGGAGGTAGATGCTGGATCGAGACTCACTTGGTTGTATCTCCTCTTGGACTTTCTTATCATATCAATAAAACTATTTGCGTTTCTCCTACATGCTGTGTATCAATGATGTTTTGTTATATTTGCATGTTTAGCTTAATCTGATCCTAAGCTTTTTATGAATGTAAATCTATATCTTCGTGTAGTTTCTCTCTTTTGTGATCTTGCAGGAATTCGGTGAAGCTGGGCCGATAAGGGAGCAGGGAGCTGGGAGCTATTGAAGAGAGGAGCGATTGGATCAACAAGCTAGCGCAAGACACAGGTTAGTTTATCCTTCCTCTTCGTCTACATTTCATAAAGAAGAATACTCAAGTAGTTTTTCCTTGTTTGTTGCTAAGGCACTGTCACACCTTAGAGTGGGATAGGGGCGTTCTGAATAGATACTTTTCCCAACAACAGAATGGCGACTCCACTGGGGAATGTATCTAGTTAGTTTATTTGTGTTTCTATTGTTGTTCTTCTCATAAACTTAGGAGTGGCGAATCGAACTGCATTTGCCATTTACAAATGCAAAGTAGATATCTGCTACTCTAGTCCATTCACTGGGCCTGTTTATGATCTGAACAGCTGATCCACAAATGCTCTAACTGCCCTTTGTGATAGCTCTTAGTCCTCCTTTAAATCATCCCTCTAATTGTACCTTACTGATAGCTTTTATCCGGCCAAAAACCATAGATTAAACTGCAAACCGTGACCCAGAACCCAGAGAAAATTCTTGTTTCTGCTTCAGCGCAGGCTCTGTGAAGAGGTTCTGCATTTCAACGCAGGTCCCGAGAGGGCTACCTGTGCTGCAATTCAGTTTCTCTGTGAAACATGTGCGTTGATCAGCCTTTGCCCTGTGCAGCTGTGGTTCTTTGCTTCATTTTGTTCAGTTTTATCTCTGATTTTTGCAGCCTGTTATCAGTGTGTGTACCTATCTGAAAACCCCTTTTCTTTGCCTTAATTCCACCTCAGTTGTATAAAAGAAACTGTATTTGTTTTTGTGTATTTGTTACATCATTTGCAGTTTCCCATTACAAAAGTAAACTAGTCATACTGTCGCCCTTAGATCTAGACCTGTCGTAAGTGTCGTTTTGATCTTAGGAGTAAGTTTGTTTGCTGTTGACAGTTGATTGCGCTTTTACTTTTGTCTTTTGGTTTGAATTTGTGAATTTCTAGTGTCGAAACAAGTGTTTACTTCAAAATCATAAAGTGTCGTAATCGTCTTTTTGATTTCGAAAAGAAGCTTGTTTGTGTTTTCACTTGAAATCGAATTCAAGTTTGTACAACAACTTTCTTTTTAGGCATCAATATTAAGAAAGTGAAAACAAATACATGCACAAGTGCATTTACATTTTGACAGTTTGTATGGTTTGATTTAGGAAAAGTGCATTTACAGTGTGCTCTATGCTCTTTGAGAAAAGATTGTGTATTTCTTTTCCCCTTGTAGCTTGGATTTTCATTGTTGAAAAGAGATAAAAGCTTGCTTATCATCCTTAGACTGCATTTAGGAATTATATCTACATCTCGTGGTGATCCAAAAAGGAAAACTTCTAAGAAGGATCAACCTAAAATAAATTGAATGAACTTAACAACGCTTTGTAACTTAACGCACAACATAGTGGTATAGGCTAGAGACGTGTTCCGGCGTCGTAAAGCCTGGTAACTGTTGTCCTCACTGTTGGTTGGTTGATTCCTCCACTGTGAGACGATAAGTGCCAGTACGGATTGTGCTCCCACGTACCATCGAGTATATATTGGGAGACCCCTATAGGCATAAAACCTTTATCCATAGGAAGCCGTGTCGGCCGCCCTACTGATCGCAATGCACTGAACACAGCATTCGGGAAGATTGACCGCCCGTACCTTAAAAAGTATTCTGTGGTTTTGCGATTGGTTTGGCACACCCTCTACCTAGATCTCCAGAGTAGTCCCTTTCGTTCCTTTTCAGACTCCTTAACGGAAAAGGTCCATCTAAGCACTTGTCACTTCAGGCTCATTAAAAATCGAAGGAGACTAGAGTCATCTTTTGTTTTTTCTCGACTCTTAAAAACTGAAAAAGCAAGTTGTGTCCAAGCGTTGTTAAAATTTATTTTAAACGGAATATTCATACCCTTTTTCCCGCGTTGATCTTTAGGTTGAGAAAATGGAGCCTACCAACCAAGGAATTCCCCTTGGTGGAAATCCTAGTCCCTTCTCCTCTTGGGGAGATGTTGGTGCGCCCCATATGGCCACATTGTCGCTTCTAGGACTGAAAATTGGCTTGCCAGTTTGGCTCTTCTCAACCAATGTCGTTCAGAACACCACTATTCCTGAGCAGTCAAATCAGTAATTAGACCAGTCCAGAGTTACCCACCAACCTTCCACTTCCTCTAATTCTTCCTCTCCTCCTTCCTCTTCGCTTGATGGGGCTAGCAAAGCCAAAAGTCAAGTTCCTAAGGAGAAGAAGGAAAAGAAGAAGAAAGAGAAGAAGAATAAGGAGCCAAAAGCGACTGGGGGCAAACGAGTGTCGTCTAACGAAAATCCACACACTGCACTGACCAGGCCTAAATCGCCATGTGTCATTTGCAAGGGAGACCACTTTCACAGAGATTGTCCCTGCATCCCTCGGATACTAAGGGACTGGTCTCCCCGTTTGCACAATCCGGTGGCGTCAACCTCTGATAGCCATGTTGAAAGCACACCGTCAACTAGCGAAAGTGAAGTCCCAGGACAAAAAGGGAGAGCTAGATCTCCTTGTAAACTGTGCGAAGGCAATCACGCCATCCACTGTTGTCCCTTCTTAGACGAAGCTAAAAGAGTTCTGGATGATCGTCCGGTTTCACCGTTACGACTTCCTCCTGGATATAAAAAACTCTTGCCGAGTCCTTCGTTAGTTGAAAATCCAGTTGGCCCGCTCAAGTGGTCAGCTGAAGCGCCGGTCATTGAAGATGAACCAGCTGAATCCATACCCGACGAAAGTCAAAAGGTCGAGGCGGCAGTTGACCCGGTCTTGCCTTCAGAGGTTTTATCTTCGAATGATACAGTCACTGAGGAGAATAAGGATGACACCGTCCAAATTCTCTTCATCAACACAGACTCTGACGAACACGGGGGCAACCTACCCATTCCTTTATCGCATGAAGGAAGTTCGTCAGAGCTGTACCCAGCCGTCTACTCGGTCCCACCTCCAAGCAACCTAGTTGTCTCCTTCGACTGGAATCAACTAGGCAGACCCCGTTTACCAGCAAGCATACCATTCAGAATTATCGTCCAAATATACAGAATGGTCATGGCTGGCACCATCATTGATGAGGGGGCATCTGTGAGTATCCTTTCCTCTATTGCTTGGAAAGCGCTTGGTTCGCCATCGATTTTTCCTGAAATGAGAAATCTGACAGGCTTTGATAAAGGAACCAGTCGACCTTTAGGGATCCTCCCCAATGTGCCCATAACATTGAAAGGGAAGACCGTTCAAATGAACATGATGGTCATTCAAGGACCCTTGGATTATAACCTACTCCTTGGACGAGACTATATATATTGCATGGGAGCCATCGTCTCCTCACTCTTTAGAGTAATGTGTTTTCCGCACGAAGGAAGAGTGGTCAAGCTCGTGGACCAGCTTTCATTTCCCGGATCACACATCGCAAATAGTCATATACCGTCCCTAAATGGTCTCTTCACACAAGAAATGTCTCAACCCACGGTCCGTCCTCCCGATGAGTGCGAGTAATTCGGAGGGATATGACTGGAACCCAGGGGGCATGCGTCCTGGTCTGCTTCGGTAGGAAAACTTCGGGTATAGGGTAGGTTTCGGCGGGAGAATATGACTAGTCTGTACCCCGTCCATGATTGGAAGAGGGGTTATTCTAGAATAAGATTCTCTTGTCAAAGTTATGTGTGTGGCGCTCGTTGTCACTCACCTTTGTTTATCTCGGTAGACATCGCCAGAGAAGTGTTTTGTTTACACTGTAAATAGAACAATCTTTGGGTAGCCTGTAAGAGGTAGTACCCTTCCTGATAAAAAAAATGTTTTGTCAGCTCGAATAAAGGGTGACCCTTCTTGATAAAACGAATGTTTTGTCAGCTCGAATAGAGGGAGACCTCGAAACTCTGTTTTATACCTGGGGGCATGCAAACCTTTTGGAGTGCAAGAAAGGGGCGGCTATTTATTTTTTAAATTTTTAGGTCTTCCCTTTAAACCTGTAGGCTAACCCTTTAAACTCGTAGGATTAGTCATTTCCTAACTTGCATAAAGAAAGGAAGTGGGGCAAAAATCTAAATGTTTCCATTTTATATGAGACATTCTTATCATATGACTGGATTATCGAGCAGTTTTAGCACATAGTTCATGCTCATTAAAAAATAAACATAAGACCGAGCAAGTGTTTCAACCCGCGTTTAAGCTCGTTAAAAAATGAACTATCCTCCGGTAAATAACCACCGTGAATGTAACATTATCAGCCATTAAAGCCTTGGTCGTGTTTGCACTATCACCTCCACTTTTCCATTGGCCGATCATTCACCTCCATTTGATTGTTTACCCATTTTGAGGAACAGTTGCGAAGAGTGATTTCACTAGCCATCCTTGTGACACTGCCGTGATTGGAAAATTCCAACCCTTACCTGGAATCAACTGCTACCCATTTTATCACTCGTTCCTCAAAAGACGAGTCTTCTTTAAGCTCTTTTCATCTGACTCGTAAAATATGAAAAGATTGCCGAGTTTTGGCCTTCCAGCTCATTAAAGCGACAGGAAGAGCTATCCCTCCTCTAGATTTTAATCTTTTTGGACCTGAGGGATTATTGCACAAAAAGATCGAGCGCTTGTTTTGTTCGGCTCATTAAAACTATCGAAAATTCATCCCTTCTGTATTGTTTTATACTTTTTCGAACTTAAGGGATTAGATGACGAAAAAGGAATTCCGGAGTTAAATTTACGTACCTTTTCAGACTCTCTAAAAATGAAAAGGACCGAGTTATCCTTGTCGTTAGACTCGTTAAAAAGATTAATAGCGACAAACTTGTCTTTAGACGAGAACGAGTTTCACTATCGCTAGGCTCGTTAAAACATAGCGATGGGTTTGCCCGAAGGGAAAATTATAGAACAAGCATATGTTATCCTCCTCAAGCTTGACAAAAATAAAAAGGTACTGGTCAGCAATGACTGGGGAAAAATTAGGAAGAAACTCAAAGAACCTTTATTGGTAGCAAGTCGCTCTTGAACATGACACTTCCACTCCGTGCCTGAGTCGGGTTGGGTTGTTTCATTCACCGGTCACATCACCATGGTCTCGCCATACCATCCACCTTTGGGGTAAATGCTACCAATCCATCATATAAGTGTCGCCGATATGTTCAAGAGAAGTCATCCAGAGAAGTCAACCGTATCCCATCCACTACCCTACATTATACTTCATTCTTTCATGACCGCCACCCTGAACCATATATCATCAAATCGTTTTCACCTCCATCAAAATCATTTGCTCCGTTCCATGTCACTGATGTGGGATACATTAAGGCCCTCCTTTGACGGATCGCTTCTTGTCGACATCAGCTCATTATCCAAGAAGTTGATCTAGGAACACCCCCTTCAGTACTTTGAAGCTTGCATGCCTCAATGGCAAGTTTCTCACTTCCGGCGACAGGTATACATCAATGACCTTCGACTGAAAGATTTTGCGTGGTGTTCGATGCCAAGTCCTTTATTCACACCACGTGAATTGTACTGCAGTACCTTGAGGGTCATCATCCTTATCGGTGATTCATCTCGCGCTTGTTAACAGTTTACATCATTGACTGGTAATCAAGCGATGTCTTTCCATGTTCGACTTCAAAACATTTCTCACATGGATCGACTTGTACTTAGAGTGAAGATCGGACGAGATTGAAGACCCCGGATCTAGTTTCATCCATCCAGGCTGCGATATATATTCAGGAAAAATAAAGACATTGACATGTACAACATTGCAGAACAGATAATCATCCTACCAAAAGGATGATGATTTCATCAGAATCATCAGTCTACCATCAGACGATTGTCTGTCCTATGTACATAAAAATGAATTTATAAAGCTGAGCATGGGAATGCCCGCCTCAGCTAGATCATGAAAACAGTATGAAAAATAATGTATTGTATTGTATATTATTACAGGTCTCCTCCCAGCATTGAAAGAACTTCGGATCCTCCTAATAAAGCATTTCACCCGATAAACGGCCTCATACTTTAGGGGGCAACTGTTATAGACATTTTTTTGCCTTAAAGCTTTGAGCATGAAATGTCCATAATCCAAGGGATCCAAAGTCCCTAAAAGTGTTGTTCCTGCCCCTAAAGGAACAAGGTCAACCAATGACAGCTTCTCCCAGAAGTTCTCCACCAGAAACTGCTCAAAACTAGTCAAATCAGGATCAATTCAGAAGCTCCACTAGCTGCCTGCGTTGCAAAGCACCCAAATGCACTGGCTAGGTGCGTTGCAACGCACTTGAATGCACTACCTAGGTGCGTTGAGCGGGAAATGACAAGTGGCAGAGTCATTCAACGAGGTGGAGGGACAATGGAAGCTTCCAGAATCTTCTCCAATGACACTTGCCTCACTGAATTCGACCAGTGATGAGTAAGAGGCTCTCAATCTCCAAGTGGAAGCAAGAACTGACAGAGAGAAGCCACAAGTCAAAACATAAGCTGACTCATCCTCCCTGCTTACATCTATATATGGATCCCTCATCCCAGAGATCCAGAGGCTGGAATTTTGTACTTTGCAGAGAATTGCTGTTGGTTTGAGATTGAGATTAGTGCATTGGGTGACTTATGCTTTGTTGGAGGTGAGGAAGGGATTCCTTTGCTGGGAGGTAGATGCTGGATCGGGACTCACTTGGTTGTATCTCCTCTTGGACTTTCTTATCATATCAATAAAACTATTTGAGTTTCTCCTACATGCTGTGTATCAACGATGTTTTGTTATATTTGCATGTTTAGCTTAATCTGATCCTAAGCTTTTTATGAATGTAAATCTATATCTTCGTGTAGTTTCTCTCTTCTATGATCTTGCAGGAATTCAGTGAAGCTGGGCCGGTAAGGGAGCAGGGAGCTGGGAGCTATTGAAGAGAGGAGTGATTGGATCAACAAACTAGCGCAAGACACAGGTTAGTTTATCCTTCCTCTTCGTCTACATTTCATAAAGAAGAATACTCAAGTAGTTTTTCCTTGTTTGTTGCTAAGGCACTGTCACACCTTAGAGTGGGATAGGGGCGTTCTGAATAGATACTTTTCCCAACAACAGTCTGTTATTTGGATTAGGGTTGGGTTGGGCTGGGAGTTGCGGTCTCAGATTAGACTGGGGATTTTGTTGTAAAGCTGGTAGTGTAGGTTGAGGGAGCGGAATAGTTCCTACTAGCTGATGCATCGGTCTTTGCCAGTTTGTCTGCCAAGCTGAACTTTGTGAAGTAGGGGGAGTCCATTGTGGAGGATATGGGCTATTTTGCCAATATGGTGGAGTGTAAGGGAAATTCGGCCAACCAGATTGGCTTGCCTGATTCAGCCACGAGTTTGAAGAAGGAAACGACTGTGATGACCAGTTTGAAAATGGGGGTTGGGACTGACTTTGCCACATACTATATTGTTGAGCATTATACTGTGGAGGCTGAAAAGAAGAAGTTGGGTCTGGAAACATACCAGATTGTCTCGGCTACCACTGAAGGCACTGGTTGATCAAGTACACTGATTCTGGTTCTTCTTCCGCTTCCTTATATACCGCTTTCAATCTAGGAAGTGAGGGGCAGCTCTCCGTAAGGCGATATTTTGTACAGATGGCGCATGTTTGGACTGTATCCAGTGGACATTCCTTGTGACTATGATTTTTCCTGCATCAGGGACAGAAGATCGCCAAATTCTGTTCTGCCTCCATTTTCTTCTATTTAGCCTGCATAATATCCAGTTATGTAGTTAGTGTCCCCAGGATATCAGTTTTAAAATTTTCCAATAAATTTCCAATTTCTACACGTGTTACTCCTTCTGTTGGAATTTTGTTATCTCTTACAAACCGATCATGTTCTGCTGGTTTTACTCTTGTGCTGCCTCTCAAACTCCTGATACATAAATCAATAATGTCAGCAAAATTCTCTTGATAAATATCCCCTTTTCCCAAGATGTTTAATGTTTCGATCCATTGTTGCTTCATGCCCCTTATCAATGCTTTTTTTAACATGTTATCAGGTAAAGGTAGTGATGCATAAAGAGATCTTTATAGGTTATACTGGAAACATTCCACATACTCCTCTAATGTTTCATTCGGTCTAGCTGTCATTTGGAATATTTCATCCTTCAATTCTCTAGACCTGCAATAATCCTGATATTTTTTTAAGAAAGATTCTTTCATTTGATCCCAGTTGTTTATAACCCCACCACCTAATCCCATAAACCATCTTAAAGCAACCCCTTTTAATGTAGAGGGAAATAATTTCAATTTCTGGGGGTTTGTGGTGTAATCATATCCCCTGCACAACACGTCAAATTCAAATAAAAATGCATCCGGATCTTCTGATGTGAGACTGTGAAATGTAGGGATATGCTGAAGAGGGATTGCTTTCATGGGCGCATTTGCTGTAGAATCCACTATAGGGTATTGTAATGTAGAGGTTTGATTGTTTGGCTGATTCTGAGTGATAGGGTCAAATATATGCCAATAACCTTCTGGGATATCTAGGAGGGTATTCCTAGGCTGAGAGGGAATGGCTTTGACAGGGATAGTTTTAATAGCACTTCCTCTATCTGGGATAATGAGAATGCCCGATGTCTGAGGAGATTGGGTTCATTCAACAATGATTTTTGCAGCACTGCCCTTATCTGGGCTACTTAATGGCTGATTTTTTCCAATAGGAGATCTTGGTTCCTCGGTTTCCCTTGTTTCTCCTTCTCCTTCACAAAGATTGCTGAAATTCCCTTCCTGCAATAGTTTTGGAGTAGAATTTTCAATTTCTTGAAATTCATGCTCTTCAGTCTGACTATGCACATCAGCGAAGGCTACAGATGGTGATCTTGTGGCCTGAAGGGAACTAGTAGGCTATTTAGAAATGATTTTCGTAGGTCCTACTAATGGCTGAGATTCTATTTTCTTATAGATTTCGTCTATAAAGATCGTTCGGCCAAGGGTCACCGACCCCTTAGCTTTTTCAGGTTTGGGTGGAGGTTTGATATTTTTTTCTGGTTTTTTCTTCTTAGTCATGCACTCAAATGAACTACTAAATTCTAAACAAAGCAACAACAAATCTGTTAGGAAAGTGGACAGGGGAGAAGGGCTTTTACATGCTCCGTACATAGGTTCTTACCTTCCTTTTTTAAAATCCAACGCTTCCCTAGCAGGTTCGTACACTACTCTGAAAAAAAAGGACAAATGGCTACACTCTTTCCCCGACAACGGCGCAAAAATGTCGAGCTATAAAAAGGGTCTCTTTCACCTCTAATTACCTCACATTAATATGTCAATCCGGGAGCATTTTGTTATTTCAAAGAGTGTCTCAGTCTGAGGCTATCATTTGTCAGAGTAATGCTAGTAGTACAACGTTCAGAAATACAAGAGTAAACGGATGCTTGTCTACAGCTAAGTTACTTCAAAAGAGTAAATCACACACTCAGAAAACTAGGCAGCTTATCAGTCAAGGGTTCGGCAGCAATAACCCATCCCTTTGGAAACTGATGGAAAGGAAATTAGAGAACAGACCACAGGTCTGGGAACCAGACAGTAAATGCCGAGGCTCACTACAGCCTTATATCGTCTCCCACACCAAAACAACAAATGCTAGTAAATGGAACAACATATAAGAAAATGGAACAGCAAATAAGAAATGGAACAACAAATCTGGAATGGAACAACAATTCTGAAATGGAACAGCAATTCTAAAATGGAACAACAATTCTTAAAAGGAATAGCAGCTAAACAACTAAGTCTCGCAAGTAATAATCAAACTTAATCTACTAAATCAAATGCATTAATCGTAATCAAACAACAATCTTTCACTCTTAAGGCGGATCAAACAGCTCACACTAATGGAACAACGCTGATTACTGATAAGTTAAGGAACAGCACTTGGAAACCATATATGCACACAACACGCTTAAATAGCAATCTAATCTAAGCATCAATCTCAATTAAAAGGAATACGACTGCGTTTCGAAATAGAACAGTGTCACTTTTGACTCCAACAATTGTAAAGAACATAACTCTCAAGATGAATCCTGTAACATGAATGTACAGCACAAGAGCTTTGTAATAAAATAGTAACAATATTCAGTTAAGACTAATAATATTCAATCAACTCTGAAAGGAACAGTAATATGATGTAGAGTCAATACAATAGTTTTGTTCGTAGCAATATTAATGAATTAATCTTAACAGAGCATGTGATGTAAACTTATAAAGCATATCAGATTACCAAATAACGGCGATAAGCAAATCACGCAGAAATCAAATCATAATGATACAGAAGCAAGTGTCCTTCGGGGCCGGGCCCTTAGCCTCCAAGGGTACACCGCTTTAGGTTAATCCAGACGCAGAGATGAAATAATCACCAAGTTTGTATTAATGCATGAAACAAAATTACAATGAAACAGTTCTTATCGAGACTCGATGATCAAAGTTTTGATCTTAACAAAAATTACATAAAAGCATAATCATGTCGAACTCCCAAAGCTAACAATGTTGTCCCTTTTTATAAGGGTGATGGCGGAGATGTCTAAGTAACAAGATAGATAAAGCAGCGATCCCTCAGGATCAAGGATCCTAAGGGATTCGTCGAACCGTTAATCCTTAATCATCTCTTTTCCCTCTTGCGCCGAGCTAGTGTCTTCTCCTCCTTTTTAGGGCCGATTTGCTTTGATCTACTTAGCCTTGTTTGCACTCGGTCTCCCATCAAAGGGACAGCGGTTACCTTGTCCTTGTCTTTTCCTTTGGAATAGAAACTCCTCGTTTTCACCCTTTCCTACATGAGGGAATGACAATTGTTAGCGGTTAAGTCTTGCATATTAATCTCACATTTTTCGTTATAATTCTTTATCGTTTTCCAAGTTCATGATGCAAAAAGGTTTACAATTTCTACTGAAAAGCCACTAAAATGATCATCAAAAACATACATTTTTAGTACTCCACACACTCCTCCTTCGCCTGGTGAAAGTTCTACATCCAATAACTAGGAGAGTAAGAAGAAAAAGAAGAAGATGAAGAAGAAGAAGAAGTCTGATAAGCACGAGGCCACCCATGCAACTATTGCTTTGAGTATATCTCAGGTCAGAACACCTTCTGCTCCTCCGCGGAAGGTTGAGATTCCTTGTAAATTGTGCAAGGGTGACCATCTTCTTCGTGATTGCCCTAGCATTCCTAGGATCTTAGAAGTATGGTCTCACGATCTAGCTCATCCCTCATCGTCCTCTGAAGCTCATGACGATGCTACCCTATCAACTGGCAGCGGTAAGAAGAAAGGGAAGATTCGATTCCCCTGTAGGCTATGTGAAGGCAACCATCCCCTTCACCTTTGTCCGCTCATGGATAAAGCTTCTGCCGTTTTGGAAAGTCTTATAGCCTCTTCACCTCAACTTCCCGTTGGTTATCAGCGGCTCTCTTCCGACCCTCTCCCGGTTGACAAAGAGATTAACTTAGATTCTTATCTTGTCCATCCTTCTCTTCCCGAACCTGGTTGTACTCAGCCTCTTCTTGACCAACCATTGGTCAAAAAGAGTGTCAACTTGGATTCACCACCCGTTGATCACTTTGTTTCGGAAGAGCGTCATACTCATGTTCTTCAAATCTCATCAGATTTTCCTGAGTCCGAGAACGACCCTCCTATCCATGCTGATCAAGAGAGTCCTTCTTCGGTTCCTGTAGAGCAGGGGGGCAATCATACGATTCCCCCATCGAGTAGTTCAGTTGTTTCCTTCGGTTGGAGTCATTTGACTGCATTTTGCCTTCCATCCTATGTGCCTTTCTAGATTACAGTACATGCCTATGATAAGGCAGTACTTGGCATTGTCTTGGATGAGGGCGTGTCAGTTAGCCTCATGCCTTTTACTACTTGGCAAGCTTTGGGCTCCCCACAGCTTGTGCCGGTCATGCAAAATATGTTGGCTTTTGATGGAGGAACTAGTCAACCTTTAAGGATCCTCCCAAAGTTCCCTGTTACTTTGGGAGGCAAAACCGTTTATATAGACGTGATGGTTGTCCAAGGTGCTTTAGATTTCAGTCTTCTCCTTGTCTGTGATTATATTTATGCATGGGAGCTCTTGTTTCTTCACTTTTCTGTGTCGTTTGTTTTCCGCACGATGGAAGAATGGTGACTATCGATCAATTATCATACTTTAGTCACTTGGTGCCTCCTGTCCCACCGTCATCCCCCATTGGTTCTTATCCACAAGCAGTACCTTCCTTGCCACATGTCAATTATGTGGGTACCCATTTGATCCAGAGGGATATTGGTGGCCACCTGCCAAGTCCACCTAGACCCCCACCATTGTTTCTCTCAGCATTTTCAGTTTCCTTAATTGTAGCACAACTTACTATTTTTAGCAGTTTTTCGGGTCCTAAACTTCCGGAGCCGTTTTGAGGCCCTAAAAAACGTTTTTTGTGAAATCTGGGGGCAACATCGGTCCATGGACCGATGTTACTCTTCCCAAAGTGGTAGTTCTCGGATAGATCTTTCTAACAAGCTATTGTATGCATCAAACAAAGATCGTATGCCAAATTTATGACCGCGGGAAGTTGATGTACCAATTTACCCAAACGGGGCCCACAATTTGGCATTTCATCTTCTAGGGTTAGGTTTTGGAATGTTAAGGGTTTTCCATTGTTTCTCAACAATAAATAGGCCTTCGAGCCTCATTGTAACAGAGTTCAGAGGCATGTAGCCACCACATCTCTTCTCAGAGATAAGCTACTGTCACCCTAGTTATTTCCATTACTGTTTGTAAGCATATTTCAGTATTTTACATTAATGAAATGAAGTATTATTTCCACTACATATATGTGTTTATGGTTATCTCTGTAATTTGTTGCATTCTTGTTTAAGTCCAGATCAGTGGTATCAGAGCGGTTTGCTTTTTCTCTGTTTTTATTTGCATGTCCCCAACAAGGTCGTGATATAAGGAGTTAGGGCTTGAACTGGTTGAACCTTTGCAAGACCAACCTCGCAAATCCCAACAACCTCCCATGGCGGATGAGAAGAAAGAAGAGGAGGCAGGAGATCCTATCAAAATCTTGCTCGAAGAAGCCCTTGAGCGACAACGAAACGCGATGATGGACAACTTTACCCAGATCCTTCAGCGGCTACCTAGAAGTGACGCATCGGCTTCCAGCAGCTACTCTGGAAATGCCACGCCCTTTAAGGTACAAGTTAATTTTGAAATCCCCATATTCAAGGGTCAGATAGACGCAGATGCCATAGATAAATGGTTAAATCTGCTAGAGGGTTATTTTTCTGTTCATGAATTTTCGAGTCGGGAAAAGATTGTTTTCGCTCTTCTCAAAGCAGCCCCCCACGTCAAGGACTGGTGGGAAACCTACAGCGAGCAGAAGGATGAAAATACTGGCTCACTATTTTCAGCCGCACCCACCTGGAATTCATTCTAGGATGCCATCAAGGAACATTACTACCTTGTCAGAAGCTATGAAGATGAATACATAAAGTGGACCACACTACGGCAGGGAAGGGACCAAGACGTGCCGGAGTCCACCAATCTTTTCCATACCCTTCGCACACAGTTGGGTATCAAGGATTCAGAGCAGCATTTGATACTCAAATACTGCAGTTGCCTGCACAAGTATATCCAGGAAGAAATAGAATTCCTGAACATCTCCTCGCTCGGCACAACATACCGATATGCTGTCAAGGTCGAGTAGAAGTTTAAACAAAAGAAGCGAGACTTTGGATTTGTGAATCCGAAGCAAGGGAAAGGTGCCCCTAAACCACAGAACAAAGTACAAAGCCAAGGCGGGGCAACCCAAGACAACCCGCCAAAGCTACAAGCAAAGAACAGCTCCGCGAAGCCGAAAAAGGACACGGGAAAATGGTGTGAGTTCCATAAGAGCTCCACTCACAACACAAGTGAGTGTCGGGCCAAGCAGTCACTGGTGGCTGAGCTAAAGGTTTCAGAATTAGATGCATGTTCCGACTCTGAGTCAGAACCCGACAAGGGGAATGACAAAGGGAAGCAGATCATTGATGTGGATCCCAATGCCACTGTTGCTACCACCAAGATCTAGAAAAATGAACCCAAAGATCCAAAGGAGGAGGAGTGTCTCTTCCACTCCTAGATGTGGGTGAAGGGCTCCCCGCTACGGCTGATTGTCGATAGCGGGAGCCAAAAGAACCTCATTTCAGCAAAGGTAGTGAAGCGGTTGGGCTTACCGACCACAGCACATCCACAACCGTACACCATTGGGTGGCTTCACCAAGGACGGGATCTTCGCGTGACCCAGCAGTGTCGCCTTCCATACAACATTAAGCCCTTCACAGATGAGGTATTGTGTGACATTGCTCCCCTTGAAGTTTGTGATGTATTATTAGGAAAACCATACTTGTGGAAGTGACATGATGTGTATGAATCAAGGCCCCGTGCTGTTATTATTACATTGGGAAATAAGTTGTACAGGATACCAAAGGTAGCACTGCCTACCACCATCTCTTTGATTACTGCAAAACAATGCAGTAAGCTCATTTCCAAAACCGGGAAATTTGTTTTCCTGATGATACGCCCTCAAGGAAATAAGAAGACGGTGGCCACGGCCTCCAGACAGGGCCCCTCTGCACGAAAAATACAGATGGAGAAGGTCATGGAGGAGTACAAGGACATCTTCACCTCCCCCGCAGGGGTTCCTCTGCACTGTCAGGTCAAGCACTCCATCGATTTGACCCCAGGTACGTCGCTACCCAATGGACCAATTTATCGGTGCTCTATTCTAGAGAACAATGAAATCAAGAGGCAGATTCAGGAGCTACTGCAGAAAGGTCACATCCGTCTGAGTTCATTGCCTTGTGGGAGCTTGATCGTGTTGGTACAGATGAAGGATGGGACTTGGAGACTCTGTATTGACTATCGGGTGCTGAACAAGATCACTGTCCGTAATAGGTACCTGATCCCGCAGATTGATGACCTCCTAGACCAACTAAAGGGGGAAAAATATTTCAGCAAGTTTGATCTGAAGTCAGTATGTCACCAGGTACCAATCGAACTCTCTGATGTGTGGAAGACTACCTTCAAAGCCAAGGAGGGCCTTTTCGAATGGTTGGTTATGCCTTTCGGATTGATGAATGCTCCTACAACCTTCATGATGCTAATGGATGACATCTTGCGGCCATTCACCAACTCATTTGTAGTGGTATACTTGGATGACATTCTGATATTCAGCTAGAGTTGGGAAGAGCACCTCCACCACATCCGACAAGTTCTCCAAACACTGTGGCAACACAAGCTATGTGCCAATTTGGAGAAATGCACTTTTGGCATGACCCAGGTTTAGTATCTAGGATACATTATTGATGAACAGGGGGTGCATCTGGATCCAGCCAAGATCCAAGTCATTCGGGATTGGCCATCTCCAACCACTCTGACAGAGCTCCGCAACTTTCTAGGTCTTGCCAACTTCTACCGCAGGTTCGTGTTGGGGTTTTCTCATATCACTTGGCCCTTGAGTCAAGTCACCAAGGGAGGAGCGAAAGCAAAATTCTTTTGGTCTGAATCTCAACAGAAGTCATTTATAGAGTTGAAAGATCGCCTCTGCATAGCACCAGTGCCCGCGTTACCAGATTTACAACAACCATTTGAGGTCGAGACAGATGCCTCTGACTATGCAATTGGGGCAGTCCTTACTCAACACAGGAATCCAGTGGCATATCACAGTGAAACACTTTCAGACACAGTCTGGAAGTATCCCACTTATGATAAAGAGATGTATTCCATTGTGCAGGCCTACCGACAATGTAAGCATTACATTTTGGGGAAGGAAACGGTCATCCACACAGACCACCGATCCCTACAGTTCATACAGACCCAGGGGAAATTACAGAATGATCACCATCAGAAGTGGTCTACATACCTACAACAGTTCCATTTGAATATCAAGTATAAGAAGGGAAACACCAATAATGTTGCAGATTGCCTCAGTCGACCACCGATCATGGCGTTGACCACCATGCTCAACTCTTGTGGGCATGAGACTTCTGATTGGCCACTTCTCTACAAAAGAGACCCAGAATTCGGCCACACATACCAGACACTCTTGGAGGGTCGACATGTTCCAGATTTTCACGTCTAGGATACCCTGTTATGCCACCTGGGTCACCTTTGTGTTCCTTCAAGCGAGCGTGCCAAGGTGATTTGGGAATCACACTATAGTCGGACTGTTGGGCATTTCGGGGTCGAGAAAACGGTGGCAGTATTGCAAAAGTATTTATATTGGTCGAATCTTCGACAGCATGTCAGGAAGTACATCAGATCATGTACTGCCTGTGCCATTGCCAAACCGACCATCAAGAAGCAAGGCCTCTATACCCCGTTGCCTACCCCTAGTCGACCTTGGGAATCCATCTCCATGGATTACATGTCAGGCCTTCCTTCCACTAAGCATGGAAATGACTGTGTTTTTGTGGTCGTCGACAAGTTCTCGAAGATGGCCATTATGACAGCCTGCAAGAAGAATATCACAACAGAAGCCACTGCTAAACTCTTCTTTGAACGAGTGTGGGTGCACTTTGGGATCCCACAGTCTATCATCTTAGATCGGGACAATCGGTTCCTTAGTACATTTTTGTCCAGTCTCTGGTCAATGCTGGACACCAAACTCACTAAGTCCACAGCCTTCCATCCTCAAACTGATGGCCAGACAGAGGTTGTCAATAGGATGATTGTACACATTCTGCGCATGTACAACTCAAAGCATCCATGCACATGGGACGAGAGCCTCCCCTATGTTCAGCACAGCTACAACCGAGCTCTTCACAGCTCGACTTGGGCTTGGGATTCCAGCCACTATGCCCCATTGATGTGGCCATGCCACTTGCAACTACTCACACAGATTCGGCTCATGTCCAGTCCGAAACGGACAAGGAAAGTAGCTTCATTGAGCACATCCAACATATTCGCCAGTAGGTCCATGACATTCTGGAGAAATCAAATGTTGAGTACAAGCAGCGACATGATCAACATCGGGTGCCACACAAGTTTCAGGTGGGCGACAAAGTCTAGTTGCATTTGCAAAAGGAACGCCTTACTGGAGCCTATCAGAAACTGTGACCACTTCGATATGGTCCTTACACCATTACTAAGGCTGTGGGAGACAATGCATTTGAGCTCAGCATTCCCCCATTCCTTGGCTTGCACCCAGTGTTCAATGTGGACCGCCTTCGACCATACTTTCCACCATTGCTAGACACATCCGACATTGCAGAACAGCTCACACCCACAAAATTAAATCCAGATTGCATGGAACAAGATGCAACTGATCGGATTATGGACACACAGATCAAGAACACTCGCTAACAGAATATCCAACTGTATTGAGTTGTCAAAGCAGGCCAACTCCTTCACCAGGGCAAGTGGCTCACCAGGAACCAAGTTCAGCAAAAGTTTCCTCATCGCATGGAGGAGCTCAACGCAATGGGGACCATTGCTTCCTAAGGTGGGAGGAATGATCCAGTGGGATATTGGTGGCCACCTACCAAGTCCACCTGGACCCCTACCATTGTTTCTCTCAGCATTTTTAGTTTCCTTAATTGTAGCACAACTTACTATTTTTAGTAGTTTTCGGGTCCTAAACTTCCAGAGCCGTTTTGATGCCCTAAACGACGTTTTTTGGGAAATCATGGGGCAACATGGGTCCATGGATTGATGTTTCCCTTCCCAAAGTGGTAGTGCTCAGATAGATCTTTCTAACGAGCTATTGTACGCATCAAACAGAGATCATATGCCAAAGTTACGACCCCGGGAAGTTGATGTACCAATTTACCCAAATGGGGCCCACAGTTTGGCGTTTCATCTTCTAGGGTTAGGTTTTGGAACGTTAAGGGTTTTCCATTGTTTCTCAACAATAAATAGGCCTTTGAGCCTCATTGTAATAGAGTTCAGAGGCATGTAGCCACCACATCTCTTCTCAGAGATAAGCTACCGTCACCCTAGCTAGTTTATTTCCATTACCGTTTGTAAGCATATTTCAGTGTTACATTAATGAAATGACGTATTATTTCTGCTGCATATATGTGTTTATGGTTATCTCTGTAATTTGTTGCATTCTTGTTTATGTCCGGATCACCGTTTTGTCTCTGCCTTTGCTGATGATCATGCATATGGTCTCGTACATCATGTACTGGGGGCATTGGAACCCGATCTGTCATTTGTGTCTCATGACATGTGTTCCTCCCGAAGCATGTTTCTTCCATCTCGCAAAGACCTCTTGGGAGCCATGTTCTCATGTAGCCCATGAACAGGAGTGTTGAGCATAGTTCCTTGTCTTGTGTCAAGCTCGTTAAAAAATGAAACAAGGGGTATGGAGCATAGTTCCTTGTCTTGTGTCAAGCTCGTTAAAAAATGAAATAAGGAGTGTTGAGGAAAGTTCTTGATCTTGCGTCAACCTCGTTAAAAAATAAAACAAGGTTACGAGGATAGTTCTTTTACTGTGTCAACCTCATTAAAAAATGAAACAAATCCCTTTCCAAATCGAGTCTTTTATTACAATCTCATAAAATCCGAGTCGAGTCTTTCCAATATCTCGAAAGTGAACCTTCATTCTATCCACCTCGTTGAATGCAATGAAGCTTGTGGGGCATGTACCTCGATTTGCGTCATTATGCTGGGGGCATGCAAACTTATAACAAGCATAGTTTTTCATTTCAAGCTTGTGTAAACATGAAACCGAATCCAAGTAGAGTTCTCCATGGTTCAAGCTTGTGTAAAAATGAACCCATACCCGATTTACATCTCGTGACTGCCTTTTTTATCCGCTAAATTATGCTAGATGAGCCTTGGTTGTTTCATTCCAATGCCACCATCTCTTTGGCCGATCATATGCTTTCACTTGGTTGTTTTTCCTTTCTTGAGGGACTGCAGTGATGAGTGGTCTTATTAGCCAGCCTCTTGACCATTACATGTTTTGAGCAGTTCCATTGCCGGAACCAGTTGCTACCCATTATACCACTCATTCCTCTAGGACGAGTCACCTTTAAGATCTTTTTCTGACTTGACGAGTTTTTCCCTTTTTTGACTCGTTAAATGGAATAAAAAGGCGGTCCACTTTGAGCTCTTTTCTGACCGTATAAACGTGAAAAGATTGCCATACTTTTTTTGTTTCAAGTTCAATATTGGTTATGAAATGTCGTGTCTTCGATCGCTTTTCTACTTTTTCGGATCAATGTCACTAATTATGAAAAGTACTCCTTGATCGTAATGGTCAAGCAGTTCTCTCGAGAATTATTTTATACTTTTTCGGGCTCGAGGGACACAAATTTATGAAAAAGGACCTCCCTAGAGTTTGCTTTTCCGTGTCTTTTTCAAACTCTCTAAACATGAAAAAGACTCCAAGTTTTACCTATGTCAAACTTGTTAAACCCTGACAACATTGGACTCGTCACCATGACGAGACTCGAGCTTCTCCTCCCTAGGGCTTGTTAAACTATCACTAGGTTGGATTCGTCCGAAGGACGAACTTATATTACAAGCATATGCTATCCCCTTCAAGCTTGTCTTCAAAAATAATTGGGGTACTCACCAGCAATGGTGGGGGAAAATTTGGATGTCATCATTGGCAGCTAGTCACTCTTGAACATCGACAATTTTGCTTCTTGTCGGGTTGGGATATCCACACATCGTTAGTTGGCCTTCCAGGGTTCCGGGTAGCCATTTTGCCTCATTCCATCTGATCCGTGTTGTCTCCATCGAGCTTCTGATCCCTTGGTACCAAAATGCTGCCTCATTCTGGTGTCGTGTCACCGATATGTTCAAGAGAATAATCCTTCTTCATTTTACACCCTTACCTCCTCCTCTGATACTCTGTTTCACCATCTACCACTTGTTCCTTATCTCGTGTCGTTGATGGGGGAAACATTATGGCCCTCCTGCGATGGGTCGTCTCTTGTCGATGCCAGCTTATTATCCAGGAGATTGATCTAGGGATCCTCTTCGGTACCTTGGAGCTTGCATGCCTCAATGGCAAGTTCTTCGTGCCTGACGACAGACTTTCATCATTGGTTTTCGATTGGGTGATTCCACGAGTGTTCGACTTCAACTCATTTTTCACACTTAGTGGATTGTACTTGATAGTACCTTGAGAGCCGTTGGAATTATTGGTGGTTTCTCTCGCGCTTGTTAATGGTTTTCATCATTGGCCGGTAATCAAGCGACTTTCTATCATGCTCGACCTCAGCACATCTATTCGCATGCTAGAATTTGTACTATGATCGGTTGGGTTTCAACACCCTGAACTAAGATTACATATGTTCAGGCTGTGTGGATTGGTTCATGATTACATACATGAATCTTTAATGGATGGCTGCGACCATACCTGAGTCTTCATGGGTGGCTGCGACCATACCTTTATCGTTATCATGGTTTTGTCAACTAGGTGGCTGCGTCGATACCACAGACCTAGTTTCATATGTCTTTTGGATGGCTACGCCCATGCCTAGACTACATGTATTTGACTATCAGAGATATCAGTTGTACTTGCACTTGCAGGTTCTTCAAAGTGGTGTTCTAGTTTAGACAGTTTCGTAAAGCATTTCACCCCTCCCATTCTCTTGGGCTTCATGCTTTAGGGGGCATCTATTACATAGGAATTTGTCACTGTTCTTATCTCAGTCCTTTTGCTGTGTCATGTGTCAAATAAACATGTTCATATCTTCCAACTGATGTAAGAAGATTAAACAAATGCTCTTTGCTACTGCCAATTGACCCTCATTCCCTAAGTTTCTGCCTTGTCGCGAGTAAAACCTTAATATACGTGACGTTCCCATGCCCATAATGGTCTCATCGCGACTCCGTCGTAGGTGTACATATGTTTCCCACGACGGTCGGATTTCTAGACCCAATGCAAGGTTATGAGTTGTATATAGCGACGATGAGTCTGTGTGCATTGCCTCCTAGCGATGTCGTCGTGGAGAATTAGTTTATGGCCTGCGACGATCCACATGGGCGAATTCATTTCAACAGTCGGCCTTCCGGATGTCTCCAAACCTGGTCGTTGGGATAGTTTGGGTCGCCCTTCCCCCTATGGTATGGTAGTTCCATCATTTGTGCTACCTTCCTTGAGGATGAGCTCCTCCTCCCACATTTCATGGAGATTCCTTATCCTATAAAATCACTCACCATTGCTAAGATTTGCTATTTCCTTAGTTACTAGTTTGTTTGGTTGGGCAGTGCTGCTAGTGCTTTTGAGTTTGGTAGATAGCTAGTGTGGGTGTGACAAGTGTGGGATTGCTGATAGCTTGTGGAAGGTTGTGGAGTGCCCTTAACTTTGTGTTAAAGCTCATGATTGAGAGAGAGACATTGTATGATTGGGAGATTCATCTTTGAAGAGTGAATGCTTGAGAAACATACTGGCTGGACCCTCTAAGAAGGCTTGCGACGTCAAGACTTGGTTGTAAGCTTGATATTGATTCATTATTAATACAATCAATGATGTTTTCCTATGTCTTGTATGTAATTTACTTGATAGCTCATGACTTCTTGGCTTTATGAGTAAATAGATCATTGTTGTTCTCAGTTATGTGCTCTGTTGTTTTCTTGTGTTGTTTCAGGTTGATTGCTCATTGAAGAGAAGGAAACGGAAGCTGGAGCAGCGCAATAGAACTTCATCAACCACCAGTTTGAGGTATGCCTCCAATGATGGCTGTTTAAGGAAAACAATTGTTGATCTATCTTTGTTGTGACTAGACCCACTCTAGGGCTAGAGGGGTTGCCTCTGTCCGTAGAGGGAACACTTTCTTGCATCATAGTCCTTAAGAAATGAAGGCATCTCTAGTAGAATGGAAGGTGGAAACTGTTGGGTTGTGTTATATTCTTTCCACGACTAGCACCCTATATTAGGTGGGTGAACCTACCTATGGTTTTGTGCATGGTTTTGGGCGCAATTGTTTTCGGTCCATGTTATTGGATGCTTCGGCATGTATATATATGTGTTTTAACATTGAAAGGAATATAATGAAAAATCAAGTTGGTAGTCTCAGTTTTGGGATCAAGGAGAAAATCACTGTGTATATGTGTTTTATGTTTCATGCTCTCGCATTTTTTATTTTCTATTCTTAGAATTCGTATGTAGGTAATTTCTGTACGGGGTTAAAACCTACAAAAACAAACACAGAGTAGGTTGGTCCCAACTTAGTAAGAATGGAATAGATAATGCTACCATCTTCTTTCATAACCTTAATGCCTTCCAAGAGAAGTCTAAGGGTCTTGAAATTGGAAAAAAATAATTCAATAGAAGAAAAATTATTGGGGTCCAACGTGTTAGCACCTAAATCTGCCTTAGGCTGAAGAAGGCAAAAATTAGGGTAACCACAAGCCACGCTCAGTTTGGTAGCTAGCAATACCAGAGCAGGAGAGGGCTCTCTCCGAGTCACGCTCAGCGAATGGATAGGTAAGATTGGTCTGAGATGACTTACAATGCGATATTTACGTTAGGCTAGTAAGTGAAAGAGGATTTTGGAAAAGATTTTTGAAAGTGGCCGAGCTTCTGGGATGTATATGGGACTGGCACTTAGCAAAGAACAGAGAATTGAGAATGAAGGCACAGATAATCCCGTGAGGCAAGGTAGGCGTGAAGCGCAGCAATTTCAACTTAAGATGACACGGAATGGAAAGATTGCCGAAGATAGTGAAAAGGGCATGGTCGCATGAATCCTTTTCAACAGAAGAATAACACTGCACATGAAATTTTCCCATAGGCAAAGCAATATAAATTGAATTCTACCTAATCTCACTTAGAAAATTTCACTAAAATGAAACATGAAATGAATTATGAAACATAACAAGACATATGGAACATAAGAACACATTTGCTACACTCACAACCACAAGAATCTCATGAAACAGAGCCGTTGCCTTTCATTAATCCTCTGTAAAAAATACACAGTGCAGAAACAGAGTTTCTTTCCCACAGTCTCCCAGAAGTTACAAGCCAGCCAACGCTTTGCAAATAACTTGCATAAAATATATAGAAAGTGTAGAGAAGAGATGGAACGCCCAGGGGTTGGGAAGTTACTCAAATCATTTCGAAAAGGAGATGGAGAGCCAACCATCAGCTACAGGTGCAGCGCTCTCAAGCATGACATTTGGCTGGGGTGACCCTTTGCATTCTTTTGCCACTTGGATAGATGCCCATATGGAGAGAAAACTCTTTAAATGCCGCCTTTGGTGCCAAAAACCCGAAGTGTAGATGACTGGGCCCACTTGGAGAAGTCGCGACCCAAAATTTCGCGAAACGGAAGCAAATTGACCGTTTTTTCCCCTATGCACCACGCCAAATTCTCTGTGTGTCGTGCCACTTTGAAGCCTATTTTGGGGAACTTGCAGGTGTCCAAAATGTGCCCAAGTCGGCTTGTTGGAAAGCCTATCCTATCTACTTTCTAACCCCACTGGAATTTCTCAATTTGGTGCTCATTTTCCCCTCCAAATCTTCATTCTCCAAGACTGCTTTCTGTGTGTCAAAAAAGTGGCAGAGAGGCCATTTTTGGGTGTTTTTTGACCTTTAGGAGACCCAAAACTTGTCAAAATTTCTTGCCCGAACACCAGTAGTCATAATTTTTAATGCTAAATCCAAATACGCAAGCGGTTTCTCCATTGGAATTTGACCAAAACTTCCCCAAATTTGCTGAAATTTGGGCTAGAGGTTCCTTATGGGGTGCCATGCTGAGCCAAGGAAGCCTTAGACAAGATTATAAGTCTATCTTGTTCCTTTGCCCGTTTTTCCCTTTTTGATGCCTTCCTTAGGTTTGCCTTCAAATTCCTTATTCGTGCCTTGCAAACCGTGTTCCGTGCCCAATAGTGGTTTTTCATGTTCCTGAGCATGTCCCTGTCCTTGTGTTCTTTTGTCGACAACTTCTCTAAGTTGATGTGGATCTTCTTGAGCCAAATCACTCAATCAGCCTCTGTCTCCTGCTGAATAGGTGTCTTCTCATTTAGGCTTCTTCGGGCAACCTGCCGGTCTTCATGGATGTTTTGCAGCTCCATGATCTCATGTTAGTCCTCAGGCTGCTTGTTTCTCTGCTCCAAATACTTGATGATCCATTTTGCCCTCTCCACATCTCCATCATCATCTTGAATGAGGATGAAATCGACCTCCTGTTCACCTGATGGCCCCTCATCAGGCATAGGTTTCTTGTCCTTGTCATGTATTGCTCTGAGGGGAGCATCAGCAAGCAAATCCAATTTAACCTTTTCTTTTTCCTGATTAGGGTTTCCTGGATTATTTTATTCAACTGCTTTATTTTGACTTTGGAGACCTAATTCCTTGTGTAGCAATGAGTAGCCATGCATCTTTGAAATTTGTTATCTCTTTTGGCCTTCTTAAGAATATTGTTTAAATGGAAATTTACTTTGTCAAGCCAAAACTCCCTATTTTCATTGATTTCTCCTGTGGGCCTGTTCTCCTAAAGCTGTGTCACTATGGGTCTCCTCCTCATATTCTGATAAAACCTCGGATGCCATGACTGTTGTTTTAAAAGTTGAATTTCGGCTACCCTTTTATTTAAATGAAGCTAGAAGTTGCTTTGACAATCTGCCACCAAGGGGACAATTTAATAGGGAGCATTAGGATGGGGATAATATAATGGGAATAGGGGTTTATAGGAGAATTTTTTTTAGGGATATACAGGGGTTTTTGGGGTATTTTGATAGGGTAGGGTTTGGGTTTTTAGCAAGGTATGGTTTTAGGGTTTGTAACGTAGGGTTTGTGTTTATTGAGCAATAGGAGGAGGGGAAAGGGAGTATGATCTTGGTAATGTTAGGGTAATGATTATGGGGACAATGGAATAGGGGAATAAGGAGTAGGGGTAGGGTAGGAAGAATAACCTTGGCAGCAACAACACTGTAGCAAAAACCCTAGCAGAACAGTCTTTCTTTGACGTCTTCTTGTGTTTGCTTTATGAAACTTTTTGCATTCAATCATAGGCAATAAATCATCATATCTCTATCAAATTTGATGCACAAGTGAGTTTATGGAGCCTACCTTGAAATTTTATGGGCTTCACAAGAAATGAGGCAATTTGGCACAATTTCAGGCCCTTTTTTCCCTGTGCGCCGCGCTCTCTGTGTGTGTCGCACCAGTGTAAATTTTACACTGGAAAATCTCTCCCAGTGCGCCGCGCTCCCTCTGTGCATCGTGCTCTTTTCCAGGTGATGTTTGGAGGCCTTACCGTGTCCAAATTGGGCACAAGATAGCTCTTTGGAAAGGTATTTGAGTCTACTTTCCAACCCAACTGGAATTTTTTCAATTTGGAGTTCATTTTTTCTGTCAAAAATCAAATCTCCCAAGACTGGTAAAAATGTGCCCAGTGAGGCTGCCTCAAGGCAGAGTGCTGTTACAATCAACATTTGAATGCCTTTCTCAACTCCAAATTGAGCTCATGATAGCTCATTGGAAATATCTTTGTGTCTAGTTATCATGTGACTCATCAAGTAAGTCATTTGGCCAACTTATCTAGGAGAAAACTTGCTTTTCCCAAAGTCACTTCAGAGGTGCATCAATTCTCCCGAGGCAATTGTATTTTTGACATTTATTCAAAACCATGACACCTGTGTAAAACGTGAAGGAGGTTTTTCTTCCCTGGCTTGTTTTGAAGAAAAACCTCTCAGTTTTTCCAAATTCATATTTCTTTGCCTAGAAACATCATTTGAGTGAAACCTACCCCGATGTGTGGAACAAGAGATTTGTCGAAATGAAGCGAAGTGAAGGGGATAGGGAGCTTCTAAATTCTTGAGGGAATTTTGGGAGGTAGGGAGGGATGTTAGGAAGTAGGGGAAAGTGGAATCTCTGAAATTGAGTGAGGGGAAGGCGTCCAAAAGGGCAAAACACAAGCCCAACCTAGAAAACTGCCAAGTTGTAGCAAGAAACTAGGGTTTGTGCGAAAATGAGGAATTTGGGGAATCTCAGTGATGGGAAGTGTTTGATGAAGTAATTTAAGGATAAGGGAAGGTGTATGAACATCAGGATACAAGTTTTGCCAATGATTTGACCGTCCAAGAGAAATTGCCCTCAAAACCCTAGGAGAGGGAAATGACCGTAGCTAGGCGCTACTGAAGCATGAACAAGGTGTAACATGACCCATTGGAACCTGACATGATGATGGCAACCCTCTGAATGATGGTAGACTCAGCCGAATGGTGACATGGACCAACATTTGGACAACTTTAGAAGGAGTACAAGCAAACCCTAGACCTAATGCCTAGTGGCCAAATTTTGCTTGAAGACTTACTGAAATGACAAAAATTGACCTTGAAACCTTAAAATCACTTTGTAAGAGCATGTTTGATCACTGGAGGAAGGCTGCAAATACTGACACTAACACAACGTAAGCAAATCATTTTCGAGTTGATGGGCTCTAATTTCATTTTTAATTCCAAAAACTTTAGTGAGCCATTTCATTGCTTCATTAGGGGTATCAAGTTCTGCGATATGGAATCACTTCATGTCTAGAACATATCGTGACCGTCAGATTGCAAGTTACAAATGTACATAGTAAATAAACACACTTTACCTAACTCTACACTAGGCCAAGTTATAGTTAACTATTTCCTACGTGTTGGAATATCCTAACAAGATGGAGACCATCAAGAAGTGGCTAGTGCTTACTAATGTTTATGAGGTTATGAGTTTCATTAGGGAAGCATAATACCTTATAAATATTTATGAAGGAAATGAAATGAAATACAAATTTATGACAAAAACATAAAGATATAGTAAAATTCGACTTCTGTTAATAAATGGAATGTGCTAAAACTATAAATAATATAGAATCAAACAAACTCACTTGAATGGTGCTAGCCTATCTCTGAGAAGAGATGTGATGCATATGTGCATTCATCAAAGTGCATGTTAATGAGGCTAAAAGGCCCATTTTGATAGAAAGAAACAATGAGGAAACCCTAAACACCCAAAAACCTAACCCTAGGAGATAAACAATCAAAAGGTTTGTTGCCCTGATGGGGTTAGTTGGTACATCAACTTCCCAAGGTGGTAATGTTTACATATGATCTTCATTTGGCATGCTCAGTAGCCCATTGAAAATATCAATCCAAGAAGTACACATTTTGACAAGGCTTAAGACATAACCTAAGGCTTTTCTTGGGCTCCTACCATGTCAAGAAAACCTCATATTGGGCCTCAAAATTCTACCAGAATTTTAGGACTTGAAAAAATGTAGAAAAACTACCAATAGGGAGAGTTTTTCTTTGAGCCAGTGGAATAGGTGGGTCGCCACCAATATCCAGCTGGATCAATACCCAAGGCAATTCATAGCCACATTTTTAGTGGTAGCAGCACCAATCCATGCCATAATAATGAGTTATGTGATTTTCTAGTGGGGAAAGGGTTAGAAGAGGGATTTTGAGGTGATCCTTAAACTTTTGTGGATATTCCACTAGATAGCTCATCATAATAGAGCTGATAATATTATATTAGAAATCTGAAAATTCTACACTATTACCGTTATAATAAACCTCTAGATCTGTAAATTTAACTATAATTAGTGCATGAATGTGAATGGAAATTATTAATAAAAGTAGAGAATGAAAAAATAAGCTCACACACACATATACAGCACAAAATATGCACTGGGAAACCATTTCGGGGGGAAAAACTAGTTGGAAGGTGAGGTTGCTTCACTCTCTTTCTTTGTTTGGAAATATCGCTGCAGGTACAAAGAAGTAATTTTTGTGACCCATGGGATGCTACAGCACATAGATCCTTTCTATGTGCTCTACCTCGTATCTCTCATGGCTATCTTTGATCAACTATGGAACAAAATTCTCTTAAAAGAATGTAATGCCTCTTCCTCCTAGTGGCCTGGTTATAACACAACCCGATAGCCTACTAGTGGTTAATTTTGACTACATCATATCATAACTAGAGTTATAATAGATATCATTTTTAGGATTTAACTGCATTAAGTAAGTCATTCATGTATGACCATTTCCATGAGAGGTAGTCGTAACTGACTATTTTCTCACGATTTTTGAATAGTTCACTTAGCACTCATTGCATCAGGTGATTTCCATTAGAGTTATAATATAGACTCTTCTAGAGTATTTTATATCACAAAAACGTGGATATCCCTTTTCCATGAATAATGGTGGCTGACGTGACATCCTCCCAAATTATAGGTGTGAAACAAGAAGGTCGACTTATGAGTGGCATAACTTTTTCATATAGACTCTGATTGATGTGCTTCTTGTGTTGTTGGAAATATTTCTGTGTGTAGAAGAACATGAAATGGTTTTGTTCTAAATTGACAAATTTTAACCCCCCAAAAACACCATTTGATGCCTCAAAACACTTTTATAAGCTTTCGGATCCCATTTTGCCAAATTGGGTCCCATTGGTAAAAATGGTCCCATGAGATGATTCGTCCAATTTTTCCACTTTGAATGCATCGAGATGGATGAAAAACAATATAATGATCCAATCCAGATCACACCTCCCCATTTTAGGAGGCTTTTGGTCCCTAAAATATTTTACTAAATGAGGTGAGGAAAATTTTCCTGCACCTTCTCTCTGATGTACCATTTAGCTTTTCCTAGAAGTTGTCCCCTCAATCCAATATGCCAAAGGTCATGCTGCTCTGTCTTGGAGTTCTAGACCTCTTCTGCAAAATTGTGTCTTTTTTAAGCATCTATTTATGATTATGATATATTGATCCATTTGCTTTGTTTCTTTATGTATCTTGGAGTTATGAAATGTGTGTTAGAATAAAAATGAATATGGGGTTGCGAGCACCCTGTTATGTCTCCCCATATTCATGAAGTCTTTATTGCACATTGGGTGAGACTTTCTTCCCTTTGGGAAGATTGAACTTTCTTCTTCTTCTTCTTCTTCTTCTTCTTCTTCTTCTTCTTACTAAGGAATCTTTTGGTTCCTCTTTATTGATTCAATTTCCCATTCCTAGATGCATTTCTCAACTATGGAAAGAGAACAGTAACAAATGAATGTAACCCCTCCCTTTCCTAGTAGACCAATATCTAATGTAGATTGATAGTTTCCTAGGGTTAGGGTTAGGGATTTTCAATGCCCCAGCCCTCAATTAATTTAAGGGTTTTGGATGCTCTATAATCTTCCAAACATGACTATCGCCACATGTATGGTAAATTGAGATTGATGTGGCATTTGTTTGATGCCATAGTTGTTGACATGGTAGGTCATCTTATGGTAGGCATAACTTCCACATACAAACTCCAATTGAGCTTATGTTTGTACCATTGGAAAACTTCTAGTGTGTAGAATAAAATTGATGGGATTCAAGCAATGCTTGTAAATTTTTGACCTCAAAAAGTGTCATTCAATGCCTCAAGCCAAATTTGGAAATCTTTGAATTTCAAATCACCAAACTAGGACTTGCCCCTAAATTGGCTCTCCAAGCTAGTTCCTCCAAATTTTCCATATAGAAAGTATTAAGGTGGATAAAACATATATAAAGATCCATTTTGGATCACTTTCCACATCCATGCTTGAATCCCTTGCTTTAGATTTAGTACTAGATGTCATTATTACTAAAGTTTTTCTTAGCAAGTGCATTCTTCCTATCCCAAATCTAGGTTTCCTTTCAAACATGCCTTCTTATATTTCCATTAATATTTTTTACATTAGTAACATTACATCTCAACAAAGTTCCTTCAAGAGATGCATTATTAACCACTACCTTAATTGAGCTCACTGACTCTATTTATAGACTGGTGGAAGATAAAAATACCCTAACTACCCAACATTCTAATAGATGTACAAACTAAGATAATTGCATTAGTTGTCAATGTGGTTGGTTCCCCAATATGCAAAATAATCCTAAATTTGGGCATATTTTATATTTTCACTAAATTTATTCATCATGCACCAGCTTTACATCATTTTCGCACATTTTGAAACAAAATACTAAAACAAAGGAACCAACATTTCACTTACATATAGTTTTTAATGTCTTACTATTTTGGTGTACATTTTCCCACCATTGGAACAATATTTAACATAACCTAAACCTCAAATAACTTTGCTCTAGAATACACCACCTTGGAAAAAAACATGGTTAAATTATTGATATTAAGATGATGCACACCATGAACAAGGACATTGTTTCATTTGACGTTTCAAGTTTAGGCAGTGACATGTGCAATCAAAATGTTTCACATTAGAAAATGTAGAACAGGTGCCTTATCATTTATATCTAGATGCAACAAGGAATGTTACTAATAGCATGCAGGGAATTGATCTAACTATAACTCAATTAGGAGTTTTGTTGCAACCATACTCTTAGGCTAGATTTGCATCGAGAAAGTTCAAATATAAGTACCAATAACTTACATTCAGCCCATGTTGCCTAACATCGCGCCAAATTTCCAAAACCATATGCAAATCCATGTTGAACCACCTTAAACAATGGAACACATGCCAACAATATCATACATAACAATTTAATCTTATAAGCATCATGTAATTGTGTAGTGTATGATAGAGCTCAAGTGCTCTCTCTCAACATTATTTATAGTTAAAAAAATCTAATTTACACAAGTCATACCTCCTCTTCTCTTTCTCAAATAAACAACTAAACAAAAAGGCTAATAACAAAAGTCAAGACTAATAACAAAGAATTGACTTTTGAATCATTCTTATATTAATTTCTACATCACATTCCCTAAAACAAAACAAAAAACTAATAACAAAAATTAACTTTTGAATCATTCCTATATTAATATCTACATCACATTTTCTAAACATATTAAAAAAATTATTAATACACTCTATATAAACAAATTATTAATTTTATTAAATACTTTTAAATCTTAAATAATTAAATCAAAATTTCAATTAGTCAATATTCCATAAAAATCATCGTTGAAATGTATTTAATAAAATCTATAAATATATTTCAATCAAATAAAAATGAAAATTGGTTAGGTGAAATTGGTTGAAATATAAATATTTGTGTTAGGTGAAATTTGTTGGCAATAAAAATATAAAAATGAAAATTGTAACTCGTCTATTTTATCAACAATATTCGCAAACGCGATGAGGTCCCTAACGGCTGATGGAAGAAACTCCTTTTTAATGACGTTGATGTAACCCACATAATGTCACCGGCAAGCACCGTTATGTCGTTTCGGATTTGAAATAGAATAGAATTTTCGCATCTTCAGGGATATAGTTTATTATTATTTTTTCTAAATTGAATATATATATATATATATATATATATATATATATATGAGTTGTGTCATGTGGAGTAGGCCATTTTATCAAAACCTAATGAAGGTTATATATATAAGTTGTGTCATGTTGAGTAGGCTATTTTATCAAACGTAATGAAGGTTTCAAAATTATACATATTCGAGGGCACTGTTTAATTTCATTGCAAATTTCTTTTTCACTTTTCTTTTTAATAGGGTTGGAAATTATAAATTTATAATAAAATTCTATAATTTCTTAAATTTTAATATGGTTGAAAATAATACAAAACTTATTTTTATTAAAATAATTATATTATAATGTAATGTAAATTTAATAAAATAATTTATTTAATATGAAATTAAAGAAAATTTGGGACTAGTGTCTAGGTAACTTAGTTGTGTTAATTGACATAGAAATTTCAATCTAGTCTTTTTTATAGTTTACTTTTTTGTTTATAGTAGTGTTTCTTACTGGTTATGGATGATTATAGTTGTAGTTTTGTTATTCTTAGCTATAAAAACTTCCTTGATAGTACTATTATTTGGTTGAATATTAGGTATGTCAGCGATAGTACTATTCTTTAATGGTGTTTCAATAGGTGAAATAAAAACCCTAGTTTGCTCCACAGTCACATCTAAAAAACTGTTTAGGGTTTCAAAAATTGTCATTGTTGTTGTTTTCTCCCCTGCATCATTTTCATTTCCCTCCACTACATTTCCCTTATTTCATTTTCCCTCCCCTTTCTCATTCACCATCCATCTATCCCCCCATCCCCAAAACTAAAAACCCTAATGAAAATTCCCACTACTCCTAAACCCTAATTTGTATACCCAAAACCCTGCCACTCCCAAAAACCCTATAATCAGCATAGAATCCCTCAGCCACTGTCCCAATCATCAAATCCCTTTCATTAAATAACAAACACCTATTATTGAATTAAAATATCTTCATATACTCATCGCTTCAAAGCAAACAGTGGCAAATATGGAGACAGATTCACCTTATGACAGAGATGAGGAAACAGTGAGTGATTCCTCTCAAGAACTTCATACACATAGAAAACCTCACAAGGGAGGCAAACACATCTAGGAGGAGCCTACTACACTTACAAAGCTATTGGCTTGTCGTCTTGTTGTAGCATGTTTCAAACACCAATATTGCTACCAGTTTTGTGAGATGGTGGAAAGAGTCAAATACCACCATGAGCTTGCTAGATTGTTTGTTCTCCATCTTCGCAATGGCCAGGTCAATTTAGCAGGTGTTACATTCACTTTGACACCTGAAACTATAGCTGAAGCAACAGGTATTCCAAAAGTGGGAGAACAATGGAACAAGGGACAGTTGGTTGACAAAGAGCATTATGAGCCTTATATCAAGGCTGGCTATCAGAAGCAGATCAGTAGAGTGTTCCCTTTCATATACCTACAGGACACATATGCTCCATTGATGAAGCTCATAATCAAATATTTCAGATGTGAAGGAAGATTTTCTCGCTTGTACGCCTACCATATTAGATTATTGATGCATTTCACTAAGGTGAGGATGATGAACCTCCTCTATTTCATGTGCCGGAATATTGAGAAAATGACCACATTAGTGAAAAGGAAGCCTCCTCATCAATAGTACAACAACATTTATCACTTTACATTGATCAAGATTGTGGTGTTGCATCAGCTGAGTTTGTTGAATGTTTCATGGGATGATTTCATTTCACATAAGGTTTTCACAAGTCCACAAGTGACCCCATCAGTTTTTCATGAGGCAAGAGGGCCTTCACATTAGCAAGAAGTGCATGAGACTCAAACCACCAGTGTGCCAGTATTCATCACTTATCAAAAGGGGACAAGGAGGCTATTTGCAGTGGAAAAATGAGTACTATCTCCACCCGGGGTGGAAGGGGTCTCGTTTCCTTCAACAACAAAGAAGGTACAAGACAAAGGTAAACAACCAGTGCATGATGAGGGGCCTTCAGAAGGTCAAGAGAGAGATTTCATTCTCATTCAAGATGAGGATGCTGATTTGGGCCCCCAAAGCTCAAGACTTAAAGAGATCATCTAGGAACAAGAAGCTGACATTCATGCCTTAGCTCTTAACCTGGAAAGAGCTAAGTGGATTATCAATTATCTTGAGCAAAGGAACAAGCAGCTGGAGGATCAGCAGACGATCATGGAGCTACAAACTATAAGAGAAAACTGGCAAGCAACCAAGAGGAGGAAAATCAAATTGACACCACTAGAACAAGAGATTGAAGCTGATCATGAATCTTGGCTAGAAAGGGCAAACATGCACTTGGAGAAACTGTTTGAGAAGTCCAAAAAAGAGAAAAATATGTTGAGGCACATGGCCTATCACTATTTGGCGAGAAACAAGATTTGCAAAGCGAGAATAAGGACCTTGAAGGCCAAATTGAGGAAAACTTTGAGGAGGAAGAAAGACCAAGATAGACTCAAAATCTTGGTTGAGGCTTCCTTAGCCCAAAATAGTACTTGATTCAGGTCACTTAGCCCAAATTTCAAGAAATTTGGCACACTTGTTGTTAATTTTGAACTTTTGGAGGAAAAAACAAGATTTTCTGCCCGGTGCATAGCACCACCTGGCGCTTGCTTTTGCTAGGGACCTCCTATGGAGGAAAACTTTACATTTTTGGATTCCTCATGAAAAATTATGAATGCCCAGGAATTACTAGAAAATTTTGTCAAGTTTTGAGCTTCCAAAAGGGTCAAAAACACCTCAAAAACGCCCTTTCTGCCCCTTTTTGGTCACACAGGAAGCAGTGTTGGGAGAACTCACTTTTGGAGGGGAAAATGAACTCTAAATTTAGAAATTCCACTTGTTCTGGAAATCAGATAGATATACCTTTCCAAAAAGCCCACTTGGAGCAAATTTGGTGCACGGCAAGGCCTCCAAAATCAGCTATAAAAAGGTGCTACGCACAGGGATAGTGGCGTAGTGCACAGGACGGAAAATTGTCATTTTTGCCAAAAAAACTCTATTTTTCACCCAATTTTTTCTCAGTTTGACTTTTTTCTCTCTCATGGTCAAACTCATAATGTAATTTGATGTAACTTGATGGACTTTGATGTAAAAATGTTGAAAATTCACTCATGGAGGTAGATACATCATGAAAAAGGTAGTTTTGAACTGAATGAATTAGTTTCCTAGATTTTAGAGGCAAGTTGTTCCACTACCTACTTTTCAGTTCTTAGTTAAGATCTTGTTGGAACAACTCCTAAACTCATGAATTCGACCCCTAAAGCTTAGCATGAGTTGTTTGTTGTCTATATCTAGTGCTTTTTAGTCATTTGTCAAGGTTGGACTTTTGTGAAAGCCTTGAGCAGCATTCTAGACTCATCTCTACAGTTTGGCAAAGGAATAGACTAGGTTTTGCAGCATTTTGTGTGATTCTTGTGGCAAGTTGATTTGGTATTGTTTCTTCTTCTGTAATTCAAGTTTACATGTGTTTATGTATACCATTATCTCTCTCTTTTCAGCTGAACTAAATAAATCAAGGATAAAGCTAGAAATCATTGAAGTTGTAGTGCTCTACCTAGGGTTTGTTTAGTTATTTATGTTTTCTACTGTTTGAAGAGGATCCCTAAGACTCTCATGCCCTCTCCAACTCCTCACCAGTCTTAAGACTCTCCATCTCATTCAATTTAAAGTACTAAAGCATTTGCCTACCTCGCCCCACAGAAACCTCTACAAAACTGAGTTCATTTCCCGGACCTAAATCTACCTTTCACATTTGAGCTAGCAAACCAACATAAAACTCAATCAAACCCCTCTGAGCATATACCTAGCCTAAAATTAGTCTTTACATCAGTCATATCAAGCCTCATTTGCTATATTTTCCTGGGATTGACAAGGAGAGAGCCCTCTCCCGACCTGGTAGGGCTAGCTACCAGGTTAAGCGTGGTTTGATGTTACCCTACGCCTGCCTTCCTTCAGCCTGAGGTAGATTTAGGCCCTAACACCTAGTGTTTGGCTTATGTTATGGAAATGTTTCCTAGCATTCAAAACCATTATAAATGTTGAACACAATGTTAATCCACTTGTCTAGGTTCTAGAAAATTGTTGGGTGTTTGGTGTCGTTTTTTAATGCAAGATAAATATTTGCATGGTGCTTAAATTTCTAGATATTTTGTCTCTAGTTTTTGTGGTTTATGTTTCATGTGCTTTCCCTCTTAGTGCGTGGTCTTTGGTGTAGTGAGACTGACTCTCTTATGCTTTGGAATTTGCATATTCCTTGACCTTTTCTCTCTAGGTGGCAATATTTATTTACTAGCCATCATCAAACTCTTGTTCTTGTGGTTCTTTTGTGGGTGAACTATTTATGTATTATCAAGAGGCTCAAGAATTTCACTAGGTTGTTACAAGGCATGAGGAATCCATCCAAAGCAGCAAAACCATTTTTTTTTTTGATTTTCCAAAGTCAATGAAAATAAGCATTAATGCAACTTTTATAATACAATGATTAAGAACACTTATGGTCTAATATAAGCAACAAATTGATGTTTTAGATAAAAAATTCTTCATGGTTAGAAACATGGTTAGCAATCTAAGCAAAGGATCTCATTTTACTACCTCCATTCACCGAATGTTAAAAATTTTACTTACATATTATCTTAAGGAGATTTGATGGACAATATGGATATGGGAAACTAGGATTTATTTTTCTCCAACATGGGACAAGAAGAAGTAAACAACCATCATGTTTTTCATCGATTCATATTGGATCATTGTATTGTTTTTCATCCATCTTGATGCTTTCATAGTAGAAAAAGTGGAGGAATCAACTCACATTACCATTTTTACTAGCGAGACCCAGTTTGGAAAATTAGGGTTTGAAACTTTCCAAGAGTAGTTTGAGGAATCAAATGGTATATTTTAGGGATAAATATTTGCCACTTAAGTGTGGCATGTTTTTCATCATTCTACACATGGATACCTTTCCAAAAATGCAAGAATTGCGTCAATCATAATCCATATGCAAAATTTATGCCACTCAAAATGTGACCTTTTGGATTTGACCACTATGATTTTAGAGGTTGCCATTTCAGCCCCAATATTCATGGGAAAATGGATAGGCATGTGATCATGATGAAGAAGACTCTAGAAGATTCCATATTGTAACTCTAGCTAAGAGTTGAAGGAGGCAAACTTAACTACTAGTAGGCTATTAGACTATGATATAACCATGCCACTAAGAGGAAAAGGGGTTCCATTCTATTCGAGCAAATTTTATCCTATAAATGAGAAGAGTAACTGAGAGTGGATGGGGAGAGATAAAACAAGGAGGATTTGTGCATTATAATGACCCATGGAGCACAGGCCTCACTTCTTTGTACTTACATCCATTTTCCATTTAGTGAAAGAGAGATATTGGAAACCTTTGAGCACTTACGAGAGGGGTTGGGTGAATCAGTAGCGTGATCTAAATACACTTTTTACCAATTTAAAACTCAATTACTGAATCACACATATGCTAACCAACAACTAATAAACATCATAGCATGTGAATCATATAAACATAACTGAAAACCATAAGCAACTACAATGAAATAAACATGCACATCACATCAATCACACATGAGACACATTTTTTCTGGTGGAAACCCTTCTGGGACACTTGTTGTTGTTGCTCTGCCTTGAATTTCTATTATGTCGAGCAATTGGTCTTTTACATAGCATGATGACTCCCATCACCATGAAGACTCAACCTCATATAAAAATTCCAACACCGATTAGCTAGGAGTGACCCAAATTTAAACAGGAACGCAACATATTACATAAATAACCATAAATATAAAGATGCAGTGGAAATAATACTTCATTTCATTAATGTAAAATAATGAAATATGCTTACAAACAGAAATGGAAATAAACCAGCTAGGGTGATGGTAGCTTTATCTCTGAGAATAGATGTGGTGGCTACATGCCTCTGAACTGTCTTACAATGAGGCTTGAAGGCCTATTTATTGTTGAGAAACAATGGAAAACCCTAAACATCCAAAAACCTAACCCTAGGAGATGAAACGCCAAACTATGGGCCCCATTTTGTGTAAATTGGTACATCAAATTCCCGGGGTTGTAACTTTGGCATACGATCTCCGTTTGACGCACATAATATCTTGTTACAAATATCTATCCGACTACAACTTTGGGAAGAGAAACATTAGTTTATGGCTCCATGTTTCTCCTAATTTTCCCAAAAAACATTGTTCAGGGCCTCAAAACGGCTCCCGAAGTTCAGGACCCAAAAAACTACTAAAAATAGTAAACTGTGCTACAATTAAGGAAGCTGAAAAACTGAAAGAGATAGTTGTGGGGGTCCAAGTGGGATAGGTGGGTGGCCACCAATATCCACTTGGATCATTCCTCCCCCCTTAGGAAGCAACGGTCCCCATTGCATTAAGTTCCTCCATGAGATGAGGAAACTTCTGCTGAACTTGGTCCTTGGTGAGCTGTTCTGCAACCTTTGTTTTGTCTAGTAATGGTGGGAAGCATGGTCAACGATGGTCCACATTGAACACTTAGTGCAAGCGAAGGAATGGGGGAATGTTGTGCTCCAAAGCATTGTTTCCCACAACCTTGTTAATGGTGTAAGGACCATGTCAGAGTGGTCAGAGATTCTGATGGGCTCTTGTAAGGCGTTCTTTTTGTAGATGAAACTAGACTTTGTTGCCCACCTAAAACTTGTGTGGCACCCCTATGGGTGAGGAGAAGTTGTTCTTATGTTCTTTCATGATTGTATCTGATCTGATAATCACCTTATGAGTGACCTAAGTTAAATATTTATTAAATGAAGGTATTATAGACTCATATGTTGGTGTGTGTGTCTATGTTATTTAAGCAATGGATCGATCAGATTGTAAATACACAGGCATTGGAAATGGAAAACAACAGAGAAATACAATAAGCAAATACAAGAACACAAGAAATTAATAAGGAGTTCACCCTATCCCTGAGGGCTACATCTCCGGTCTAGCTCTCAATGGTGGCCTTCTTTTATTGTGTCTTGAAGTAGAGAATTACAATGAAGGAGCTCGATATGAGTCTCCTGAAACAGATTGGCTTGGCAGGGTGGTTCTTGGATTCCCCAAACCACTGGAGTACATAGAATCTCTTCCTTACCAGCTCTTCAACCTCTTTGGTCTGCCAGATCCTCTCAGGTATGGCTTGAACCTCTCAAGCTCTCTGGTGCTCGACGCTACCTTTGGTCAGCTTGGCCCTTTTGTCTTCTTTCTGCTTTTTGCCTTACTAGTTCTTCTCTTCTCTGTCTTCTGTCTTTGGTGTTCCGTCTTTCGGTTCTCGACTCCTACCCTCTGTATGGTCTATACATGGCTTTAAAGCCATTCAAGTTCATGGCAGTTTGCTTCCTCTTCTACCTCTGTCAGATCGCCTGCTTGTAGCTGCGCTTGGAGTTCCCTGTTTCGGCACCATCATCAGGCTCTCAACGATGGCCACTTGTCATCCTGAGAACTGCGCCAGCCTGCTTCGTCGGTTCATTTCTTCGGTTATGTCATGGAATGAGTCTTCTGCCACCTTAGCGGTCAAAGCGAACCTCAAGTTCTTCTAAATGGCGGCTTAACCCTCCGTCAATTCCGTCTTCTCCATCGGTCGCGATCTCAGTCATTAGATTTGGAGCCCCTAGATCCGACGCCATTCGCTCGTCCCGCGTGGTTGACTAGCTCGATCGTTAGCACGCGATGAGTGGTGGTTTTCTCTCCTCCACTTGCCACACATCGATCGTTGAGTGGTATCGCTCCATTTTCATCAAAATTTCTTACCACCCATGGATGCCCCTGATCAACACCGCTAGTTTTGGAGTGGGTCCAGCCTTTAGCGCTTAGCCTTTTGTCCCATGGTTTTCCCAGCTCCCACGTGACCGAGTGCTTGGGGCTTCTCCATTTTGAGGGTTTTCACCCAATGATGTGCTAATCGCGCATCAAAAACTCGCTTTGTTTCCTGATCCAGGCCTCCCAGGGGCTAATTTCGCCTTCCACATAGTCTCCATGGGCCTCATTCAACACACTTTGACCAAGGTCCTTGTCGTTCCACGCTGGTTGCCACTACCACTGGTTTAGAGGTGTTTTTGATTGATGTTTTAAATTCTTTGAAGTCTGTCCCAACTTGGTACAACCATGGCTCTGTTATCATTCTTTTATGGATCCAATTCAGATCAGTATTCCTCTGCTGCTGCTGTTGCGTGGATGAACCTTTCGTGAGGGTCATGGGAGTGGCGACGATCTTCCCCTTACTTTGGGAGTGGACCAGACAGAAAATAAATTTCCTAGTCTGTGAGATGATCTTGCTGCATTTCTTAGCAGAGATCCAAGAGGTGGTGGTAGGTGGGGCTACCTTTGGTATCCTGTATATGACTTACAAAAAGAAATAATAACAGAGGGAGGCCTTGACTCATACACAACATGTCACCTCCACAATTATGGCTAGCCTAATAATACATCACAAACTTCCAAAGGTGCAACATCACACAATACGTCGTCTGTGAAGTGTTTGATGCTATAGGGAAGGCGAAACTGTTGGCGAAATCGGAGATATCGTCCTTGGTGAAGCCACCCGATAATGTACAGTTGCGGGTGTGGTGTAGTCGATAGGCCCAACCACTTCATGATCTCTACTAAAATGAGGTTCTTTTGGCTCCCACTGTCAATAATGAATTGCAGCGACGAACCCTTCACTCACATCTGTGAGTGGAAAAGACCCTCCCCCTCCGCTGGATCTTCGGGCTCATTCTTTTGGATCCTGGCGGTGGAAATAGTGGCGCTGGGCTCCGTATCAATGATTTTCTTCCCTTTTCCATTCCCCTTGTCGGGTTCTGACTCAGGGTCAGAACATGCATATGATTCGGAAGCCTTCAACTCGGCCACCAGCGACTTCTTGGTCCGACACTCACTTGTGTTGTGAGTGGGGCTCTTATGGAACTCACACCACTTTCATGTGCCCTTCTTTGATTTCATGGTGTTGTTATTTTCTTGCGGCTTCGACGGGTTGTCTTGGGTCACCCTGCCTTGGCTTTGTCCTTTGGTCTTCGGATTCATAGATCCAAAGTCTCACTTCTTCTGTTTAAACTTCTGCTCAATTTTGACAGCGTATCGGTACGTCATGCCGAGTGAGGAGATGTTTAGGAACTCCATCTTGTCCTTGATGTATCTATGTAGGCAGCCACAGTATTTGAGTACCAAATGTAGCTCAGAGTCCTTGATACCCAACTGTGCGCGAAGGGTATTAAAAATGTTTGTGAACTCCGACACACCTTGGTCCCTTCCCTGCCGCAGTGTGGTCCACTTTATGTATTTGTCCTCGTAGCTTTTGACAAGGTAGTACTGCTCCTTGATGGCATCTCGGAATGAATTCCAAGTGGGTGTGGCTGAAAATAGTGAGCCCGCACCTTCATCCTTCTGCTCGCAGTTGGTTTCCCACTAGTCCTTGACGTGGGGGGCTGCTTTGAGAAGAGAGAAAATAATCTTTCCCTGATTGGAAAAATCATGAACAAAAAAATACCCTTCTAGCAGATTTAACCATTTATCTACGAAATCTGCATCTATTTGACCCTCAAATATAGGGATTTCAAAATTAACTTGTACCTTAAAGGGTGTGGCATTTCCATAGTAGTTGTTGGAAGCCGATGTGTCGCCCCTGGGTAGCCACTGAAGGATCTGGGAAAAATTTTCCATCATCGTGTTCCTTTGTTGCTCGAGGGCTTCTTCGAGCAAGATTTTGATAGGATCTCATGCCCCCTCATCTTTCTTGTCTTCTGCCATGGGAGGCTGTCGGGATTTGTGAGGCTGGACTTGCAAAGGTTCGACCAGTTCAAGCCCTAACTCCTTATATCCCGACCTCGATGGGGACATGCAAAGAAAAACAGAGAAAGAGCAGACCGCCTTGATACCACTAATCTGGATTTATACAGGAATGCAAGAAAGTATAGAAATAACCATAAATAAAGAGATGCAGTAGAAATAATACTTCATTTAGTTAATGTAAAATTCTAAAATATGCTTACATATAGAAATGGAAAAAAACCAGCTAGGGCGATGGTAGCTTTATCTCTGAGAAGAGATGTGGCAGCTACATGCCTCTAAACTGTCTTACAATGAGGCTCGAAGGCCTATTTATTGTTGATAAAAAATGGAAAACCATAGACATCCAAAAACCTAACCCTAGAAGATGAAACACTAAACTGTGGGCCCTATTTTGGGTAAATTGATACATCAACTTCCCGGGGTCGTAACTTTGGCATACAATCTCTGTTTGACGCGCACAATATCTCGTTAGAAAGATCTATCTGAGGACTAAAAATTGGGTAGAGAGATATTAGTCCATGGCCCCATGTTGCTCCTAGGTTTCCCAAAAAAAATCGTTTAGGGCTTCAAAATGGCTCCAGAAGTACAAGACCCGAAAAACTGCTAAAAATAGTAAGCTGTGCTATAACTAAGGAAGCTGAAAAACTGAAAGAGACAATTGTGGGGGTCCAAGTGGGATAGGTGGGTGGCCACCAACACCACCTGGATCAAGGATACTCGATACTACTAATCATCTCAGAAGACTTTGTTCCCTATGGATCTACAGACTACCATCTGCTGAAATTAACCACAATCAATCGATCCTCACACAAGTACCATTAGACTATGCAACCACCTTGAGAAACTTGTTCCTTTTTCTAAAGTTTCAATATCACTATTCCACCTCCATGAAGTCACTTCTCCTCTCCACTAGGCAGACATCATTCCATCTATTTTCAAACTGGATCCCAAGACGCTACACTCAACAAGAAATCAAATTTGCATACATTCTCTCAGCAACAAGATCTCATCATCAAATAAAATAAAACAAATGCACAAAACATGTGCTCTCTAATTGAAAATTGTGGCGACAACAAATTTGAATGCAATCAAATCCTCACAACAATAGAATGCTCCATTTTACAAATAACATCATAAGACACTATGGTTATGTGCCAAATGCATCAACAACTCTTGCATAAAACAAGTGTGAGAATCACCAACATAAACAATACCCAACAACATACAAAACTCTCCAAATCAATCTCTACTCCAAGAACTTCAATTATGATCTATTCTGCAACATGCTTCAGATGTACACATTATTTAGTCATTAACACTCATAGACTGAAGCATCTATGCTCTCCATAAGGCCTAAAGCATCAACACTCTATGTAACCTTCTCCAACCCACTCTCATACTCACGCAACCAATACTCAGCTCCAAGATTGAGTATATAAAACATGTAGGGAGAAATTGAGCTTGGGGCTAGGATTAAAGGTGTACAAATTGGAACAAATAAATCCACTAAGACCACTACTTGTGGAATAAATGCATTCACATCATTGGAGGACCTTTTCAAACCATTTCCAACTTTTTCAAACAATTCAAGAAGACACTAGAAATTTCCAAGCTAATTTCCTTCGCGAACAGTGCAATGAATGCGGAGAAAATCTCGTCAAATCCCTTACTTGTATGCATGACATTATCTCCATGCTACTAGGGCTACAACCAGTCCCATAGGCTTGAATCCATGTGATTAGAGCCTTCCAGTCACTCCTGTGGGCTTGGCTCCATGTGATTATGGCTAAGGAAGAGGAAAATCATCAATCATTGAGGTCAGGACCTCTTCCATTAGTTAGATCCTCTTATCCAACATTTTTACTAGCCTTTAGACCTCTACCATGGTCTCTGACACATATTTAAGTGGATAAAACATGCCTCCCAAGTGTCACTACCAAGTTGACCTACAAGGGCCAACAAACAAGGTTGACAAGTGTGCCAACAAGTCCTCCACTATCCATCAAAAATATGAACAAGCTACAACACCTCTGATAGATCTATAAACACCTCTTTAGCACCATCATCAAGCCATCACATGACTATAACAAGTCATCTTCATAAGCATAGACATGAATACCTAATGAATACCTAGTTGATAACTCAACTAATGTGCCATGCACCATCTCTATCGCATGTAGATTTGCATGATCAACATGTTGGAACATCCTCTACATGCAGTAGCACCATCCAACTATCTTGAAGAATCAACAAACCATCATGACATGTCTATCAATGCACATGCCAACTCCTCCAATACTATCATGCTACCATCAATCTACATAAATTCCATCATCTAATCAACATCAATGCCAACAAAAACCATTATGAGTGACATCATATTGTTGAAATCAATGCCAACATAATCAACCCAATGTCCAAGTAGCTAACAACATCATTACCATGTTGAAATTAATGCCAATACTACAATTCCAACAAACTACCCCTTTGGAATTGATGTCAACCTCAAAAACATGTGAGGTTGATCTCCGCTGAAACTACAACTCTAAGGCTAATCTCTATCCATCCAAATTCTCTCCCCCTTTTACATCAATGGAAAAGGGTCAATGCCATATGAATAGGAAGCAAGAACTGAAAACGTATCAATCATCAACCAGAGGAGCATACCAACCAATCATCCTGTAGTGGCAAGCAACAACATGTCAACATAAGGAAACCATAATAAACGTATGCAACATCTTCAAAATAGCAACTATGAGCCACATTTAGTACATGCATCAACATGCACATAATCATCAAACCATCAATCCTCCTCATAGAAACATCATAAAGTGGATCATCATATGAGGAAACCACACATAATATCCCTCATAAATACATAGAAACAACTACCAAAGTATCTCGTCACATGGGGCCAAGAACCCCACTGTCATAGAATAGTATGAGTCATAGCATGAACACCTCCAAACGAATCATAATTCCAGTAATGTATGGATGAAGTAAATAGGAACAAATAATGCTCCCCCTGAAATCATGCCATCTACAAGCTGTAGAGTTACCAATTGTTGGGCTAAACTGACCACTTTCGCTTCAAACAATGCTTCCTTTGACAAATAGAAGCACCATATGGACTAAGACTCCACATGACCATGAATCAAGAGACATATACATGATACATACATGGTTTTAGCAGCGACATAAACCTCATACATGATTATTACATGACCATATGATGACCTTATGACTCATGACTATAAGACCCTGTTATGCAACCAACTCACAAAATAGAAGAAAAGATAGATCAACGACTTCAAAATAAGTCGCTTCAAGGGGGTAAACCCCTTTACATTACACAAGTGAATAATTTTTGGATGATACAAATGAAAAAACCTCCTTTATATATATAGGAGTATAAGGGGTCACAATATAATCAGAGTCGACATAACAATAATAATATAAGGGCACAACAATAACAATAGTGGGTTTTATGGGGCACAATAATAACAATATGGGGACAACAGGGGCACAATAATAACAATAAGGGGCTACAATTACAATAGTAATGGGGGAATCACTAGTAGTATAGGGACCTAACATGCCCCTCTCCTTCAAAAAAGTGTTTTCCTCATTGCTTGAGTAGTTTTGTATGCTTCTGTATAAAATTCTCATCCTCCCGTGTGGAATCTTCAATGGGTAAGTTCTTCCACTTAATGAGATATTATGAAATTGATCGATTTTGAAGCTGTCGAGTTCTTGTTTCTGTGACTACTTCAAGTTCCAATATGATTTTTCCTTCCTCTCCAAGTTTTGGAAATATTGTTTGAACTGGGAGCTTTTCACCTATAACCTTCTTTAAGCATGAAACATGGAAAAGTGGGTGCACTCAGGAAGATGCAGGAAGCTCCAATTTGTATGCCATAGTACCAATCTTTGGCAACACCTTGTACGTACCATAATAATTTGGGGATAATTTATTATCCTTCTTAGCTTACTTGAGGGACATTTGTTTGTATGGTTGTAGTCGTAGAAATACCCAGTCACCTACTTCAAAACTTCTTTCGTTGTGATGCTTATTTTCCCATTATTTCATTCTATTCTGCGCCCAAGTGAGGTTATCCTTTAAGAGTTGGAGAACCTGTTGTTGATGCTCAATGTGATCTTCCACTTCTTTAACCTTAGAATTTTCTCTTAAAGTTGTTGTGATGGATGGTGGATGGTATCCATAAAGTTCAATAAATGGGGTCATTTTTGCTGCAGTATGGAAGGAAGTATTATACCACCATTCATCTAGAAGAAACCACTCGACCCATTGCATTTGTTTATCATAGACAAAGCAACGAAGGTATCCTTCCAAACATTTGTTCACTATCTCAGTTTTCCCATCAAATTGAGGATGATAAAATGAGCTATGAGCTAACTGAGTACCCAAATAAGAAAATAATTCAGTCCAAAAGTTTCCAGTGAAAATGGGATCTCTATCACTTACTATAATTTTTGGGTTTCTATGTAGCTTTTGAATTGTTTCCATAAATGCAGTAGCAACTATAGTGGATTTAAATGGATGAGATAATGCACAAAAGTGTGCATACTTGGTAAGTATACCAACTACCACCATGATGACACTCTTTCTTCTAGACTTGGGTAAACCTATGATAAAATACATTGAAACCTCCCCCCAACTTTGACTTGGAATGGATAAAGGTTGTAAAAGACTCGAGGTCTTGATTGTCTCAACTTTATTTTGTTGGAAAACCAAACATTCCGCCACAAACTTTTGAATATCAGATTTAAGGAAAACACAAAAAAATTCCTTCTTAATCCTATGGTAAGTTTCTAAAAATCCTAAGTGCCCTCCTAAGGGAGAGGTGTGCAATTCCATAAGAATCTTTTGTTTGAGTTGGGAATTCTTACAGAGGTATAAGTGATCTTTGTATCATAATGAATCATTTTTCCAGCTAAATGTATCAGATGTACTGGGATCTTGCTGCAACTTTTTAATGAGTGCCCACACTTCTTCATCATTCTTCCATTCATCCCTTGCTTCGCTTATCCAATCTGGTTGGGTGATAGAGATGGCACAAAGAAATTCTTTCACATCCTCATCCTTTCTTGAGAGTATATATGCAACAACATTTTGCTTCCCATTTTTGTAGATGATTTCAAAGTCATAACCCAACATCTTTGTGACCCATTTTTGCTACTCTTCTGAAGATAATATTTGTTCTAAAAAGTATTTAAGACTATTATGATCCGTTTTTACCTTGGAGTGTCTTCCCATTAGGTAAGGTCACTATTTCTTAAGTGCATGTAGTATTGCCAACATTTCCTTCTCATAAATAGCTTTGTGTAAATACTTTCCTTTGATTGGACGACTTTCAAAAGAAATGGGTCTTCCTTATTGCATTAAAATAACACCAATTCCATTTCCTGAGGCATAACATTCCACAATAAAGGTTTTTGTGAAGTCTGCCATAGCTAAGGTCAGTTCTTGGCACATTTCCTCTTTAATATGTTCAAAGGCCTTCGTTGCTTCTAGAGTCGAAGAAAATGCATCTTTCTTTAGTAATTTTGTTAGAGGTAGTGCTATTTTATCATAATAATTAACAAACTTTCGATAATACCCTATCAACCCAAGAAATCCTCGCAGATGCTTTATGGATATGGGGATTTTCCATTCCTTAATGGCTTTAATTTTGCTAGGGTCTACCTTAAGACCTTCATGAGATACAATATGACCCAGATATTCCACCTTATATAATCGAAAGAAACATTTGGAGGTTTTTGCATATAATTGTTTCTCCTCCAATACTTTGAGCACCCTGTCAAAATGTTGAACATGATTCTTCCAAGACTTGTTGTAGATAAGAATATCATCAAAAAATACTAACACAAATTTTCTAAGGAAGGGTTTGAAAATGGAATTCATCAAACCTTCAAATGTAGAAGGTGCAGTGGTAAGGCCGAGAGGCATGACCAAACATTCATAATGACCCCCATGCATTATAAATGTTGTTTTCAGAATGGTTTCAGTCTTCATTCTGATTTGATGATATCCTGAATGAAGATCCAAATTGGTGAAGTAAATTGATCCATGTAATTAATCCAAGAATTCATCAATGACGAGAATGAAAAATTATCTTTAATAGTGAGCTTGTTTAGCTCTCTATAATCCAGACACATGCACCATGTGTTATAGACATTTTTGTGCCTTGCAGCATGAAGCATGAAATGTCCATAAACTAAGGGATCCAAAGTCCCTAAACATGTTGTTCCTACCCCTAGAGGAACAAGGTCAGCAAACCACAGCACTGAATAACAGTTCTCCACCTGAAAACACTCAAAAACAAGGCAATTCTGGATCATGTCAACTGCTCCACTGAGCATCTGTGCTGAATGTCAACTGCTCCACTGTCTACCTACGCTGAATGTCAACTGCAAAGAAGGCTACCTGCGCTGGGCGAGTTGGGACATGTGGCACAGTCATTCCTCAAGGTGTCAATGCCCAGGAAGCTTCCAAAATGACACTTGGATCAAGGAATTCGACTGGTGATGAGTAAGAGGGTCTAGATCTCCAAGTGGAAGCAAGAACCTCCAAGTGGACTCAAGAACTGAAGAATAACTGAAGTGAGAGAGGACACTAGTCAGCTTCATGCCAGCCTCAAGCTGACTCATCCTTTCTCCAAAACTCCTATATATAGAGCTCTCTCATGAGGTCTAAGGGGGCTGGAATCTTGTGAATGTAAGGAAGTTTTGTTGGTTTGAGTTTAGAACTATTGGGTGATTTGCTCTGAAGGAGGTGAAGAGGAGATTTCTTTCTGCTGGGAGGTGATGCTGGATTGGGCCTTTTATGGTTGTATCACTTCCTGAACTTTACTTCTTCCATTAATAAAGCATTTGAGGTTCTTCTATATGCATGTGTCTCAATGGTGTATTGTTATACTTGTGTATTTGATTTATTCTAATCCTTGAATCAATTATGAATGTATGCTTCTTGTAGTTTCCCTCTATTGCCATTTTGCAGGATCTTGGTGTAGCTGGGCCAGTGAAAGAGCAAGGAGCTGGGAGCAAGCAGCAAGGAGAGAAGATTGGATCAACCATTAGCGAAAGACATCGGTTAGTGGATCTCTTTCTCCCCTATTTTACTTTCATAAAGAAGAAATCTTAGATAGCTTTGCTTCGATTGTTGCTGAGGTACTATCACCCTTAGAGTGGGATAGGGTCATTCCGTATTGGATACTTTTCCCAACAACAAATTGGCGACTCCGCTGGGGATTGTATCTTGTTGGTTGTTTGTGTTTTTGATATTCATTTCCTAAACACAGGGAGTACCGAATCGAACTGCATTTGAATCTTTCAAATGCAAAGTAGAGGGAAGCTACTCTAGCTCAGTTGCTAGGCATGTTTATGATTTGAAGAGCTGATCCACAAGGACTCTGAATAGCTCTTAGTGATAGCTTTTCATCCTCCTAATTACCCTTTAGTGTGTACTTGATTGATAGCCTTTGATTTGGCCAAAAACTGTGAATTTTTGAGCAATCTGTAACCCGGAAACTGAGAAAAACGAGAGTTTCTCTCTTCATTGCAGGCACTGTGAAGGCAGTCTGCATTTCATCGCAGGTCCCGAAGGGGCTACCTGTGCTGAATGTCAAACTGACAATGTACTACCTGCGCTGAACCAGTTTTGCCTTGTGCAACTGGGGTTCCCTGCTATTTATTGCCCTGTTTTCATCCTTGTTTTTGCAGCCTGTTATCAGTCAATGTACCTATCTGAAACCACCTTTCCTTACCACTATTCCGCCTCGGTTGTATAAAGAAACTGTATTTGTTCTTTGTGTATTTCTTATATCATTTGCAGTTTCCCATAACGAAAAGTGAACTAGTCTTGCTGTGGCCTCTTAGATCTAGACCTGTGATAAGTGTCGTTTTGATCTTAAGAGTTAGTTTGTTTGCTGTTCATAGCTGATTGAGCTTTTGCTTTCGTCATATGGTTTGAATTTATGTATTTCTAGTGTCGGAACAAGTAAATCTTAAGGTGTCTTTTGATTTTGGACAAAGCTTGTTTGCTTTCACTTGAAATTGAATTCAAAGTTATACAACAGCTTTCTTTTTGTAATACATCAACATTAAGAAAGAGAAAAGAAATACTTGCATTGTGCATATGCATTTTGACAGCTTGTATGTTGATTTAGGGAAAAGTGCATTAGTGTGTGCTCTATGATCTGTGTGAAAAGATGATGTCTTTCTTTTCCCTCAGTAGTTAAGATTTTCAAAGTTGAAAGATTGAAAAGCTTGCTTATCATCTTAGACTGCATTTAGGAAGTTGTATTATACATCTCGTGGTGATCCATAAAGGCAAACTGCTAAACAAGATCAACTTAAAATGAATTGAATTTACATAACAACGCTTTGAAACATAACGCAAACATATAGAGGTCTAAGCTAGAGACGTGTTCCGGCGTCGTTAAACGTGATATCTTAGCGTTGAGTGGTTGGGTGATTCCTCCACGGTGAAGCGATAAGTATCAATACGGACTTGTGCTCCCACGTACCGTCGCGTATATATTGGGAGACCCCTATAGGAACAAAGCTGTTATCCATAGGAAGCCGTGTCGGCCGCCCTACTGATCGCAATGCAGTGAACACAGCATTCACGAAGATCGACCACCCGTACCGTAAAACGTATTCTGTGGTTTTGCGAAAAGTTTGGCACACCCTCTGCCTAGATCTCCAGAGCAGTTTCTTTTGGCCTTTTTCAAACTCTATAACTGAAAAAGTCCATCCGAGCATTTGTCACTTCGGGCTCGTTAAAACATCGAAGGAGACTAGAGTCATCTTTAGCTTTTTCTCGACTCTTAAAAAGTGAAAAAGCAAGTTGTGTCTAAAGCGTCGTTATAAAATTTATTTTAAACGGAACATAATCACCTCCTATTCCTGCGTTGATCTGTAGGTTGAGAACATGGAACGCACCAACCAAGGAATTCCTCATGATGGAAATCCTAGTCCGTCTCCTCTTGGGGAGAAGTTGGTGCGCCCCACATGGCCACATTGTCACTTCCAGGACTGACAATTGGCCTGCCAATTTGGCTATTCTCAACCAATGTGGTTCAGAACACCATGGTTCCTGAACAGTCGAGTCAACAGTTAGATCACTCTAGAGCCGCCCACCAACCTTCTACTTCCTATAACTCTTCCTCCAATCCTTCATCTTCGCAAGGTAGAGCCGGCAAAAGCCAAGCTCCCATGGAGAAGAAGGAGAAGAAGAAGAGAGAAAAGAAGGAGAAGGAGCCTAAGGCGACTGGGGGCAAGCAAAAGACATCTGACAAAAATCCACACACAGCACAGACCGGGCCTAAATCGCCATGTGTCATATGTAAAGGAGACCACTTCCATAGAGATTGTCCCTATATTCCCCGGATACTAAAGGACTGGTCCCCTCGTTTGCACAATTTGGGAGCATCAACCTCTGATAGCCATGTTGAATGCTTACCGTCAACCAACGAAAGTGAAGGTTCAAGACAAAGAGGGGGAGCAAGATCCCCCTGCAGACTGTGTGAAGGCGATCACGCCATCCACCGTTGTCCCTTCTTAGACGAAGCGAAGAGAGTTTTGGAAGATCGTCCGGTTTCACCGTTGAGACTTCCTCTTGGATACAAAAAACTCGTGCCAAGTCCTTCGTTGGTTGAGAATACAGCTGGCCCGCTCAAGTGGTCAGCTGAAGTGTCAGTCATTGAAAATGAACCTACTGAATCCAGACCGGACGAAAGTCCAAAGGTCGAAACAGCAGTTGACCCGGTTCTTCCTTCAGAAGTTTCATCGTCAAATGACACCGTCACTGAAGATTCATCTTCAAATGACACCCTCACCGAAGAGAATAAGGATGACACAATCCATATTCTTTTCATAAACACAGACTCTGATGAGCATCAGGGCAATGCGCCCATTCCTTTATCGCAGGAAGGAACATCGTCAGGGTCATATCCGGCCGTGTATTTGGTCCCACCACCAAGCAACCTGGTTGTGTCCTTTGATTGGAACCAACTAGGCAGACCCCGGTTGCCAGCCAGTATACCATTCAGAATCATGGTCCAAATATACAGAATGGTAATGGCTGGCACTATCATTGATGAAGGGGCATCTGTGAGTATCCTTTCCTCTATTGCTTGGAAAGCACTGGGTTCCCCGGCGCTTTTGCCTGAGATAAGAAATCTCTCGGGTTTCGATAAAGGAACCAGTCGACCATTAGGGATCCTCCCCAATGTGCCTGTTACATTGAAAGGGAAGACCGTTCAAATGAACGTGATGGTCGTTCAAGGACCCTTGGATTATAACCTACTCCTTGGACGAGACTATATATATTGCATGGGAGCAATAGTCTCCTCACTCTTTAGAGTAATGTGTTTTCCACACGAAGGAAGAATGGTCAAGCTCGTAGACCAACTTTCATTTCCGGGATCACGCATCGCAAATAGTCACATACCAACCCTGAATGGTCTATTCAATCAAGAAATGTCTCCACCCCCAGTCCTCCTTCCTGATGAGTGCGAGTGATTCGGAAAGATGGGACTGGAACCCAGGGGGCATGCATCCTGGTCTACTTAGGGCGGAGAAAACCTTGGGTATAAGATAGAGTTTCCGCGAGAGAATATGACTAGTCCATACCCCGTTCGTGGATGGAAGAGGGGTTGTTCTAGGATAGGATTCTTTTGTCAAAGTTACGTGTTTGACAAGAGTCATTCACCCTTGTCTATTTCGGTAGACAGTGCCGAAGAAATGTTTTGTTTGAAAGATTAACGAAACAATCTTTGGGTAACCAGAAAGAGGCAAGCCTCCCTCAATAACACCAATGTTTTGTCTTTGAGTAGTGTTCTTCTCTTGTTGCAAGTAGCTGCTCTCTTGTCGCAAGTAGCTGTTCTCTTGCGATCTTGCGAAAGATCTGTTAAAAATTGGGCTGACGAGAAGACAAGTATCGCATAAGACCCGTTAAAAAATAACGAGAAGACAAGTATCGTTAACATTAAACTGGCAAGACGACAAGTAGCTGTGAACACCCAAAGAAAAAACAGAGGTGGGAAGGAGGAGGGGCAGCCTTGAAATTGTATTTTATACCTGGGGGCATGCAACCCTTTTGGAGTGCAAGCAAAGAGCGATTATTTATCTATTTTTTGGATTAGTCGTTTCCAAACTTGCATAAAGAAAGGAGCGGAGCAAAGCTCAGTGAGATGAAGCTCCATAAAAAATAGAGATCTCACAGGAGACATTTCTTATCTTATGACTGGTAATTCGAGCAGTTTTAGCATAAAGTTCATGCTCGTTAAAAAATAAACGCAAGATCCGAGCAGTTTTAACGCGGTCTTCATGCTCATTAAAAAATAAATAAAAGCAGTGAGCAATGTTTCCCCCAGAGTTTAAGCTCATTTTTAAATAAAAAATGAACCTATTCCAGTAAATAACCTCTGTGATCGTAAATTTATCAGCCATAAAAAGCCTTGGTCGTGTTTGCACCTGCCACTTCCATCGTCATTTGGCCGATCGTTCACCTCCATATGATTGTTTACCCATTTTGAGGAATAGCTGCGAAGAGTGATTTCACCTAGCCATCCTTGTGACACTGCCGTGATTGGAAAATTCCAACCTGTACCTGGAATCTGCTGCTATCCCTGTTTATCACTCGTTCCTCAAAAGACGAGTCTTCTTTGAGCTCTTTTCAACTGACTCGTAAAATATGAAAAGTTTGCCGAGTTTTGGCCTTCCAGCTCATTAAAAGGACCGGAAGAGCTATCCCCCCTCTAGATTTTAATCTTTTTGGACCTGAGGGATTATTGCACAAAAAGGTCGAGCGCTTGTTTTATTCGGCTCGTTAAAGTTATCGAAAACTCATCCCTTCTGTATTGTTTTATACTTTTTCAGACTTAAGGGATTAGATGACAAAAAAGGAATTTTGGAGTTAACTTTCTGTACCTTTTTAGACTCTCTAAAAATGAAAAGGACCGAGTTTTCCTTGTCATTAGACTCGTTAAAATGATTAAATAGCGACAAACTTGTCTTTAGACGAGAACGAGTTTCCCTATCGCTAGGCTCGTTAAAACATAGCGATGGGCTTGCCCGAAGGGCAGGTTATAGAACAAGCATATGTTATCCTCCTCAAGCTTGACAAAAATAAAGAGGTACTGGTCAGAAATGACTGGGGAAAAATTGGGAGAACCTCAAAGCTTTAATGGTAGCAAGCTCTTGAACATGACACTTTTCCTCCGTACCACATCGGGTTGGGTTGTTTCATTCACCGGTCTCATCACCATGGTCTCGCCAAACCATCCACATTTGGGGTAATGCTACCGATCCATCACATCAGTGTCGTTATATGTTCAAGAGATGTTGTTCAGAAAGAGTCAACCGTGTCCCATCCACTGCCATACATTATCCTTCATCCATCCATGATCGCCACCCTGAATCATATGTCACAGATTGTTTTCACCTCCACTAAAATCATTAGCTCCATTCCGTGTCATTGATGTGGGATTCATTAAGGCCCTCCTGTGACGGATCGCTTCTTGTCGACTTCAACTCATTATCCAAGAAGTCGATCTAGGAACAACCCCCTCAGTACTTTGAAGCTTGCATGCCTCAATGGCAAGTTTCTCACTTCCGGCGACAGGTATACATCAATGACCTTCGACCAGAAGATTTTTCGTGGTGTTCGACGCCAAGTCCTTTATTCACACCACGTGAATTGTACTGCAGTACCTTGAGGGTCATTATCATTATCGGTGATTCCTCTCGTGCTTGTTAACGGTTTACATCATTGACCGGTAATCAAGCGATGTCTTTCCATGTTCGACTTCAGTGCAATTCTCACATGGATCGAATTGTACTTTGAGTGAAGATCGAACGCGTTTGAAGACCTCGGATCTAGTTTCATCCATCCGGGCTGTGATATATATTCAGGAAATATAAAGACATTTGACATGTACATCATTGGAGCAGATGATCATCCTACTCAAAGGATGATAATTTCAGCAGAGAATTATCAGTCTACCATCAGACGATCTTCTGTTCTATGTACCAAAATGAATTTATAAAGCTGAGCATGGGAATGCCCGCCTCAGCTAGATCATGAAAGCAGAATGAATCATAATGTATTGCATTGTATTTTATTACAGGTCACCTCTCAGCGATTGAATGAACTTCGGATCCTCCTGATAAAGCATTTCACCCGATAAATGACCTCATACTTTAGGGGGCAACTGTTATAGACATTTTTGTGCCTTGCAGCATGAAGCATGAAATGTCCATAAACTAAGGGATCCAAAGTCCCTAAACATGTTGTTCCTACCCCTAGAGGAACAAGGTCAGCAAACCACAGCACTGAATAACATTTCTCCACCTGAAAACACTCAAAAACAAGGCAATTCTGGATCATGTCAACTGCTCCACTAAGCATCTGCGCTGAATGTCAACTGCTCCACTGTCTACCTGCGCTGAATTTCAACTGCAAAGAAGGCTACCTGCGCTGGGCGAGTTGGGACATGTGGCACAGTCATTCCTCAAGGTGTCAATGCCCAGGAAGCTTCCAAAATGACACTTGGATCAAGGAATTCGACTGGTGATGAGTAAGAGGGTCTAGATCTCCAAGTGGAAGCAAGAACCTCCAAGTGGACTCAAGAACTGAAGAATAACTGAAGTGAGAGAGGACACTAGTCAGCTTCATGCCAGCCTCAAGCTGACTCATCCTTTCTCCAAAACTCCTATATATAGAGCTCTCTCATGAGGTCTAAGGGGGCTGGAATCTTGTGAATGTAAGGAAGTGCTGTTGGTTTGAGTTTAGAACTATTGGGTGATTTGCTTTGAAGGAGGTGAAGAGGAGATTTCTTTCTGCTGGGAGGTGATGCTGGATTGGGCCTTTTATGGTTGTATCACTTCCTGAACTTTACTTCTTCCATTAATAAAGCATTTGAGGTTCTTCTATATGCATGTGTCTCAATGGTGTATTGTTATACTTGTGTATTTGATTTATTCTAATCCTTGAATCAATTATGAATGTATGCTTCTTGTAGTTTCCCTCTCTTGCCATTTTGCAGGATCTTGGTGTAGCTGGGCCAGTGAAAGAGCAAGGAGCTGGGAGCAAGCAGCAAGGAGAGAAGAGTGGATCAACCATTAGCGAAAGACATCGGTTAGTGGATCTCTTTCTCCCCTATTTTACTTTCATAAAGAAGAAATCTTAGATAGCTTTGCTTCGATTGTTGCTGAGGTACTATCACCCTTAGAGTGGGATAGGGTCATTCCGTATTGGATACTTTTCCCAACAACACCATGATCCATCCTTCTTGTGCACCAATACTACTAGATCAAAGAAAGAACTTTGACTAGGTTGAATTATACCAACCTCTAGCATTTCCGCAACCATACATTCAATTCACTCTTTTGTGCATAGGGATATTTGTAAGGCCTGATGTTTGGAGGAACACTTCCTGAAATCAAATGAATAGCATGATCATGATAACGAATAGGTGGGAGGCCTTTGGGAGTCTCAAACACCTTGGAATCAACATCCAAGCCTTTTTGGAGATCTGGAGAAATATATGATTTAAATGTGGGAACTTCTAGTGAACATAATTGTGCAATTATGCCCCGTTGTTCTCTCTTTAGAATATTTGTCATGTTTGAGCAGATTATCTTTCCCGGTTTCCCTGAGATACCCCTTAATTCAACTTCCTTTCCTTCCCACAAAAATTTCATGAAAAGTTCTTGAAAATTAAAAGCTATCATACCCAAAGATTGTAGCCATTGGACTCCTATTACAACATCAACACCACCCATTGGAATAGAAAGAATAGGACTATCCAATACATATTCTCCCATGGATAGCTTGATATTATGGCACTCTTCTGAGAAATTTATGGTTCCTCCATTTGTAGATATCACTTGAGACTGGTGCTAGATATAGGAAGCAATTCAATTCCTTGGCTATCTTACAATGAATAAAATTATGGTTACTACCCCAATCAACCAACAGTATTACCTTTTTCTTCTTGATATTGTTATATTAGGTTAATTTATTAAGTCTAATGCCTTCAAAATATCATTTTTATATCTTGGAGGGGGTCAAATTCATAAATGTTTTCATTATCACAAATTTGACATGTCATTGTTTGGAGAGTCATCTTTAGTTTGGTCATTAAAGTCAGTCATGGGAAGGGGTATCTGAGCATTGAAAACTATTGTAACAAAATCCTGAGTTAGGATGTTGAATGTTGATAGGGTGTCTATAGTTAAATGAATCATGTTAAAGCAATACATTCATAAATGTTCCAATTTGTTCCCTCTTCAGACAACATTAATTTTTCCTCTATTTTCATCTCCCTATTCCCTCCTTCTCATCCCCTTATTCCCTTGTTATCTTAAATTCCTCTATTCCTAGTCATTCCCACATCCCCTACATCCTAATAATTTCCCATACTCCCTACACCCATGGAAAGCATGGAGAGCTTCTACACTCTGCAATGCAATTTCCTCTTAAATTGACTGTTTTAGTCCCCATTTTGTAGAACAGTTTTTTACCACGTGGAGGAGAATTATGGAAAACAGAAAGAGTTTATTCTTAAGAACGGACTAGATAAAAATAATTTCTTCCATATTTTTCATAGGTGTCATGGATCGGGATATTTGATTGCACCTTCAATGTCTAGTTTTCGGATGGCACAAAAACATTGTTTTAGCCACCATTTTACAGAATGGTTTTCGACCAAATGGAGATGAATTTAGAGAAACAGATAGAGGTTTTTCACAACCATGGGTGAAAGAATAATAAAATCTTCCAGTTTATACACACATGTCACATATCGGGAGTTTGGACTGCATCTTCAAAGCCCATGTTTCAGATTGCACAAAGACTCTGTTTTAGCCATGGTTTTGTAGAGCAGTTTCTGAGTCTATGGCGAAGAATTTGAAGAAACAGAGAGAGGTTTGTCTTAAAATCACTCATATACAAAAAAGTATCTCCTATTTTACACAAGTTCTATATTTGTTGAGTTACATGCATCAAATGGTGGCCTATGTTCATAGTTTCTATTGACAGAATTAGGCGTTGTGCACTCGCTACACAGTCTGTGCCCAGACTACCTCACGTACAATGGATGATGGCCATCTATCAGGTTTTAAAGATGATGGCATGGGGTACATGTTGTGTCCATCTCACCTCCTTCAAAGCTCACCACGTGTCTTTTCTAGAAGCATGAAGATGTGGGTGTTGCGCACTTGTTGCGTAGGATTTTCAACAATCACAAAAGTGACTTTTAGGATTTTTTCTATTTCAGTTAGTTGTATCAGTACACATGCCTTTTTAAGATAATTTTAATTTAAATAGGTTGTTTTTTCTTTCAAAAATACAAAAGGATGTTTTATGCTTTATGTTTGGGTGAAAAACATAAAAAACAACAATAGTTTACTATCTTTTCCCAGTTTTGAATCGATCCTCTGTGGGATCAAAGATACAATGAACTTGAAATGATTTTTATCAATGTTACGACAATATATTTTCATAAATGAAGACAAATAAGGTTGTTCTTGGTTTCACAATTACCAGAGGAGTTATTGCAGTTCATGCTTTGATTTGGTTTTAATGATCATGCTTGAATGTTGAAGGGGTTCTAGTCGATTTATGGAGATTCTTATGGTATGGATGTTTTTGGAATAAGTTTTTCTCTCAGTTTATGTGCTCTCTCTCTCTTGTCTATTTTATTCATACTATTTTTAAAGGTGTAGGGGACAATTATATTTGAATTCATCTTATATGCTCATGTATGACTAAACCAAGTATATTTCAGTTGCAAATGAAGTATGTATGCCTTTAAAAGTTTTGTCTTTTCTTCTTGATGGTCATCAATCTTAGTTGCAGTAATAAATTGTTATGAAACCAGCTCACAAAAAGATAGAAATGATAGATCAATGCCTTAGAATTCAGCCTCTTCGAGGGGGCATCCTCCTTTACATTACATAAATGAAAATTTCTTGGATGATTCAAATGACAAAACCTCCTTTCCATATATAGGAGTCTTAAGAGTCACAATATAACCCAGCCAACCTAACAATAATAATATAAAGCCACAAAAATAACAATAGAGGGATTCTATGGGGCACAATAATAACAATATGGGGACAATAGGGGCACAACAATATTAATAAGGGATACAACTACAACAGTAATGGGGTAATCACTAGTATTATAGGGACCTAACATGCCCCTCTCCTTCAGAAAAGTGTTGTCCTCAATGCTTGAGTAGTTATGGATGCTTCTGTATAAAATTCTCATCCTCCCATGTGGAATATTCAGTGGATAAGTTCCTCCACTTGATGAGATACTCCAAAATTGATCGATTTCGTAGCTATCGAGTTATTGTTTCTGTGACTGCTTCCGGTTCCAATATAATTTTTCCTTCCTCGTCAAGTTCTGGCAATATTCTTTGAACTGGGAGCTTGTCACCTATAACCTTCTTTAAACATGAAACATGGAAAACTGGGTGCACTTGAGAAGCTGTAGGAAGCTCCAATTTGTATGCCATAGTACCAATCTTTTGCAACACCTTGTACGGACCATAATACTTTGGTGATAATTTATTATCCTTCTTAGCTTGCTTGAGGGACATTTGTTTATATGGTTGTAGCTATAGGAATACACAATCACCTACATCAAAACTTCTTTCGTTGTGATGTTGATCTACCTGTTCTTTCATTCTATTCTGTGCCAACATGAGGTTATCCTTTAAGAGTTGGAGGACTTGTTGTTGATGTTCGATGTGATGTTCCACTGCTTGAACCTTAGAATTTTCTCTTAAATATGATGTGATGGATGGTGGCTGATATCCATAAAGTGCCATAAACGGGGTCATTTTTGTTGCTGTATGGAAGGAAGTGTTATACCACCATTCAGCCAGAGGCAACCATTTGACCCATTTTGTCTGTTTATCAGATACAAAGCAACGAAGACATCCTTCCAAACATTTGTTTACTATCTCAGTTTTCCCATTAGATTGAGGATGATAAGATGAGCTATGAGCTAACTGAGTACCAAGACAAGAAAATAAATCTGTCCAAATATTTCCAGTGAAAATGGGATCTCTGTCACTTGCAATAATATTTGGGTTTCCATGTAGCTTTTGAATTATTTCCATAAATGCAGTAGAAACTGTATTGGATTTAAATGGATGTGATAATGCACAAAAGTGTGCATACTTGGTAAGTCTGTCAACTACCACCATTTATGACACTCTTTCCCTCGGATTTGGGTAAAACTGTGATAAAATCCATTGAAACCTCCTCCCAACGTTAGCTTGGAATGGATAAAGGTTGTATTAGACCCAGGGTCTTAATTGTTTCAACTTTATTTTGTTGGAAAACCAAACATTCCGCCACAAACTTTTGAATATCCGATTTAAGGCCATCCCAAAAAAATTCCTTCTTAACCCTGTGGTAAGTTTTTAAAAATCCTGAGTGCCCTCCTAAGGGAGAAGTGTGCAATTCCATAAGAATATTTTGTTTGAGTTGCGAATTCTTACAGAGGTATAAGCAATCTTTGTACCATAACAAATAATTTTTCCAGCTAAATGTATCAGATGTACTGGAATCTTGTTGTAATTTTCAAATAAGTGCCCACACTTCTTCATCGTTCTTCCATTCCCCCCTTGCTTCATTTATCCAATCTGGTTGGATAATAGAAATGGCGCACAACAATGCTTCCACATCCTCATCCTTTCTTGAGAGTGCATCTGCCACCACATTTTTCTTCCCTTTTTTCTAGATGATTTCAAAGTCATAACCCAACATCTTTCTGACCCACTTTTGTTGCTCTTCAGAGGATAATCTTTGTTCTAAAAAGTATTTAAGGCTATCATGATCCATTTTTACCTTGAAGTGTCTTCCCATTAGGTAGGGTCGCTATTTCTTAAGTGCATGTATTATTGCCAACATTTCCTTCTCGTAAATAGATTTGTGTAAAAACTTTCCCTTGATTGGATGACTTTCAAAAGCAATGGGTCTTTCATCTTGCATTAAAACAACACCAATTCCATTTCCTGAAGCATCACATTCCACATTAAAGGTTTTTGTGAACTCCGGTGTAGCTAAGACCGGTGCTTGGCACATTGCCTCTTTAAGATGTTCGAAGGCATTTTTTGCTTATGGTGTCCATGAAAATGCATCTTTCTTCAATAATGTTGTTAGAGGTGCTGATATTCTCCCATAATCCTTAACAAACTTGTGATAATACCCTGTCAACCCGAGAAATCCTTGCAGATGGTTTATGGATGCGGGGATTTTCCATTTCTTAATGGCTTTAATTTTGCTAGGGTCTACCTTAACTCCTTCATGAGATACAATATGACCCAGATATTCCACCTTTTGTACTCCAAAGAAACATTTGGATCTTTTTGCATATAATTGTTTCTCCTCCAATAGTTGTAGCACCCTGTCAACATGTTCAACATGATCCTTCCAAGACTTGTTGTAGATTAGTATATCATCAAAAAATACTAATACAAATTTTCTAAGGAAGGGTTTGAAAATGGACATCAAACCTTTAAATGTAGAAGGTGCATTGGTAAGGCAAAAAGGCATGACCAAAAATTCATAATGACCCTCATGAGCTATAAATGCTATTTTTGGAATGTCTTCAGTCTTCATTTTGATTTGATGATATCCTGAACGAAGATCCAACTTGGTGAAGTAAATTGATCCATGCAATTCATCTAGTAATTCATCAATGAAAGGAATGGAAACTTATCTTTAATAGTGAGCTTGTTGAGCTCCCTATAATCCAAACACATGCACCATGATCCATCCTTCTTGTGCACCAATACTACTGGAGCAGAGAAAGAACTTTGACTAGGTTGAATTATACCAACCTCTAGCATTTCTACAACCATATGTTCAATTTCACTCTTTTGGGCATAGGGATATCTGTACAGCATGATGTTTGGAGGAACACTTCCTGGAATTAGATGAATAGCATGATCATGATCACGAATAGGTGGGAGACCTTTGGGAGTATCAAATACCTTGGAATGATTGTCCAAGACTTTTTGGAGATTTGGAGAAATAGATGATTCTGATGTGGAAACATCTGGTGAACATAATTGTGCAATTACACCTCTTTGTTCCTTTTTAGAAACTTTGTCATACCGTTAGAACTGATTATCTTTCCTAGTTTCCTTGCAATACCCCTTAAATCAACTTCCTTTCCTTCCGCAGAAAATTTCATGAAAAGTTATTGAAAATTAAAAGCTATTGTACCCAAGGGTTGTAGCCATTGGACTCCTGGTACAACATCAGCACCTTCCACTGGAATGGAAAGCATTGGGCTAGTCAATACATATTCTCCCATGGATAGCTTGATATTATGGCACTTTCCAGAGCAATTTATTTTTCCTCCATTTGCAACCATCACTTGACAGTCTGGTGTTGGATATAGGAAGCAATTCAATTCTTTTGCTATCTTACAATGAATAAAATTGTGGGTACTTCCTGAATCAATCAACACTATTACCTTTTTCTTCTTGATTTGTCCTTCTATCTTGATGGTTTAAGGAGTGGTAATTCTAGCCAATGCATTACAAAATATGGTCGGATTCATTTCTTCTTTATCTAGGCTTTGTTCTTGGAGTATATCCTCTTCTTTTGACCTTTCTTGCTTCTTTTCTTCTTCCTCTTCACAATCTATGTATAATAATTTCTTCTCAGCACACTTATGACCTTTAGTGTATTTGCTATCACAACTGTAACAAAGCCCTTTTTCTCTTTTTTCTTCCAATTGTTATGGTGTCAACCTTATAGGTTGTGGAAGATGGTGAGCTCCAGTATTGCAGCAATAATGCTGCAACTCCTAGGGCTCCCTTCTTTACTTTTATCAACCTGGTAGTTTGTAACAAACTTGGAGGCGACAGTGCTGTATGCACAAGTACTAGCTGTTACTGCCGCTATCACTTGATCAGTGGCACAAGTTCGCTAGGAGCTTAAGCCAACTTCTATGAGTTCTCAGAAGAATCTTTTATTGTGATGGTAGAAGACTAATTCTACGAGGGCTATTCTACTTGCAGAAAGAGAATGAAAATTGAAATGGAACTCAAAACCTAGCAAACCCTAGCAAACCCTAATCGTGCAAGAAAAGAGATGGAAATTACTGGAATGGGTGTCATTGATTACTAAAAGGTAAATTGAATTTATTCAAGCTACTTCTGAAGATAAATGGGAAGAAATCATCTTTTTTCAATTTTGAATATTTTATGTGGATTTATTATGCTTGTGATTTGACTAATTGTGACTGTGTAGTGGTTTGGTGGCAAAGGAAAATGGAGTTGGCTTTCTCAAATGATGAGGAAGGTGTGGAGGGGTCCTAAGAAGTCCCTAGTACCTTTTTGGAGATTTCCATTGTGATCAGACTTCAAAAAATCACTCGCATGAACTTCTATAGGAAGGTTGCAGGGCATTTACAGGAAATTCTACAGGAAGTTCTACAGGAGGAGGCCGAAAGTGATTTTTGGAGGTTTGAAAGTGGAAAAATGGTGGGAAAAAAGGAAATGAAGGTTGTGTGAAGGTTTTGGAGGGTCTAGGACTCTATCAATGAAGATTAGGAATGAAGGAGAGGGTTGGACTTGCTCAGAGGGTAAGAAAGCGACTTTGTGAAGGAATGTAGAAATTAGGACAATTTGGCGAAATGTGGTGATCAAGTGAAGGATTATGTGAAAGATGAGTTGGTACAGGTTTTGCTGTGGAAGGATGAAAAGATGGAACATTTTTCAAGTGAGCTGCACACCTACTTCTTAAAACTGACCCAAGTAAGAACCAAAAAAACAGAGTTTTCTTAATTTGACCTAAAATCTGACCTAAAAATAGAAAAGTTCTTAACAGAATTTTATGAACATGAAACTATGTGAGAAAGCCATGGAAACTGAACAAGGACAATCTAAGCATGTAAATACAACTGATATCAACTTCTCCAACTCAAAATCTCACACTAACAATTGCATTGGAAAGCAAAAACAATGTTTTGGTGGCAGCAAGAGTGCCTTGGTCTCAATTCATGGTTCCAAGGAGGGAGAAAGGAGATCAAGGCCTGCATGGTAGCATTTTTGTGGATATTTTTCTATTATTGCAGCAAACTATCTAATCAACCTGAAGCAAGAACAACTATTCTAATCATCAAAAACAACTTAAGTAACAAAGCAAGATTTAAACTAAACAACTGAAATTATTACATGAATGCAAGAAAAAAACATATAGATACACAAAGGAGGTGCTGGGCACTTGGGTTGGGCCCAACGCCAAGAGCTACAGCCCCCTAAGAAAGATCAGTGCTGGTTCAAGGCTGGATTCATCTTCATTGATCAAAAAATAATAGTTACATCACAAAACTGTCTATAAAAAGAGCTCGAAAATGAGCTGAATACAAGGCTGCACTAAAGTGTGAAAATAGGCTATCAAATGGCTAACCTACTGAGGCTTGAACCCTTCTTATTTATACAAGTGAGGATCCCCAACAGTCCTCCTAAACTTAAGGAACTCGACTGCCTAAAACTGGAGATAACAGCAATCCCACTTGAGTTGCTCGGCTGCCCCTTCGAATCATCGATGTGGTGGACTTTGAACTCCGAGATGCTGGTGGAGAACTCAAGGAAGGGGTCATTAATGTAGGAGACACCCCTCCTATAAGTCCTCAACCATGTTTCCTTGAGTTTGGCTGCTAATCTGCTCATAAATGCCTGGTCCTTATCCAAAATTTGTCCAAAAATCTGCAATAAACACTCATTAGACTATGTGGCAAAGTGAATATCCCCATTCACTCAATTGAAATAAATATATTCAAAAAAATGCACAAAACTATGGAGAATGGTGGATTAAATGGAAACAATAGGCAAAATGAGCCCATATAGTTACCCATTTCTGGGGCTCATCATCACTCCCCTGCTGAATGGGTTGCTCATCCTCTGAGCAACTAATCCAATTCTTCATCCTTGATAGCTTTAACAACTTCCCTGACATCACAAGCTTCTGAGGTGATATCCTCTTCCCTGTCAAGAAAACTTTCCTTCTCTCCACTTCCTCCCGTTGCTTTTTTTCTTCTTCTTCCTTAACCCCTTCCAATAGTCCTAAGAGTAGTGGAGGACTGAACTTAAGGCCAATCCAGTTGGCTTTCAAGTTTTGCATTGATTGTTTGTATAGGGGCACTCTCACCAAAGCCTCCCTCATTCTGGTTGGGGAGTGATACTCCCTGATCTTTAAGCTATATGACAATGTATTCCATCTCCTCATGCAAGCATGAAGGCAATCATCACCAATAAAATCTTTCCATATCTTCAAAATGGGTGATAGCTTGCACTTTCCTTTCAACATAATCAGGGAGAACTTGAGGGTTACTTGCAAGTTGTTGATGAGCATGTATGAGAGCTGAGGGGTCTTCCGATTCTGCCCTTATTAGTAGGGGCTCATTTAGTTCTTTTGCCATGATCTATTGAATTTCCACTGCTCTTTTTCCTCATGGCTCATCCAAGAAGCCATAGCCATGAGCTGTAGGTATCCCAATGCAGCATTCGGATCCCAAAAGTTCATACCAGGGAGTGCCATATTGTGTAAGTAGAATTCTGCTAATTTGACCTTATCCTCAGCTGAACTAGTAGCACACAGATGCATAAATTGACCATAATTTTGGAATGGGATTGTGCCTCTTTGAGCCAATGTTTTAATATGGAATTGGAGCAATTGGTATTTGAGATATAGCGCGTAGGATCTAGCTGGGTGCCTGCACTGCAAGGCCTCCATTGCCCAGCTGGCCATGCATGTCATCTGGGCTTCCCTTTCTTACAACTGCTGCTTCAGCATCAACACTTCAGCTGCTGCCTGAGACTCCCTTTCTTGCTATTGCTTTATCATTTCAACATCAGGCTGTGGCTCTTCCTCTTGCTGCTATTTCTCTACTGCTTCCTTATCTTCTAGGGGACCTTCCTATAGTTTTTGTTCTTCAAAAATATGTGATATGTCTCCCCTTTGAGTTTCCTGTTGCTGTAACTACTTTTTCAGCAGTGCATTTTCCTCTTGTAGCTGGGCTCTTTTAATGCTCTCGGTGTGTCTCACCATTGCCAACTCCCTTCTTAATTCTTTCAACTGTTCTTCCATGTGTCTTATATATACAACTCCTTTGGATTTAGCAATTTTCATCCAGGTCTAGGTTCTAACCCTTTATTATTCTAATTCAAAGAAAAGGGGCACAACGAATTTCTGTGGGATGATCTTCCCACCTTCTAGAAAATTGTAATATGAGCCTAAATTAGGCTGAGGGCTTGGTTCAGGTATCTCTTCAGTCTTGTCTTCCTCTTGTGACTATTCTGCTGCCTCCTCTTCTAATTTTTCAGTCTCCTTTAGCTTGGCCAGTGTTTCCTGTAGAGAGGTCTTAGCTTCTTGTAGAACTGTTTTGGTGTCCATTAGTCTGATTCTTTCCTTCCAGGTAGAAGTTTTGGGACTCCCTCTCTCATAAGTGATATAGATTTTGGAGGGGGATTCCTCCTTTTTCTCAGTAGGAGCATCCTCAATTATCATAGGTTCTTTTGATGGTGGCTGGGGCTTGCCCACCTTTATCCTGGTGCCCCTTCTCGCCTTGAAATACATGGATGTTTCTCTTTTTCTTTTTCCCTTTTGTTTTTCTGGAGTGCTCAATGCAGCCAGCACAGCTGCTGCTTCTTTTGCCAATGTTTCAAGGGATGTTTCTTCCTGCTGTTGTTCCTCTTCATCTTCTGCAGTCTTTTCCGTGTCTACTATTTTTGTTTGTGTCTCTGCTATCTCTGGTAATGTATTCTCTTTTTCTTGTTGGGTCCCTGCCTTGCCTGTGGTAGTCTTCTTTTGGGCTTTCTTGGGCTTTTTCTTCTCAGCCTTTGTCCTTTTTCTCTTCTCTGATTTTGAGGTTGTCTTCTTTTCTGCCTTAGGCTCAGTAGTAGTTTTGTCATATTTATCCTCTTCTTCTTGTTTCTCCTATGTTTTTCCTTCTGTTTGAATGTCTTGTGCTTCCTCATTAATGTTCTTCTCAATTTATTCGGCTTTCTCCTCCTCTTCACTACTGGATGGCCTAATGTCCTCAGTTAAAGTTTTGATGTCATCATCTTTGGACATATTCCTGAAAATTTCCCAAGCAATGGGAATGGTATATGTGTGTAAGGCATCTTCTACCAACAGTTTGATGAGCCCATGATGGGCCAGCTGGTCTGGGACCCCTGCATTTAGATTGGTGCTACATTCTATTAAAGACTGGAGGAGGAAATATGGGAGACTGAGTTTTCTAACTGGAGGTAGGTCCATCCCATACCTCAATTCATGTAATAACCTGAAGTGATAACCATAAATTATACTGAACCTTCCTTCACAAGTGATATATTTCATTATTTGGTAGCTGACTTCACTCCATGGAGGAGGTAAGCTTGTCCTTCTGACCCCATTTTTATCCTCTACAGGATTCTCCCCAGGTTGAAAAAATGTCTTCTTGGCAACCTGTCCCAATGCTTTTTCCTCCTTGCTCCAAGGGAGCCCAAGTGGAAGACCTGTGATTCGACTGATAAAATCAGGTGTAAGTTCTAGGGTCAGACCCCTAAAACTAACTGTAGCATGTGTTTTCGAATGGGGTCTTAAGGACATCAAAAATTCTTCAGTCACCTCATCATCATATCCATGTATTCTTTCAAAGAAAATCATCCAATTTTCCCTGGTGAAGAGGGCCACCACCTCAGGGTGCTCATGCAATTGGTTGGAGTTCAAAGGCTCCTTCCTCATAAAACCTCTTGGCATGGTGTTGAGTGCTTTTTTTTTTTAAATGCTCAAGTGAGTAAGCAGGCAAAACTGAAAACAGAGGGATAGCTAAATTTTGTCTTTTTTTGAAACCAGATAAGGAATTTCCCGTGTGCTTTCTCCTTACAACATCAAATTGCAATATTTCCCTTGTTTCAAACTGCTCTTATCTTGAATTTGATTCTCTGCTTTTGGAAAGAAATTTTTTTTTGACAGAACAGAGGATAAATAACACAAGGTTTTTTCTCAGAGAGTAGACAGATATGAAAATTTGGTTTTTTCACATAGGCTGGTTTCTATGGTTGCATGTGTTTTCTTTACAATAGAATGTGAGAAAGAAGAATATAGACTTTGAATGCAGAGAAGAAAACAAAGAACTGTGTAGAACTCAGGGAAAATATGCAGGCAGACTTTTAAGCTTCACTCTCCTTTCTTTCAATTCAATGTTGTGTTTTTAATCCACTACCTTATACAAATAAGTCATATGCAGAGAGGTTTCCCAAACCTATCTCATTTCAAGGTCGAATTTTGACAAAAATCGCAGGTTTTCCTTCTGCAGGGCTGTTCTCTGCCCTTCCTGTAGAAATATTCCGGCTCCTGTAGAATGCAGCAGGGCTCCTGTAGAGCCCGATAGGTGGGAGTGTTACCGGGAAAACTAGTGTCTATTCAGAACTGCTAGTCCCACTAAGATGGGTAGCTATCTTAGAAACAAACAAGCTAAATTCACTTGTTTTTTCCTTTACGAGAGATAGATGAGAAAGAAGCAGAGAGTACCAACCTCAGTCTTTTGCTTGGCTCCTTGCTTGTTTCCTTTCCCCTTCGATAGAATCTTGCCACTGCTTCCTTACTTGTCCTGCTTGAAAGAGCACCTGTAGAGTCACAACAACATAATACCATCAAAGCATAGAGATCTATCACTGTAAACAATATAGGATCAGATATATATTAACCATACAAATGCATATATCAACACAATATTCAGAGATACACAAGAATATGGAGGAAAACTCAAATAGCTTTATTGATAGAAGTAGTAGAAGAGAGGATTACAACCACTTGGTTTGACCCAGCGCCATCCTCCCAGCTTGAAAGCCCTCTTCACCTCATACAAAGCAAGATCACCCAACAATGTCTTCAAAGAGAAACCAATATCACTTCTTTGCAAATTACCAAATTCCAACCTTTGGATCTCTGGGATGAGGGATCCATATATCGATATTTGTAGCGGGGTGAGTCAGCTTCTGGGATTTTGATTAGTGTCATCTCTCTGATAGTTCTTGGTTCCACTTGGAGATTTCATGATCTCTTACTCATCCTTGGGCAAATTCAGGGAGGCAAGTGTCAAATGAGCAGCTTCTAGAAGATTCTTAGGGTCTCCACCTAGAAAACTGCTTGTGCCATTTCTCTGCTCTCGCTCATCGCACCCTACAGAAGGGATTTCCAGTATGCATCATGTTAGCACCTAAATCTGCCTTAGGCTGAAGAAGGAAAAAATTAGGGTAACCAAAAACCATGCTCAGTCTCGTAGCTAGCCCTACGAGAGCAGGAGAGGGCTCTCTTCGAGTCACACTCAGCGAATGGATAAGAAAAATAGTCTGAGATGACTTACAATACGATTTTTATCTTAGGCTAGTAAGTGAAAATGAACATAAGGAGGGATTTTTATGAATGACTGTGTTTCTGGGATGTTATGGGACCACTGGACCTCAATGAACAGAGAACTTAACGCAAAGGAAAAAATTATTTCGTGAGGCAAGGTAGGCGGAAAGAATAGCAATTTTAGTTTTAAGATATGGTGGAATGGAGAGATTGATTAAGAAGGTGAAAAGGGCATCGACAACATGAATCCTTTTCAACAGAAGAATGAACATTGTACATGAAATTTTCCCACAAGTAGAGCAAATAAAATTGAATTCTACCTAATCTCATTCAAAAAATTTCACCAGAAATGAATATGAAATGAAATATGGAACATAACAAGGTACATATGAAACATAAGAGACACACTTGCTACACTCACAACCACAAGAATCTCATGAAACAGAGCCACTGCCTTTCATTAATTCTCTGTAAAAATATACAATGCAGAAACAAAGTTTCTTTCCCACAGTCTCCCAGAAGTTACAAGCCAGCCAACCCTTTGCAAATAAAATGTATACACTATATAGAATGTGTGGAGAAGAGGTGGAACACACAAGGGTTGGGAAGCTACTCAAATCATTTCGAAATGGAAATGGAGAGCCAACCATCAGCTACAGGTGCAGCGCTCTCGAGCATGACATTTGGCGTGTGGTGACCCTTTGCATTCTTTGCCACTTGGATAGATGCCCACCTGGGGAGGAAATTATTCAATAGCCACATTTGGTGCCAAAAAACCGAAGAGTGTATGATCGGGCCCACTTGGAGAAGTCGCAACCCGAAATTTCACGAAACGGGAGCAAACTGGGAAAAATTTCCTCTGTGCGCCGTGCGCTTTTCTCTGTGCATTACGCTACTTTGGGGCCTATTTTGGGGCACTTGTAGGTGTCCAAAATGTGCCCAAGTGGGCTTGTTGGAAATCCTGGCCTGTCTACTTTCCAACCCCACTGGAATTTCTGAATTTGAAGCTTATTTTCTCCTCCAAAACTTCATTCTGCCGAGACTGCTTTCTGTGTGTCCAAAAAGTGGCAGAGAGGCCATTTTTGGGTGTTTTTTGACCTTTAGGAGACCCAAAACTTATCAAAATTTCTTGCCTGGACACCAGTAGATGTATTTGTCGATGTTGAATCCAAATATGTAAGCCGTTCCTTATTTAGATCTCTAGAATTTTAGCGCCACGCAGGGTACGCGACGCACAGGGAGAAAAACCCTGTTTTTTGACCAAAAAATTCCCAAAAAGACAAAATTGCCTGAAATTTTTTGTAATTTGGGCTGGGGGGTCTCTATGGAGTGCCATGCTGAGCCAAGGAAGCCTCAGTGAAGAGTCTAAGCCTGTGTTTCTCTTTTGCTCTTTTTTCCCTTTTTGTGGCTTTCCTCAGTTTTGCTTTCAAACTCCTTATTCAGGCTCTCAAACTCCTTATTCGGGCTCTCAAACTCAAGTTCTGTGCCATGTAATGATGAGCCATGTGTCTCAGCAGTGTGTTTTCATCATTGTCCTTGTTCAGCATGTTGTCCAGGTGCATGTTAACTCTCTCAAGAACAGACTCACGATCCTCCATAACCTGTTGCTCCAATGAAGTGAATTCATTGCTCCTTTGCTGGGCAGTTAGGCGATCCTCACGGATGTTTTGCAGCTCCATGATCACATGCTGGTCTTCCAGCTATTTTTTCCTTTACTCTAAATACCTGATGTTCCATTTGGCCATCTCCAACTTGAGTGTCAAGGATTGAATCTCTGTCTCTTGCTCCTGGAAGATCTCTTTCAGCTGTTCATTTTGTGGACATGTATTTGCATCATCATCATCATGAATGAGAATGAATCCGATCTCCTGTTTACCTGGTGGCACAACTGAAGGCCCCTCCTCATGCTTGGGATTCTTTCCCTTGTCCCGTACTTGTACCTGTATTGCCGATGTAGGAAGCGAGGCCCCTTCCACCCCGGGTGGAGATAACACTTGCTTTGCTGCTGCAAACAAAGGCCTGGTGCCTTTCGGATAGCCTCTCTGATATGTGATGAAAAATGGCACCAAAATGGTCTCATGGCACTCATGCTGATGAAAAGGACCACCTACCTCATGCTTGACCTTCGATACTACCTGTGGAGCGCTGAAGAATTCACGGGAGATGAAGTCCTCCCAAGCAATGCCCTGCAATCTCAACTGATGGTCCACCAAAATCTGGATAAGGGAAAAGTGATATATGCTGTTGAGCTATTGCCGAGGGGTCTTATGCTGCATGAAATTCCTCATCCTCTCTATGTTCCCGCAAATGAAAAATGGGAGGTTCATCATACGCACCCTGGTAAAGTGCATGAGCAACCTGATGTGATATGCATAAAGGCGAGAAAACCTCCCCTCACAACTGAAGTATTTCATGATCAATCTCATGAGCGGAGAATAATCATCTCTCAGAAATCTGAATGGGAAAACTCTCACGAGCTGAATCAAAAAACTGGCCTTTATGTAAGGCGCATAAAGTTCCCTCTCTACCTTCATCTTCTTGTGCCACTTTTCTCCAACAATCGGTATGCCTGTTGCCACTGATATGGTTTCGGGTGTCAATGTGAAAGTGACCCCGAACAAGATAGACTGTCCTCCATGTAGGTGAAGTGCAAAAAGATGGGCCAAATCATGATGAATTCTGACATTTGCCACCCTCTGACAAAATTTGAAACATGCCAAGTGTTGGAAACAAGACATAGCGAGAGGGCATGCCTGTAACTCAGTGAGGGTGTTTGGTTCATCCCTGACATGTCTGCCTCTCCTAGGTCTCCAGGGAGCCTGTTCTCCTGAAGCTGTATCACTGTAAGTTTCCCCCTCATAATCTGATGAAATTTCTGATGCCATTACTACTGTTTGCACCCTGAATTTCTTCGCTGCCATCTGAACCCACTGAACTGATAGATGCCCTGCAAATCTGTCACCAAGGGGACAATAAAATAGGGAGTATCAGGAGGGGAATGATGAAATAGGGATAGGGATTAAGAGGAGAAAGTTATCAGGGATTTAGGAATATTTTGGGTATAGGGTTGATGGGGTAGGGTTTGAATTCTGAGCTATAGGAATGCAGGGGGAAAAAAGGAATAAGATTATAGTGATGTTAAGGTGATGATTAGGGGAAAATGCTACAGGGAATTAGATGATAGGGGTGTGGTAGAAAGATACTTTGGCAACACTGGTTACTGTAGCAAAACCCTATTTTCTCGATTTTCTTTGTGTCTCCCTTTGTTTATTTTCAAAAAATTTTGCATTTGGTTCACAGCCTCCAAATCATGGTATTCTTCTCAATATTTATGCCAAGAGTGAAGGTAGTTTGGTCTACCTCTTAAGTTTGATAGGAATTCATACAATTTTAGGAAAATTGGTACATTTTCGGTCTTGTAAGTCTATGGGCTGCGCGCACTGCCCAATGCGCCACGCCAGTGGAAAATTTAAACTGCAAAACGGCTTCTAGTGCGCCGCGCACAATGAGTGTGCCACGCCACCATGTGTGTGCGCCGCGCACTGTCAAAGTCACCCAAGTTTGCTTGAGAAATAGGAAAGAGGGTTTAGGGCGGTTTAGGGTGGTTCTCTTTGGGAGGCAAGGTGGAATAGAGGTGACTATGACGAGTGAGGGGACAAGGGGGAGTGGAAACAAAACCTTGGTGGCATCATTGCAAACTTGCAACCACATTCATTGTTTTTCTTGGTGATTGTTTTCATGGATGGCCAATGCACCTTGGATATTATTCAACCTCTTCACAAATAGCTAAACATAGACCAAATTGATGGAGAAGAGGAGTCATAAAGCCTACCTCTTTTTCTGCTAGCCTTCCCCAAGATTTGAAGCGGTTTACAATGTTTTTTATGCTTCTGGACTGTGTGCGCAATGCACTCTTCCCAGTGCACCGCGCGCCTTGTATGCGCTGTGCCTGTGGTGATTTTACATTGCGGGTTGGCTGCCAGTGCGTCGCACGCTGTGTGTGCGCCGCGCAACCTGGTGTATGCGTCGCGCTTACCAAATCGCCTCCCAACTCACTCAAACGCTCACCAATGTCACTCTCCCACCTTTTGCACTATCTTTCCAAGTCTTCAATGGCACAATGGCTTTGCTTTGGGCCACAATATGTATTTATAGGCTTGAGAGAAACTAGATTGATTTTTTTCTTCTATGAAAACCCACTTTATAATGTCTTTGTTTTGCACTTTTTTTATTGACCTTTAAACACACTGATTTTCACCTTTTCCTTGAAATCTTGGCTCAAATGACGAAATCTTTGGCACAACTTTGCAAGTACTGTATGACGGAGCATCTGGCTTTGAAATCCTTGACTGCATTTGAAAATGTCAATTGTCGATTTTTTTGGAAAAAATTTTCATAGTTGACCTTGTTTGACTTTTCTTCAAAACAGAGTTTTGAAGAAAAGTCGATGTCTCTTGCGGTGATGATGAAGCTTTCTGCACTGTAGGTGTATAACATCTCCCTCTGACTTGCACGGCTTGTTTCTGGACATGTTTTTCAAAGACCAAACTGATGAATTTATAGATCCAAACCATAAAAATGACTCTGTCCTGTAATAGGACCAGACCTTGACTATCATGAATTTGATTGATTTTGGACCAAGACCTGAACCAGAAGAGGCCCAACATGAGGGGAAATGAGTAGCATGACTTTCTCTGTCATATCATGACATGTCCCTAGCGAAATTCAGCTGAGCGGATGAAGCGGGACTCTTAAAAATGAAATGCATAAAGAGCTTTGATCTCTGATAGAGGGCTGACCAGACCGACTCTAACATTGGCTCCAATGGGGGATGGTAGCTCCCATGGAGGTGCCAAGAACAACAGATCTCTGGAGGAGCTAGACAGTTCCTCTTGGTCTATTGGGCTATGGAGTCATTATTTTGATAAACAGCACAAGACTCTGACTTATTTACAAAACTGAAGTAACCAAGAAATTGACTCAAACTTGACAATTGGAATAACTCAAAAACTGACTGTACATACTGAAACCAAACTGAAATAAAAATGGTATTTACAATGACAATGGAAGCAGCATTGATAGATCAACAATGATACCGCTTGAGCAGCCGACCATTGATCGGCCCTCCAGGACAGTCTTCCCCGTTCATTTCCTTCAGAAGAAAGGCATTTTGACCACTATATGCTGCAATTTTGAAAGGACCCTTCCACAAATTTTCGAACTTTCCGTGCTTGCCTTTCTCTTCATTCCTTGCATCCCACTTCAGCACCACATCATCCAACTGAAATTTGTCCATAGCTTTTCTGTCATAGATTTTCTTTATCTTCTCCTGCAATTTGGATGTGTTTTGGAAAACTTCTTCTCTTGTTTGCTACAAGTGGATCATTTGATTCAGTCTTCTCTGCACGTGATCTTCCTCACTGCATGCCTCCTGAAGAAGTCTGACCACCGGGGCAGCAAGGGTGGCTGGGAATACTGTGTCTACTCCATAAACCAGCTCAAACGGTGACATACCAATAGACTTTTTTTGACTGATTCGATCTGCCCAAAGTGCATGAACCAGCCTCTTGTTCCAGCTCTTCTTATTAATTTCCAGCAGCTTCTCGATGATTTTGACCAAAGATTTATTCGAAGATTTAGCCAATCCATTGCCTTGTGGATGATAGGCAGTTGAATGACCCAAAATGATGTGATATTTGTGACAAAATTCTGCCATCCTTTTCGATTTGAAAGCTGTTGCATTATCGGTGATTATTTTGTTTGGACAACCAAAGCGAGACAAGATGTTATTTTCGAGAAATGAGATGATTACCGTGTCTGCCACTTGTCTGGTAGGTGCTGCCTCAATCCATTTTTTGAAGTAGTCTGTGGCTGTAAGGATCCATATATGTTGTCCGGAAGATGCGGGATGAATTTCCCCAATGAAATCCAACCCCCACTGCTGAAAAGGAGTGCTCACTGCGATAGGCTTGAGTGGAAAAGGCTGTAATTTTTGTTTTCCTTCAAAAATTTGACACTTATGACAGTGCTTTACCATCTTATGCACATCAGCAAACAAAGTAGGCCAGTAGTACCCTGCTCTCAAAATTTTGTTAGCTGTTGATTTCCAAAAAAGGTGACCACCACACTCTCCTCCATGGAAATCTTCCATGGATTTCTTTGCCTCCTCTTCCACCAGACAGTTTAACAAAATGCCACCGGGATCTTTCCAATACAATGCAGAATTCAAAATACAAAACTTGCAAGTTTTCAATTTAAGTGTTCTCGCTTTGTTTCTAGCCATGCGGGGCGGTGGTAGATTTTTCAGCACATATATTATATCAGAATACCATGGGGACAAAGCAAACATTTCGGATACCTGAACTAAAGTTCCTTCCTCATTCTCATCGGACATGGCAGTGATCAGATTTATGTCTAATGCATGCAAGTTTGATTCAGCCATTAGTTTCGCCAACCCCTGTCCTTTGACCAGCTTTGTAGGCTTTATCTCCACATCGTATTCTAGCAAGGTTGCGATCCATTTGCCTCTTCTCCCTTCCAGATCAGTCTGCACCAAAACATCTTTTACAGTAGTATTAGGAACATAGGCCAGAATGTGAGAGTGTAGAATGTATACCCGGAAATCCTTCAATGCTTTCACCAATGCTAGAGCTTGTTTCTCAATGATGTTGTACTTTAACGCTGCATCCCTTATAGCTCTGCTGAAGAATGCAATGGGTCTTTCATGATCATCCCTTTTCTGCAATAATACTGCTGCCATAGTGTGTTCAGAAGCGAATGAAAACAAGATGAAATCTTGAGTGTAATCCGGGCTGACTAGAACTGGAGTTGAAGAAAGGGCCAATTTGACCAAGTTGAAAGATTTTACAGCCTCATCCATCCATTTCACCTGGCTGTCCTTCTTAAGCATGTTGGTCATTTCTTTCAAGTGTTCCGCAAGATTAGGTACAAAGCGACGCAGAAAATTCATCTTACCGTTGAATGACTGTATCTCCTTTTTGTTCCTAGGCAGATTGATTTGCTGAATTGCTTGGACACGTGCTGGATCTATGCGGATGCCATCTTTTGAAATGATATGCCCAAGTAATTTGCCTTCGTCCATGGCAAACAAGCTCTTCTTAGGATTAAGCGATAAACCATATTTCCTGCATTTTTGAAAGACAATTTTTAGGTGCTGCATGTGCTCTTCATCTGATTTTGAAAACACCGTCAAGTCATCCAAGTACACCACCAAAAACACATCCTTCTCATTTTCAAACGCCAAGTCCATTGCACGCTGAAATGTGGCACCTACATTTTTCAAACCGAATGGAATTTTGGCATAGTGAAATGTTCCCCATGGAGTTGTGAACGCTGTCTTATCTCTATCATCTTCATGGACAAAAATTTGGTTATATCCGGAATAACCATCAAGGAGCGACATACGAGATGCCCCCACTACTCGCTGAAGTATATGGTCCATCTTGGGCAGCGGATATTTGTCCTTCAATGAGACCTTGTTTATATTTCTAAAATTGATGCATAGGTGGATTTCATCGGTCTTCTTTCTTACGGGTACCAAATTAGAAATCCAATCTGAAAATCTGATGGGCATAATGATACCTGATTTGTACAACCTATTTACCTCTTTTTCAATGGATGGCAGCAACTTTGGGTTGATCCTTCTCAGCTTTTGTCTAAATGGTTTTTGATTGGGCTTGATAGGTATTGTGTGCTGAATGATATTTGTATCATAGGTCTTCAAATCTGAATAATCCCAAGCAAATACATCTGCAAATGAAGCCATCAAATTGATATATTTGTCCTTGATTTTTGGCGGTAGTGTCTTGGACAATTTTACCAATTTTCGATTTGCTATTGTGCCGATGTTGACTTCTTCTACACCTTTCTCCGTGGGCTGCAAAGTTGGCTTGCGGGCAACATCATCCTGATCGAAAAGTTCTTCTAGGGGTATCAAACCTTTAGGAATGATGTTGTTCTTTAGCTGCAATACGTCCATTTGATTGATTTGAACCTCTTCTGTACCATCCCCTTTGTTCTCATCGTTTTCCACATTGATTAAGGTTTCTTTGAACTTGCCTTGGTAGAGCAGAAAGTCCTTAATCTCTTCATCATATTGGAACACTTGCCAATGTCACTTATTGTCAGGAATGGTTGGAAGGTGCTTGACATGGATTTCAAATTCGTTGCTAGAGTTCATGGGGATCTTCAAGCCTCTCGCTGACTTGGCAAGAGCATCAGCAATACTATTTTGGATTCTTGGCACGCATGTCAAGGTGTATTCAGAAAATAGTTTCAATATGTCCAAAATTGCATTTCGATAGGCCCGCATCCTAGGATGTTTTGCTTGATATTCACCTCTGACCTGTTTTATTACTAACTCGGAGTCGCCATATATTGAAATCCTCTTTGCATTCAACTTTCTAAGAATTTTTAGGCCAGCAATTAGAGCTTCATATTCAGCCTCATTATTGGAACATTCGAAGGCTAGCTTGTAGGAGCAAACTCTCATGCTGCTAGGTACTTTGTTTGGGGCGGAGAAAGGATTGCGTACCCAAATGCCAATACCAGCTCCATCATTCCCTACTGCTCCATCAAAATCCATGGTCCATAAGCCTTCTTCTTCTTCTTGCAAGTGCTGAAAATCCTTTTGCTACCCATTGTTTGTTTGCTGTCCATTGTTTTCAACTGATTGCCCAATCTCTTGTTGCTTTTCTTGTCTTTCTTTCTTCAAAATCTCTCTAAAATTCTTTGTTATCTCTGGAATGTCATCTGCTTCTACTATCTGACTATCTATTTCATTTAAACTATCTAAAAACAAAACAAAAGACTCTAAATATGTATGTACATAGTTTACAGGATGATTGATTGGTTTCTCCTTGCTTGTGATCATATACTTCATCTTTTGTTCCCGATATGGCTTCCTCATTTGTCTAAACACTGGGATTGTCGCATAGGAGAAATCCAGCTGTAGTGTCCCCTTCAATTTTGCCACCCAAGACCTGGAAAGAAACATGCCAAACCTTGGAGGAATGTCTACTACCGCTATGTCCATCAGCACATTTTTCATAGGAAGCTGATATAAACTCACAACTAAGTCTCTCATAAGCCCTATGCACCTTACTCTGCTAGAGTCGAATGAATAGAGATCGTGATATTGCCGGGTGATGTCCAGACCAAGCTTATCCATGATAGACTTGGGCATGAGATTGTGAGAGGCTCCGGAATTGAACATGGCATTGTGTAGCACAAGGTCATGCAGTCGTAAAATGATGTAGAAGGGTGGCACCTCGCTCTCGGGAGACTCACCATTCATTGCTGGCCCAAAAATCATTTCAGGCTGATCATCTTCCACATTTTCCATGTCATATGTTGGGTCCAGGTTCAACAATTTGGAAATATGTCCTCTATAACTGCTGTTTTTCATGATTTCAGTCAAAGGGATGGATATTTTTAACTTAGAAATTTCATTCTCTAAGCTGAAAGTGGGAGTCTTTTCTACCTCTTTGACTGGAGTCTCTTTCTTTTCCTTTTCTTTTGATGTAGCTTGCTGCTGTGATTGTTCTGCTAATTTCGATTTGCTGCTCTCCAGGACCACTGCCTCCTTTCCCTTTCTTTGTGTAGCTGATGGATCCTTCTTTGTTGTTTCATCCTCCTTCTTTTTCTGAATTGTTTTGACCGGTACATCTCTATTCCTCAGTGAATATCGATGTTGTTGGGTGGATAGAGCATTCATATAGCCTCTTTCATATTCTTCTGACTCTTCTTCCAACACAATTTTATTAGCTAGAATAAAATCAGTGTCTCGGTGTGTAGCTGAATTTACTGCACATTCTTCTTCTTCGGTAATGTAAGTGGGCAACTCATCTGGAGTAAAAAGATGGTTCTCTTCACCTATTATGTTCCCTTCCTCATCTGATTCCAGTCCATGCACAAAATTCTGCTGCAAGGGTGTCTGTATGGGCTACTGCGCTGCCTGCTCTTGGTTTCGCTGATCTCTTTGTCTTATCCTATATTGTGGCTGCTGCTGCTGGCCACGAAAGTTAGGATTCCTAACTTGTGGCTCAGGCTTGTCAATTTTCACTCTTTCAAGCATTTGCTCCACCTTTTTGAGCAGCTGATCCATTGAAGACGATTCTTCTTTCACCGTGGTTTTTTTCTCTACTTTCGTCCTTGCTCTTTTGGAAAGCAGGTTAGCCTCAACGCTGACTGCAATTTTCTGCATATCTTCCATTGTAGCCGGTTCTCTCTCTCTCAATTGGTACGCCATGTCAGCATCGAAACCATCCGAAAACTTCATCATTGCTAGTCCCACAGGTGGCTTTGGATGATCTGGGATGTCGTTGTAGACTGCATTAAATCTAACACAGTAATCTTGGACCGACTCACATGCATTCCTTTTGATTTGCTCATACTCGGCCAGAATTTGAAGGGGATTCTTTTTCGCTTCCCACCTGTTCAAGAATTGTCTTTGTAGCTCAGCTAAGGTGATGATACTTGTAGCTGTCAAACCTCTGAACCATTTCCTCACATCATCTACAAATGTTTGTACCAAGAGCCTCATTGCCACGTTCTCCGCATTGATCTCATGAAGTTCATAGAAGTTTGCCATTTTGTCTACATGTTGTTGAGCTGTAACACCGTTAGGAGTGCCATCGAAAAATAGAATCTTACTTTGATAATTATTTGGCATGTTATCTAGGACTTTTGGGAGAACAAGAGGAGCGAAATGGGCAGCCATCATTCTGGGTGGTGTTAGCTCTCGAATTTGCCTCAGGCTGAGGAAGGCAAAACTCGAGGCCACATCAAACCACGCTCAGCCTCGTAGCTAGCCGTACGAGGACAGGAGAGGGCTCTCTCCGGTCAATCTCGGAAAAAGGTAATAAAAGAGGCTCGAGATGACTGTATTGATGACTAATTTTAGGCTAGGTATGAAGTACAAGGATTATGGAATTTATTTTTTGAAGTTTTGTTGAATTCAAGGGAAACGCAATTTTGGGTGCGGGGATGAGGCACAGCTTTTGCAGAGGTCTACTTGGGGCAAGATAGGCGATTGTTTTGATGCCTTTAAAGTGAGTGAATGAATAGTCCTGATAGGTGAGGAGCTAAGGAGAGCAAGGAAGTCTCAAGGATTCTCCTTAAACTGAAGAAAACATGGAAAATTAAACAAACTTAAAGGTAGAGCATAGCAAATTTATGGATTCTACCTTAACACTTCATTTGTTTAATTGCAGAAGATTAAATAAGGAAAGTGGTACACATACAAAACTTACAAGTACTGAGAGAAACACACCATCAACACATAAGGCCACATGAATCCTAAATAGTGCTGCAAAACCCTGGTCTATCCTTTGCCAAAATTGTAGATAAAATATGTACAATAGTGTATCAAGCTATTCCCAAGAGTCCAACCATGAAAATGACTAAGAAAATACATAATATAGGCAAGCTAACACATTCCATTGCCTCTATGGGTCGAGCTCATCATCCTAGGAGCTGTTTCAACCAATTCTAAACAAAGCACTACAATCTAGGCAGTCAAAACAACTTTCCTCTATAAGTTAGGAAACCAATTCATTCATTAAATGTTTGCTATTTTATGAATGAATCATCTAGAATAGGTAAATAAGTGTCAAGTCAACATAAAATTACATCAATTACATCAAGAAGGGTGAAAAATCCCATCACAAGTCAAAATTGGTCAAAGCTAGGCGAATTCCTGAGCTGGAAGGTGCAAAATGTGCAAAAAATCCCGATGCGTAGCGCGCCTTTCCACCTACTTTTGGGGCACTTCCCAGCATCCAAATTGAGCTCACGATAGCTCGTTGGAAAGGTCTGGATGTCTACGTTCCAACCCAAGTCGAATTTTGCAATTTTGTGTCAATTTTCCCCTCCAAAAGTTCATTCTCCCAAGACTGCTTCCTGTGTGTCCAAAAAGGGGCAGTGAGGTCATTTTTTGCATGTTTTTTGACCTTTTGGGGACCCAAACCTTGATGAAATGCATTGGAAGTGGCTGAGCAGATGTATTTCATCATGAAAAATCCAAAAATGCAAACCTTTCTTGAATTGGACCTCCCCATCTTCAGGGTAGCGCGCGGCGCGCTATGCGTTGAGGGCAAAAACATGTTTTTAATACAAAAATTTCAAAATTGACAAAAACTTCTCCAAATTTTTTGAAATTTGAGCTGGGGGTGTCTCATCAAGTACCATGCTCCTTCAAAGAGGCTTCGGCCAAAATTTGGAGTGGATCAGGCCTTTTTCTCCGTTTTAATGCCTTGCTCAATCGCCCTTTAAGGATCTTCAGTTTCACTTTGCAAACATGCATGCGGGCCCAGTAATGATTCTTCATATTGCAGAGCATATCTTTGTCTCTGTTTTCCTTGGCTAACAATTTCTCTAAATGAGTGTTCACCCGGATGAGCATAGACTCTTGCTCAATAGGTGTCAAATCACCGGGTCTCTTGCGGGCCAAGTTTCAGTCTTCTCGGATTCGCCGCAACTCATAAAGAGTGTGTTCATCTTCTAGCTATTTGTTGCGCTGCTCCAAGTAGTTGATTTTCCAATTGGCCATTTCCAATTTCTATTGCAACAAGTGATTCTCAGCCTTTTGTTGTTGAATGACCTCCTTTAGCTCTGAGCTAGGAGAGCTGATATCAAGGTCAATAATATCCGTGTCTGGATCTCCTGAAGGTCCCTCATCAAACATGGGTTGCTTGCCTCTGTCCTGTACCTGTGCTGCAGAAGGCGAGACCCTTTCCACCTGATTTGGAGATAATACTCGTCGTGTAGATGCAAATAAGGCCCTGTGGCCTCTCTGATATGTAACATATGAAGGAGCGCTAACATGCTCGGGCTTAGGAATGTCAAACTGATGTGAAGGCCCTCCCTCATCATGGACAATCTCGGGAGGTGGTTGTGGCACCGTGAGAAGTTCACGAGAAATAAAATCCTCCCAAGTAATGCTCGCTGTGCCAACTGATGCATCACTATGATTTTGATCAATGCATAATGATAGATGCTTTTATGCTGATGTGCTGGGCTCTTCCTTTGTACTAAAGGCACCATTCTCTCTATGTTGCGACACATGAAAAATGGAATATTCATCATACGTACCCTTGTGAAATGCATCAACAAACAGACATGGTACATGTAGAGACGTGAGAATCTGCCGTCGCTACTGAAATATTGAATGATGAGTTTCATCAATGGCGCATACTCATCCCTTAGGAATCTGAAAGGAAAAACTGCAGTCAAGTGTCTTACACATCCGGGCTTAATATATGGCTCATAGTAATATCTATCTAACTGCTGGCATTTACTCCATTCCTCCCCGACATTTGGTATCCCAGTGGCCTGAGCAATAATCTCGGGTGACAAGGTGAAATTCACTCCGACAAGGTTTACAAGACCATCCTGCAAATGTAGAACAAATAAACGGACTAGTTCCCGATGATGTTGGATTTGTGAGATCCGCTCACAGTATTCAAAACATGATTGATATCAAAAACAGTCCATTGCAAGTGGACAAGCTTGCAATTGAGCCAAAGAGGTAGGCTCCTCCCTGACATGCCGACCACCTTTGCCACCTTTGTGATACCTTCTTGGCTCTGGTGTAGAATCACTATCATAATCTTGCTCATAAGCTGACTCGGTCTCTGACATGTTCTTTAAAACCAAGGTAGCTGGAATATATATGCTGATATACAACTGTGTGCAAAATTGACTGTGGACTTTTTCTTTTTCTCAAAATGCTGTGACCAAGGGGACACAAATATATAAGGGAAATGTTAGGAAAGGGGAAACATTAGGGAAATAGGGGCAATGAGAATAAAACAAGGAATTTAGGGAAGGGAAAGGGCATAGAAATTCTGATATTTTAGGGTTTGGGGTGAAGTAGGGAATATTATGGTTGTAATAGAAGGGAGGGGTTAGAATTTTGTAGGGGGATAGTGTAGGGTTTTATGAAGAATTTTTGAGGAAAATGTTGGTGAATATGGGAGGGGTAGGAAACACAAAAGTGGGAAAACCTTGGCAACATGTAATTTTGAAACCCTAGCAAACTAGGCCTTTGAATCCACACAGCAACTTTAGGGTTTTTACATTTAATTTTCATGGCACATCTATCATAATTTTTTCTCATTAATCTTGCAAAACCAAGAACCAGCCATGGAAATGAAGCCTACCTATGGTTTGCTTGAATTAGGAGAGGAGTTGAATACTTGCTGGCGAATTTCTGGGCAGAATTCCCAACGCGTAGCGTGCCTCACCCAATGCGTAGCACGCCCCTAGTGCGTAGTGCACGAGTAAATTTACACTGAGAAAAGGATGCTGATGCATAGCGCGCCCTGGGTGCGTAGCGCGCCCAACCTGATGCGTAGCGCGCACCCAGCTACATAGTGCATTTTGCAGGAGGATTTTGGAGTCCTTCCCAATGTTAAAATCGGGCATAGGATAGCGCATTGGAAAGGTATTTGAGTCTACCTTCCAAAAATACTGGAATTTTTAAATTTGGAGTTCATTTGCCCTATCAAAAATCAAATCTCCCAAGACTGGCCAAAATGTGCCAAATGAGGCTGCCTCAAGGCAGAGTGTTGTTGCAGTCAACTTTTGAATGCCTTCCTCAACTCCAAATTGAGCTCATGATAGCTCATTAGAAATATCTTTGTGTCTAGTTATCATTTGATGCATCAAGAAAGTCATTTGGCCAACCAATCTAGGAGAAAACTTGATTTTCCCAAGGTCACTTCAGAGGTGCATTCGATTCTCCTGAGCAACGATATTTTTGACATTTCTCTAAAACCATGACACCTGTGTAAAAAGTGAGGGATGTTTTTCTTTGGCATGTTGTGGACAAAAACCTCTCTCAATTTTCTAAAATTCATCTTTGATTGCTCTGAAACAGCTTTTGAGTGAAACTTATCCTAATGTGTGAAACAAGGAATTTTGTGGAAATGAAGCGAAATGAAGGGGATAAGGGGCTTCTAAATTCTTGGGGAAATTTTTGGAAGTAGGGAGGGATGTTAGGAAGCAGGGGAAAGTGGAATCTCAGAGATCGAGCGAGGGTAAGGGGTCAAAAAGGGCAAAACACAGGCCCAACCTAGAAAATTGTCACGTTGTAGCAAGAAACTAGGGTTTGTGGAAAAATGAGGAATTTGGGGGATCACAGAGATGGGAAGTGTTTGATAAGGTACATGAAGGATAGGGGAAGGTGTATGAACATCTGGATACAAGTTTTTCTAATGATTTGACCATCCAAGATAAATTGCCTTCAAAACCCTAGGAGAGGGAAATGAACCTTGCCTAGGCGCAACTGAAGCATGAACAAGGTGTAAAATGACCCAATGGAACTTGACATGATGAAAACCCTATGAATGATGATAGAATCAGCTGAATAGTGAAATATACTGACATTTGGGCAATTTTGAAAGAAGTGAAAGCAAACCCTAGACCTAATGCCTAGTGACCAAATTTTGCTTGAAGACTCACTGAAATGAAAAAATTTGACCTTGACACTTCAAAATCACTTTGTAAGAGCACATTTGATCACTGGAGGAAGGCTGGAAAGACTGACACTAACATTGGCTCCAATGGGGATGGTAGCTCCTTGGAGGTGCCAAGAACGACAGATCTCTGGAAGAGCTAGACAGTGCCTTCATCCATTGGGCTATGGAGTCTATTATTTCGGCAAACGCCACAAGACTTTGACGCATTTATTAACTGAAACCTGACTCAAGCCGACACAATTATGAAACCAACATGCCTGAAAACTGACTCATAAATGACTCATGACTGACTTAACGAAAACAAGAACTTACAAAGCTTATTGAAGGGCAGCAGTCCATCAAGATTTGAACTCATGATGACAACCACCTGTGTTTCTTACAAGACAATATACCATCAAACTATATCAAAATGCCAATGCAACCAATCAAGCAGATGCCTTCTTGATTGATTCTCCTGATCAGATCTTCTGGTCAACAGTACAAACCTATCACTAGGCATCCAAAAACATAGTTGACCATGGCTGCAACAAAACACTGTAATAAACACGTTCACTACTGGCTGCAACAAACTTGCTAGAGGAACGTAAAAAACATGAAGAGTTGCCATTGCCACCTCCTGCTGAAAGATCAAGGTGTCCTTTGTTTCAAATTCTGATCTGCCTTCATCATGTGCTTCAGTAAAAGTATGCTCATGAGCTTCAAAAAACTTTGAACAAATGGATGAGCAGATCTCTTCTTGGAAAAACATTTCAGCACATGAAACATATGAAGAGGAATCTGAATGGAAATCCTGAATGTTTTGATCTTCTGTGGTGTGAATGTACTGTAGGTCATTCTTAAACAAAAAACAATCTTCGAGATTATCAAACATGACAGCCTTATCATCTTTGTGAAAGAAAAAATTATCTTTTTGCTGGCCTACAAAACTGATTATAAGACAGTCATCTTTTTCAAAAGAGGAAGAAGTTTCACCAACACTTTCCTGAATATGTGTGCACTACAAATCTGCTGTAGCTTGGGCTGTAACAGACCTCTCAAAAGTAGATCTATCTCATCTTCAGACAAAGGAGACAATGCTTTTTGTTTTCTTCTGCTTAAACAGTAATTATCTTCATATGACAGGGCATTCAAACTATCATTTATTACTGAGTTATTGAAAGGAGATTTATCACTTACTTGCACAAAGATCTCATTCTATTTTTTATGAACATCTGAATCCAAAACTCTGTCTATGATCTCAACAGCAGAGTTCTCTTTGATGGGATTCAGCACAAGGTATTCTTGGTCATCATGATCTGAATGTTGATCTGAAATAGCTGACTTGACTGCATCACATTCTGGAATTGAATCTTGAATACCATGCACGCTGTCTTCTTTTGTGGGCAGATCTGAAACGACACTTTCTCTTTCATTATTTTCAGCCATATGACCATCTTCAGCCTGCTGATCTTGATTCTGCTGCAAAATGTCCTGATCATCTGGACAAGTATCCTCTAAGTTTTCTTTATGCTGCTGAAATGGATTCTCATACAGAGCCTCCATGATCTCATCATCCATAAAATTATCATCTTCATAATATTTCTCAAGGCTTTCAATAAAAATAGAAGCATGTTTGCAACAGTCATGAACCAAATTTAATTATGGATAAGATGCTTGATATCTTTCAATGAACAAGGCATGAAAATCCTTTAAACAGTAAATACAGGCCAGTGGAAAATTTTCATACCAGGATTGGGCTTCACCTTCCAGAGTGGCCAGGAATATCTTCATCAAGCAATCTTCAGGAAAATCCACCTTCAACTTGTGAATATGCATATGAAATCTAACTAGATGTAAAGCAGCATCCTTCTTACCATCATCATTAAATGTAGGCAGATTCCTTGACCAATCTACCTTGGGCATCTTATTCGGAAAACCTGGAATGTGATCTCGGCTCATGGGAGCATATCTTCTTGTGATTTGGTCCATCTTTAAAATCTCACAGCTACTGATCTCTCTGCAGTGAAGTCACCATGAAGCACTGATCGCTGGATTCTTCAGTGAAAGGAGTCGCCAGGTGAATGATTTCAGCCTTGCGGTGCCTGATCGTTGTCCACCATCAACAATCATATCTGAACTTGATACATGTATTGGGGTAATTAACAAGTTATATGTCACGTTTACAAGCTAGACCGGAGATTGACTGAAGCAGCGTTTATCTACTTCCGCTAATGCAAAGCAAAAGTGTTTCGAAGGCTACTTGGCATAACTTCAGGCTCCGTCTGTAGCTTATAAAACAAATGACATCAACAAGTAAACCATTTATTCTTCCCCAGCGGAGTCACTAATATGTTAGCTCTCGAATTTGCCTCAGGCTGAGGAAGGCAAAACTCGAGGCCACATCAAACCACGCTCAGCCTCGTAGCTAGCCATACGAGGACAGGAGAGGGCTCTCTCCGGTCAATCTCGGCAAAAGGTAATCAAAGAGGCTCGAGATGACTGTATTGATGACTAATTTTAGGCTAGGTATGAAGTACAAGGATTATGGAATTTATTTTTTGAAGTTTTGTTGAATTCAAGGGAAAGGCAATTTTGGGTGCGGGGATGAGGCACAGCTTTTACAGAGGTCTACTTGGGGCAAGATAGGCGATTTTTTTGATGCCTTTAAAGTGAGTGAATGAATAGTCCTGACAAGTGAGGAGCTAAGGAGATCAAGGAAGTCTCAAGGATTCTCCTTAAACTGAAGAAAACATGGAAAATTAAACAAACTTAAAGGCAGAGCATAGCAAATTTATGGATTCTACCTTAACACTTCAGTTGTTTAATTGCAGAAATTAAATAAGGAAAGTGGTACACATACAAAACTTACAAGTACTGAGAGAAACACACCATCAACACATAAGGCCACATGAATCCCAAATAGTGCTGCAAAACCTTGGTCTATCCTTTGCCAAAATTGCAGATAAAATATGTACAATAGTGTATCAAGCTATTCCCAAGAGTCCAACCATGAAAATGACTAAGAAAATACATAATATAGGCAAGCTAACACATTCCCTTGCCTCTAAGGGTCGAGCTCATCATCCTAGGAGCTGTTTCAACCAATTCTAAACAAAGCACTACAATCTAGGCAGTCAAAGCAACTTGCCTCTATAAGTTAGGAAACCAATTCATTCATTAAATGTTTGCTATTTTATGAATGAATCATCTAGAATAGGTAAATAAGTGTCAAGTCAACATAAAATTACATCAATTACATCAAGGAGGGTGAAAAATCCCATCACAAGTCAAAACTGGTCAAAGCTGAGCGAATTCCTGAGCTGGAAGGTGCAAAATGTGCAAAAAATCCTGATGCGTAGCGCGCCTAAGCCCTACGCATAGCGCGCCTTTCCACCTACTTTTGTGGCACTTCCCGGCATCAAAATTGAGCTCACGATAGATCGTTGGAAATATCTGGATGTCTACTTTCCAACCCAAGTGGAATTTTCCAATTTGGTGTCAATTTTCCCCTCCAAAAGTTCATTCTCCCAAGACTGCTTCCTGTGTGTCCAAAAAGGGGCAGTGAGGTCATTTTTTGCATGTTTTTTGACCTTTTGGGGACCCAAACCTTGATGAAATGCCTTGGCAGTGGCTGAGCAGATGTTTTTCATCATGAAAAATTCAAAAATGCAAACCTTTCTTGAATTGGACCTCCCCATCTTCAGGGTGGCGCGCGGCGCGCTACGCGTTGAGGGAAAAGACCTGTTTTTAATACAAAAATTTCAAAATTGACAAAAAATTCTCCAATTTTTTTGAAATTTGAGCTGGGGGTGTCTCATCAAGTACCATGCTCCTTCAAAGAGGCTTCAGCCAAAATTTGGAGTGGATCAGGCCTTTTTCTCCATTTTAATGCCTTGCTCAATCGCCCTTTAAGGATCTTCAGTTTCGCTTTGCAAACATGCATGCGGGCCCAATAATGATTCGTCATATGGTGGAGCATATCTTTGTCTCTGTTTGCCTTGGCTAACAATTTCTCTAAATGAGTGTTCACCCGGATGAGCATAGACTCTCGCTCAATAGGTGTCAAATCACTGAGTCTCTTTCGGGCCAAGTTTCGGTCTTCTCGGATTCGCCGCAACTCATAAAGAGTGTGTTCATCTTCTCGCTGTTTGTTGCGCTACTCCAAGTAGTTGATTGTCCAATTGGCCATTTCCAATTTCTGTTGCAACAAGTGATTCTCAGCCTTTTGTTGTTGAATGACCTCCTTTAGCTCTGAGCTAGGAGAGCTAATATCAAGGTCAATAATATCCGTGTCCGGATCTCTTGAAGGTCCCTCATCAAACATGGGTTTCTTGCCTCTGTCCTGTACCTGTGCCTGTACCTGTGCTGTAGAAGGCGAGACCCTTTCCACCTGATGTGGAGATAATACTCGTCGTGTAGATGCAAATAAGGCCCTGTGGCCTCTCTGATATGTAACATATGAAGGAGCGCTAACATGCTCGGGCTCAGGAATGTCAAACTGATGTGAAGGCCCTCCCTCATCATGGACAATCTCGGGAGGTGGTTGTGGCACCGTGAAAAGGTCACGAGAAATAAAATCCTCCCAAGTAATGCCCTGCTGTGCCAACTGATGCATCACTATGATTTTGATCAATGCATAATGATAGATGCTTTTATGCTGATGTGCTGGGCTCTTCCTTTGTACTAAAGGCACCATTCTCTCTATGTTGCGACACATGAAAAATGGAATATTCATCATACGTACCCTTGTGAAATGCATTAGCAAACGGACATGGTACGCGTAGAGACGTGAGAATCTTCCCTCGCAACTGAAATATCGAATGATGAGTTTCATCAATGGCACATACTCATCCCTTAGGAATCTGAAAGGAAAAACTGCAGTCAAGTGTCTTACACATCCGGGCTTAATATATGGCTCATAGTAATATCTGTCTAACTGCTGGCGTTTACTCCATTCCTCCCCCACATTTGGTATCCCAGTGGCCTGAGCAATAGTCTCGGGTGACAAGGTGAAATTCACTCCGGCAAGGTTTACAAGACCATCCTGCAAATGTAGAACAAATAAACGAACTAGTTCCCGATGATGCTGGATTTGTGAGATCCGCTCACAGTATTCAAAACAAGATTGATATTGAAAACAGTCCATTGCAAGTGGACAAGCTTGCAATTGAGCCAAAGAGGTAGGAATTTTTCAATTTGGAGTTCATTTTCCCTATCAAAAATCAAATCTCCCAAGACTGGTCAAAATGTGCCAAATGAGGCTGCCTCAAGGCAGAGTGCTGTTGCAGTCAACTTTTGAATGCCTTCCTCAACTCCAAATTGAGCTCATGATAGTGAATTGGAAATATATTTGTGTCTAGTTATCATTTGACTCATCAAGAAAGTCATTTGGCCAACCAAGCTAGGAGAAAACTTGATTTTCCCATGGTCACTTCAGAGGTGCATTCGATTCTCCTGAGGCAACGATATTTTTGACATTTCTCTAAAACCATGACACCTGTGTAAAATGTGAGGGCGGTTTTTCTTCTTTGGCATGTTGTGGACAAAAACATCTCTCAATTTTCTAAAATTCATCTTTGATTGCTCTGAAACATCTTTTGAGTGAAACTTATCCCGATGTGTGAAACAAGGAATTTTGTGGAAATGAAGCGAAATGAAGGGGATAAGGGGCTTCTAAATTCTTGCGGAAATTTTTGGAAGTAGGGAGGGATGTTAGGAAGTAGGGGAAAGTGGAATCTCAGAGATCGAGTGAGGTTAAGGTGTCCAAAAGGGCAAAACACAGGCCCAACCTAGAAAATTGCCAGGTTGTAGCAAGAAACTAGGGTTTGTGGAAAAATGAGGAATTTGGGGGATCTCAGAGATGGGAAGTGTTTGATAAGGTACATGAAGGATAGGGGAAGGTGTATGAACATCTGGATACAAGTTTTTCTAATGATTTGACCATCCAAGGGAAATTTCCTTCAAAACCCTAGGAGAGGGAAATGAACCTTGCCTAGGCGCAACTGAAGCATGAACAAGGTGTAAAATGACCCAATGGAACTTGACATGATGAGGAAAACCCTATGAATGATGATAGACTCAGCTTAATAGTGAAATAGATTGACATTTGGGCAATTTTGAAAGGAGTGAAAGCAAACCCTAGACCTAATGCCTAGTGACCAAATTTTGCTTGACGACTCACTGAAATGACAAAATTTGACCTTGACACTTCAAAATCACTTTGTAAGAGCACGTTTGATCACTGGAGGAAGGCTGGAAAGACTGACACTAACAGGTGGATTTGGCCTTGGAGGTGTTGGAGGAGTGTGCACAGTCTGCAAGGGTATTGCACTTGGAGTTTGTGACTGTGTGGCAATATAACTATCAATTAATCTATTAGCTCTTTCTATCTCTAGGTCTACAAGAAATTTAGGATCGAGGACAGTGTAATCAACAACCCTTTTGGATTTAGATTCAAACAAAGGTATCTCAAATCGTTCGTCAAACTCAAACTCTTCAAGGTATTCAAAAATGTCAGGACATGAAGGGGATTCGAATACGGGAGTGAAGGTGCTTTCTTGACGAAGGAATTTTGGGATCAAATTGGGATTTTTCATAAATGTGAGGAGGATCCGGATCTGGATTCTCTCTGGTATATCGTCTTGAAGCCAGCGTGCTATTGAGAAGAATTACGGGACACAACCAACTTACTCAGCCTTTCCAATCCTAAGCCCATCATCCGGGAGCCTAGAATTCTTATGAAACAAGGGGATTTGATTTTCAACTTGATGTCCCCAGTATGGTCGCCACTATGTTAGCACCTAAATCTGCCTTAGGCTGAAGAAGGCAAAAATTAGGGTAACCAAAAACCACGCTCAGTCTCGTAGCTAGCACTACGAGAGCAGGAGAGGGCTATCTCCGAGTCACACTCAGCGAATGGATAAGCAAAATAGTCTGAGATGACTTACAATACGATTTTTATCTTAGGCTAGTAAGTGAAAATGAACATAAGGAGGGATTTTTATGAATGACTGTGTTTCTGGGATGTTATGGGACCACTAGACCTCAATGAACAAAGAACTTAATGCAAAGGCACAAATTATTTCGTGAGGAAAGGTAGGTGGAAAGAATAGAAATTTTAGTTTTAAGATATGGCGGAATGGAGAGATTGATTAAGAAGGTGAAAAGGGAATGGAAAACATGAATCCTTTTCAACAGAAGAATGAACATTGTACATGAAATTTTCCCACAGGTAGAGCAAATAAAATTGAATTCTACCTAATCTGATTCGAAAAATTTCACCGGAAATGAATATGAAATGAAATATGGAACATAACAAGATACATATGAAACATAAGAGACACACTTGCTACACTCACAACCACAGGAATCTCATGAAACAGAGTCGCTGCCTTTCATTAATTCTCTGTAAAAGTATACAATGCAGAAACAAAGTTTCTTTCCCACAGTCTCCCAGAAGTTACAAGCCAGCCAACCCTTTGCAAATAAAATGTATACAATATATAGAATGTGTGGAGAAGAGGTGGAATGCCCAGGGGTTGGGAAGTTACTCAAATCATTTCAAAATGGAAATGGAGAGTCAACCATCAGCTACAGGTGCAGCGCTCTCGAGCATGACATTTGGCGTGTGGTGACCCTTTGCATTCTTTGCCACTTGGATAGATTCCCACCTGGGGAGGAAATTCTTCAAAAGCCACCTTTGGTGCCAGAAAACCAAAGAGTGTATGACCGGGCCCACTTGGAGAAGTCGCGACCCGAAATTTCGCGAAACGGGAGCAGACTGGGCAAAATTTCCTCTGTGCGCCGCGCACTTTTCTCTGTGCATCACGCTACTGTAGGGCCTATTTTGGGGCACTTTCAGGTGTTCAAAATGTGCCCAAGTGTGCTTGCTGGAAATATTGGCTTGTATACTTTCCAACCCCATTGGAATTTGTGAATTTGAAGCTCATTTTCCCCTCCAAAACTTCATTCTCCCAAGACTGCTTTCTGTGTGTCCAAAAAGTGGCAGAGAGGCCATTTTTGGGTGTTTTTTGACCTTTAGGAGACCCAAAACTTATCAAAATTTCTTGCCCGGACACCAGTAGATGTATTTTTCGATTCTAAATCCAAATATGTAAGCCATTCCTTATTTAGAGCTCTAGAATTTTAGCGCCGCGTAGGGTGTGCGACGCATAGGGAGAAAAACCCTGTTTTTTGACCAAAAAATTCCCAAAAAGACAAAATTGCCCCAAATTTTTTGAAATTTGGGCTGGGGGCTCTTTATGGAGTGCCATGCTAAGCCAAGGAAGCCTCATCCAGGAGTCTAAGCCTATCTTTCTCTTTTGCCCTTTTTTCCCTTTTTGTGGCTTTCCTCAGTTTTCCTTTCAAACTCCTTATTCGGGCTCTCAAACTCAAGTTCCGTGCCCTGTAATGACGAGCCATGTGTCTCAGTAGTGTGTTGTCATCATCGGCCTTGTTCAACATGTTTTCCAGGTGCATGTTAACTCTCTCAAGAACAGACTCACGATTCTCCATAACCTGTTGCTCCAATGAAGTGAATTCAACTCCTCCTTTGCTGGGCAGTTAGGCGATCCTCACGGATGTTCTGCAACTCCATGATCACATGCTAGTCTTCCAGCTGTTTGTTCCTCTACTCTAAATACCTGATGTTCCATTTGGCCATCTCCAACTTGAGTGTCAAGGATTGAATCTCTGTCTCTTGCTCCTGGAAGATCTCTTTCAGCTGTGCATTTTGTGGATGTGTATTTGCATCATCCTCATCATGAATGAGAACGAATCCGGTCTCCTGTTTACCTGGTGGCACACCTGAAGGCCCCTCCTCATGCTTGGGCTTCTTGCCCTTGTCCCGTACCTATACCTGTATTGCTGATGTAGGAAGCGAGGCCCCTTCCACCTCGGGTAGAGATAACACTTGCTTTGTTGCTGCAAACAAAGGCCTGGTGCCTTTCGGATAGCCTCTCTGATATGTAATGGAAAATGGAACCAAAATGGTCTCATGGAGCTCATGCTGATGATACGGACCACCTACCTCATGCTTGACCTCTGATACTACCTGTGGAGCACTGAAGAAGTCACGGGAGATGAAGTCCTCCCAAGCAATGCCCTGCAATCCCAACTAATGGTCCACAAAAATCTGGATAAGGGCAAAGTGATATACGTTGTTGAGCTGCTGCCAAGGGGTCTTGTGTTGCATGAACTTCCTCATCCTCTCCATTTTCCCACAAATGAAAAATGGGAGGTTCATCATATGCACCCTGGTAAAGTGCATGAGCAACCTAATGTGATATGCATAAAGGCGAGAAAACCTCCCCTCACAACTGAAGTATTTCATGATCAATCTCATGAGTGGAGAATAATCATCTCTCAGAAATCTGAATGGGAAAACTCTCATGAGTTGACTCAAACAACTGGCCTTTATGTAAGGCTCATAAAGTTCCCTCTCCACCTTCATCTTCTTGTGCCACTTTTCTCCAACATTCGGTATGCCTGTTGCCACTGATATGGTTTCGGGTGTCAATGTGAAAGTGACCCCGACAAAGATAGACTGTCCTCCATGTAGGTGAAGTGCAAAAGACGGCCAACTCATGATGAATTCTGACATTTGCCACCCTCTGACAAAATCCGAAACATGCCAAGTACTGGAAACAAGACATAGCGAGAGGGCATGCCTGCAACTCAGTGAGGGTGTTTGGTTCATCCCTGACATGTCTGCCACTCCTAGGTCTCTGGGGAGCCTGTTCTCATGAATTTGTATCACTGTAAGTTTCCCCCTCATAATCTGATGAAATTTCCAATGCCATTACTGCTATTTGCACCTTGAATTTCTTCGTTGCCCTCTGAACCCATTGAACTGATAGATGCCCTGCAAATCTGTCACCAAGGGGACAATAAAATAGGGAGTATCAGGAGGGGAATGATGAAATAGGGATAGGGATTAAGAGGAGAAAGTTATCAGGGATTTAGGAATATTTTGGGTATAGGGTTGATGGGGTAGGGTTTGAATTCTGAGCCATAGGAATGCAAGGGGAAAAAAGGAATATGATTATAGTGATGTTAGGGTGATGATTAGGGGAAAATGCTACAGGGGAATTAGATGATAGGGGTGTGGTAGAAAGATACTTTGGCAACACTGGTTACTGTAGAAAAACCCTATTTTCTCGATTTTTTTTGTGTCTCCCTTTGTTTATTTTCAAAAAAAATTGCATTCGGTTCACAGCCTCCAAATCATGGTATTCTTCTCAAGATTTATGCCAAGAGTGAAGGTAGTTTGGTCTACCTCTTATGTTTGATAGGCATTCATACAATTTTAGGCAAATTGGTACATTTTCGGTCTTGTAAGTCTGTGCGTCGCGCGCACTGCCCAGTGCGCCGCGTGCTCTGAGTGCGTCGCGCCAGTGGCAAATTTAGACTGGGAAACGACTTCTAGTGTGTCACGCACAATGAGTGCTCCACGCCACTATGTGTGTGCGCCGCGCACTGTCAAAGTCACCCAAGTTTGCTTGAGAAACAGGAAATAGGGTTTAGGGTGGTTTTAGGGTGGTTCTCTTTGGGAGGCAAGGTGGAATAGAGGTGACTATGATGAGGAGTGAGGGGACAAGGGGGAAGTGGAAACAAAACCTTGGTGGCATCATTGCAAAGTTGCAACCCCATTCATTGTTTTTCTTGGTGATTGTTTTCATGGATGGCCAATGCGCCTTGGATATTATTCAACCTCTTCACAAGTAGCTAAACATAGACCAAATTGATGGAGAAGAGGAGTCATAAAGCCTACCTCTTGTTCTGCTAGCCTTCCCCAAGATTTGAAGCGGCTTGCAATGTTTTATATGCTTCTGGACTGTGTGCACCGCGCGCTCTTCCCAGTGCACCGCGCGCCTTGTATGCGCCACGCCTGTGGTGATTTTACACTATGGGTTGGCTGCCAGTGCGCCGCGCGCTGTGTGTGCGCCGTGTGACCTGGTGTATGCACCGCGCTTACCAAATCGCCTCCCAACTCACTCAAACGCTCACCAATCTCACTCTCCCACCTTTTACACTGTCTTTCCAAGTCTTCAATGGCACAATGGCTTTGCTTTGGGCCACAATATGTATTTATAGGCTTGAGAGAAACTGGATTGATTTTTTTCTTCTATGAAACCCACTTTATAATTTTTTTGTTTTGCACTTTTTTATTGACCTTTAAACACACTGATTTTCACTTTTTCCTTGAAATCTTGGCTCAAATGACAAAATCTTTGGCACAACTTTGTAGGGACTGTATGATGGAGCATCTGGCTTTGAAATCCTTGACTGCATTTGAAAATGTCAATTGTCGATTTTTTTGGAAAAATATTTCATAGTTGACCTTGTTTGACTTTTCTTCAAAACAGAGTTTTGAAGAAAAGTCGATGTCTCTTGCGGTGATGATGAAGCTTTCTGCATTGTAGGTGTATAAGATCTCCCTCTAGCCTGCATGGCTTGTTTCTGGAGATGTTTTTCAAAGACCAAACTGATGAATTTCTAGATCCAAACCATAAAAATGACTCTGTCCTATAACAGGACCAGACCTTAACTATCATGAATTTGATTGATTTTGGACCAAGACCTGAACCAGCAGAGGCCCAACATGAGGGGAAATGAGTAGCATGACTTTCTCCGTCATATCATGACATGTCCCTAGAAAAATGCAGCTGAGCGGATGAAGAGAGACACTTAAAAATGAAATGCATAAAGAGCTTTGATCTCTGACGGAGGGCTGACAAGACCGACTCTAACACATCACACTTTTTGCATGTGGCAGGTGAGATGCATTGCACCCTTAGCACTGGGCAGTCTGTATGGTCCTTCTTTGACTAGTTCTGAGTATTTTTTCATGGAGAACTTCTGGAAGATGATGTAATCAGCTGACCTTGCTCCTTTAGGGTATGAAACAACACTTTTAGGGACTTAGATCCCTTGGTTTATGGACATATGTGATTGGGGTTGCAGTGCCCAAAGCATGAGGTCGTAAATCTTTTGATGTCGGGTGAAATGCTTTATAATGAGGATCCAAGGTTTTTCGAACTGGAAGTTGACTTGTAATAAGATACAATACAATACATTATCTTCATAATATTTTCATGATCTACCTGAGGCAGGCATTCCCATGCTCAGCTTGATAAATTCATTTTCATGTACATAGGACAGACAATCGTCTGTGTGCAGATTGATGATTCTGGTAGAGCCATCATCCCTTAGTTTGGATGATTATCTGTGCAGCAATGATGTACATTTGATGTCTTTATTTTCATGAATATATCACAGCTCAGATGGATGAAACTAGATCCGGGGTCTTCAAAACTCGTTCAATCTTCGCCTGAAAGTACAAGTCAATCCATGTGAAAAGATGTTCTGATGTCGAACATGGAAGGACATTGCCAGATTACTAGCCAATGATGTAAGCTGTTAACAGGCACGAGAGGAATCACCGATGATGATGATGACCCTCAAGGTACTGCAGTACAATTCATGTGGTGTGAATACATGAGTCGATGTCAAACACCACACAAAATCTTTCAGTCGAAGGCCATTAATGTAAACCTGTCGTCGGAAGTGAGAAACTTGCCATTGAGGCATGCAAGCTTCAAAGTATTGAAAGGGTTGTTCCTAGGTCGACTTCTTGGATAATGAGTTGATGTCGACAAGAAGTGACCCATCATAGGAGGGCATTAATGGATCCCACATCTACGACATGGAATGGAGCAAATTATTTTGTAGAGGTGAAAATGATCTGATGATACAAGGTTCAGGGTGGCGGTCATGAAAGAATGAAGCATCAAGGTATTGCAGCGGATGAGACACAAGCTGGGTGGGTGAATTCTTTGAGTGATTTCTCTTGAACATATCGGTGACACCAAAATGGATTGGTAGCATTAACCCCAAAAGTGGATGGTGCGGTGGACCAATGGTGATATGAACGGTGAACGGAATAACCCAACCCGACTCAATCATGGTGATGGAGTGAAAGTGTTATGTTCAAGAGTGACCTGCTACCAATAAAGTTTCTTCAAGTTTTCTACCCAATTTTACCCAGTCATTTCTAACCGGTACCTTTTTATTTTTTTCAAGCTTGAGGAGGATAATATATGTTTGTTCTATAATTTTCCCTTCAGGAAAACCCATCGCTATGTTTTAACGAGCCTAGCGATAGTGAAAGTCGCTCTTGTTTGAATGGACAAGTTTGTTGCTATTGTTTTAATGAGTTTAACTACAAGGATAACATGGTCCTTTTCAATTTTAGAGAGTCTAAAAAGAGACGGAAAGGAAACTCCAATATTCCTTTTTTGTAGTATAATCCCTTAAGTCCGAAAAAGTATAAAACAATATGAAAGGGATGAATTTTCGATAGTTTTAACAAGCCGAACAAGACAAACGCTCGATCTTTTTGTGTAATCATCCTTTAGGTCCAAAAATATTAAAATCTAGAGGAGGGATGGCACTTCCAATCACTTTAACAAGCTGGAGAGACCAATTTCTCGGAAATCTTTTCATATTTTACGAGTTAGATGAAAAGACTTAAAGGAGACTCGTTTTTGAGGAATGAGTGATATTTTCGGGTAGCAACTGGTTCTAGGTAAGGGTTGGAACTTTCCAATCATGGCAGTGTTAAGAATATAGCTAACATAATCACTCATCATGGCTATTCCTCAAAAGGGGTAAACAATCAAATGGAGGTGTATGATCGGCTAAAACAGAGTGGAGGTGATAGTAAGAACACGACCAAGGCTCAAAAGCTGATGATAATGCGTTCGTAATGGTTATTTACCGTAGGTGGGTTCATTCTTTAATGAGCTTAAACTCTAGTGGAACATATGCTCATTGCTAGGTTTAATTTTTAACGAGCTTGAACTTTGTGTAAAACTGCTCGTGCCAGTCGTATAATAAGGATGTCTCATTGATAGGTTCATTTTTAGGGAGCTTGCACCATTAGAGATTTTGCTCCGACTCCTTTTATTATGTTAGCTAGGAATGACCAATCCTACGAGTTTAAAGGGTTAAGAACCTACAAACTAAGAAAACAAATGGTTGCTTTTCACTTTCACGCAAAAAGGTTTGCATGCCCCCAGGTATAGCAAAGTAGAGTTTCCCAGGTTACCTTTCAATTTGCAGAAAAAAAATTTGTTCTGTCGAGAAAGGCATACCTTCTGACAAAGGTATCTTATTCCGGTCTAATCCCATTTTCCTAAATGGACGGGTGTGTCAAACTAGTCATATATCCTCCATAGAAACCTACCCTATATCTAAAGTTTTCCTGCCGAAGCAGACCAGGGTGCATGCCCCCTGGGTTTCAGTCACAACCATCGGATCACTCGCGCTCATCAAGTGGACGAACTGGAGATTGATGAGACATTCCTTGTGCAAAAAGACCTGTTAGGGATGGAATTTGACTATTAGCTATGTGTGAACCGGGGAATGAAAGCTGGTCTACGAGCTGGACCACTTTGCCTTCATGCAGAAAACACATCACTCAGAAGTGTGAGGAAACAATATCTCCCATGCTATAAATGTAGTCATGCCCAAGGAGAAGATTGTAATCTAAAGGTCCTTGGACTACCATTACATTTAGATAAACGGTTTTCCTTCTCAAAGTTATAGGAAAATTTGGAAGGATCCCTAACGGTCGACTGGTTCCTTTGTCGAAGCCTGTCAGATTTCGCATCTCAGGCAAAAGCGATGGTGAACCAAGCGCTTTCCAAGCAGTTGAGGAAAGGATACTCACAGAAGCCCCTTCATCTATGATGGTACCAACCATGACCATTCTGTAAGTTTTCACTATGATTCAGAATGGTACATTAGATGGTAAATGGGGTCTGCCTAGTAGATTCCAATCGAAGGAGACAACTAGGTTGCTTGGAGGTGGGACCGAATAAACGGCCGGATACATCTCTGACGAACTTCCTTCCTGCGGTAAAGGAATGGGTAGATTGCCCCCATGTTCATCAGAGTCTGTGTTTACGAAAAGAATTTGAATGGTGTCGTTCTCATTCTCTTTGGTGACTGTATCATCTGAAGGTAAATCCTCTGAAGACAAGATGGGGTCGACTACCATCTTGACCTGTTGACTTTGGTCCGATGTGGACTCAGAGGGTTTATCTTCAATGATAGGTGCTTCGACCAACAACAAAGGTGAATCAGTCGGATTTTCAACTAGCAATGGACTCAACAAGAGTTTCTTGTATCCAGGAGGGAGTCGCTGTGGTGATGCAGGACGGTTATCCAAGACTCTTTTAGCTTTGTCTAGGAAGGGAAAATGGTGGAGGGCATGATCGCCTTCACACAGTCTGAAGGAAATTTAGATTTTCATTTCTGTTCGATGACTTCGTTTTCACTAGTTGACGGTGTACTCTCAACATGATCGTAAGAGGTTGACGACACCGGATTGTGCAAGTGGGGAGACCAGTCCCTTAAGATCCACGAGATGCAAGGACAATCTCGATGATAGTGGTCCCCTTTGCAGATGACACATGGAGATTTAGGTTTGGATGGTGCAGTGTGTGGATTTTTTCTAGACGATGTACAGTTGCCCCTTTTTTCCATTGGCTCCTTCTTCTTCTTCTCAGTTACTTGGTTTTTAGTTTTACTATCTTCACCAAGCGAAGAGGAATAAGGAGAGGGAGAAACAAACGAAGTAGAAGGTTCGGGGCTAATTCTAGTATCGTCTAGTTTCTGATTTGATTGCTCAAGAATCATGGTGCTTTGAATGACAGAAGTCGAGAAAAGCCATACCGGCAGGCCAATTGTCAGTCCTGGAAGGGACAATGTGGCCATATGAGGTGCACCAACATTTCCCCAAGAGGAGAAAAGACTAGGATTTCCCCCAAGGGAAAATCCTTGGTTGGTGGACTCCATTTTCTCAACCTAAGATCAACGAGGGAACATTGACATTATTCCAATTAAAATAAATTTTAGACGCTTTGACACAACTTGCTTTTTCAATTTTTAAGAGTCGAGAAAAAGCTAAAGATGACTCTAGTCACCTTCAATTTTAAATGAGCCTGAAGTGACAAGTGCTCAGATGGACCTTTTCCTTTAAGGAGTATGAAAAGGAATGAAAGAGACTACTCTGGAAATCTAGATAGAGGGATTACCAAACCAATCACAAAACTACAAAATACTTTTTACGGTATGGCAGTCAATCTTCTCGAATGCTGTGTTCAATGCATTGCGATCGATAGGGCGGCAGACACGGCTTCCTAAGGATAAATGATATAGCGTACTGTGGTCTACCAATATATACTCGATGGTACGTGGGAGCACAAGTCCATACTGGCACTTGTCGTCTCAAAGAGGAGGAATCACCCAACCTATGATGAAAGCGACAGTTACCAGGCTTTACGATGTCGGAATACGTCTCTAGCCTAGACTTCTAGATGTTGTGCGTTAGGTTCCAAAGTGTTTTTATGTTCATTGAATTTATTTTACAGTTGATATTTCTTAAGAAGTTTTCCTTTAAGGTTCACCGCGTAATGTAGATATACTACTCCTAAATATGAAACCTAAGATGATAAACAGTTGTTTACTCTTCTTTTTGCAATGAAAATCCTAGCTACTAAGGAAAGAGAAGTGAAATCCTTTCAACATAGAGCAAAGAGCACACACTAGATGCACTGTCCTAAATAGAAATCAACAAGCAGTATTAATGCAAATGCACATGCATGTATTTGTTTTCTGCTTTCTTAATGTGTGAATGACAAAAAGAATGCTAAGTACAAATCTGAATTATGTCTTCTTTCAAAGCGACAGTACTAACGATTTTCTTTTCAAAAAACGAAAGGGAGACAAGATGACACTTTGCGATTTTGAATTGAAAACTACTTTCAACACTTGAAATACTATTAATTCAGATCAAATACAAGAGTAACAGTGTAATCAACTATCAAAAAGAGGAGGATTCTTTTCTTTGACTGAAAACGACACTTGCACACTTTCAAATCAAAAGACGACAGTTCGATTAAGCTACCATTTTGTAAAGGAGAACTGTAAATGATGAAGAATACATAAAAAAATTCACAATTCCTTGTACAATGGAGGCTGGATGATGCAAAGGAAGGGCGTTTAAACAGTGGTCTACTGATCACAGACAACAAAACTCCTGAATAAAGCTGAAGACAGTGAAGGAAAAACCAAAATCTGGAGGCAGAAACAGTCTTACCTGATCATCGCACCTATAACACAGGGAAACAGGGATGCATCTCACCTACTGCACACGGGAGGTGCGATGCATCTAGATTGCCAAGGGGAGAAGGTGCGATGGTCCAGGGACGAGACTTTAACTTGGTTTTTGGTCACATTTTGCAGCTTAGTTCATGGATTTAGGTTGAGCTAATGATAGTCAGTAACTACAAAGTATAGGGGCTGATCTAATGAGGTTACTTGAGCTACCTCTAGGGCGCTTAGGATGTTTGCAAGTCAATTGTTCTGTTCATAAACAAACCTGGAGATTGACTGAAGCAACATTGATCTACTTTGCACTTGCATAGCAAATGCAGTTTGAAGGCTAGCTAGCTTAACTTCAGGCTCCATCTATGGTTTATGAATCGAACAAATAGAGACAAGCAATCAAACTATTCTCTCCCAAGTGGAGTCGCTATTTTGTTACCGGAAAAACTAGTGTCTATTCAGAACTTCTAGTCCCACTAATATGGGTAGTTATCTTAGAAACAAACAAACTAAAGTCACTTGTGTTTTCCTTTACAAGAGATAGATGAGAAAGAAGCAGAGAGTACCAACCTTAGTCTTTCGCTTGGCTCCTTGCTTGTTTCCTTTCCCCTTCGACAGAATCTCACCATTGCTTCCTTACTTGTCCCGCTTCAAAGAGCACCTATAGAGTCACAACAACATAATACCATCAAAGCATAGAGATCTATCACTATAAACAATATAGGATCATATATATATTGACCATACAAATGCATATATCAACACAATATTTACAGATACACAAGAATATGGAGGAAAACTCAAATAGCTTTAGTGATAGAAGTAGTAGAAGAGAGGATAACAACCACTTGGTCTGACCCAGCACCATCCTCCCAGCTTGAAAGCCCTCTTCACCTCATACAAAGCAAGATCACCCAAAAATGTCTTCAAAGAGAAACCAATAGCACTTCTTTGCAAATTGCCAAATTCCAACCTTTGGATCTCTGGGATGAGGGATCCATATATAGATATTTGCAGGGGGGTGAGTCAACTTCTGGGATTTTGATTAGTGTCATCTCTCTGATAGTTCTTGGTTCCACTTGGAGATTTCATGATCTCTTACTCATCCTTGGACGCATTCAGGGAGGCAAGTGTCAAATGAGCAGCTTCTAGAAGATTCTCAGTGTCTCCACCTAGCAAACTGCTTGTGCCATTTGTCTGCTCTCGCTCATCGCACCCTACAGAAGGGCTTTCCAGTATGCATCAAACTTTTTGCATGTGGCAGGTGAGATGCATCGCACCCTTAGCACTGGGCAGTCTGTATGGTCTTGCTTTGACCAGTTCTGAGTAGTTTTTCATGGAGAACTTCTAGGAGATGATGTAATCAGCTGACCTTTATCCTTTAGGGTATGAAACAACATTTTTAGGGACTTAGAAGCCCTTGTTTTATGGACATATGTGATTGGGGTTGCAGTGCTTAAATATGTCTATAACAGGGAGGGTTTTGGAAAAAAAACTAGTAGAAACTACTGGTTCGCAGCTCTGAAGGTGGTAGACGAGCATTGTAGTTGAGAGCTTCATAACATGCAAATGAACCAAAAGGGTGGTGGAGGCTTAGAGCACACTGTACTTAATTGGTGGCATAATCCGTGTTGAGGAGATGAGGTGGCCGGTTAGGTACGTTATCCCCATCTGGACCATTGGTCCTACGCCAGTGTCATTATGGTTCGTCATGCCTCTAGACCACCATCACCTCCCTTACTCCCGTTACCTACCGCCACCATTACCAGTTTCGAATGTCTTCTTCCTGAATTGACATGCCACACGTGCTGACTGCGTATCTGATCGGAAGTTTGAATTCGGACGTGGCTCAACTGAATTCCTCGAAGGTGTGTGAAATGAATGAGGGTGGACAGTTAGCTGGCCACCGATTCCATTCAATCGACCATTCCCATAGTTCATGCAGTTTTGAAATATTATTCATGCAATTGAGGAATAGGTTTAGGCACTTACCTGCTCAGTCGCTGTTGTGTTATGCATATTTCGGACTTGGGCACTTCATTTCCTCATTGTTGTCGCTGCTTGCACTCTGCATGCTTGGCCTTGGGCTTTTGTTGATGATCTCCCGTTCAAACATTGCTCCTTGCATGTTTCATACGTCCTACTACGCTGACCCTGTCTCTGGAGTATGTTTTTCAAAGGGATCAACTGCTATAGGAATCCTGTAGGATTTTCTGTAGCTGCTTCTCCTTTTGAAATCCAAGCTAATATTTGAGTAGGGCTAAAACTGCTGAAGAATGTCTTGACTGAAAAGAAATCATAGCTGGAAGGTATCGGGTAGGAATGAGTAAAAATGTTGCTGCCTTTATTTGTCATCAATTTTTTTTTTTGTGCAGAATGAAAGAAATAGAATTCTGTATGTGGCTTTGTAGGGACACAGAAAAAAATGAGTGGAAATGCAGGTGTAAAAGGATGGAATGGCGAAAGAGGCGGATGGATGGTGGTAGAGAGGTTCGCAGGGTTGCTAAACGAATTTCCAACCCTCGGGTTCTTTTCTAAAATGGATTTTGGCCTTTCTGTAATTTCTACAGGATCCTCCTGTAGAATACATAGAGTTTCCTGTAGGATGTGAAATTTCAGAACAAATGAGACCAAAACTTGGGAAAGGATAATGGTTATGGGGTGATGGATTGTGAAGGGTGCATGCAGCCTGGCCATGTCTTTTTCTTTTGGTGCGACCCTCCTGCAACCTGCAATTTATTCAAAAGAAGTTAGGTTTTTCTTTTTTTTTTTTCTTTTTTTTTTTTGAGACAGCTGGGGCACCTCCAGGAGGTTTTCACCCTCACTGCCTGCCCTGGGCGCCTCCAAGAGGTTTTCACCCAGGGATATTTTATTCCATTTTCTTTTTTCTCTATTTTTTCTGTTTTTTTCTTTTTTCTAGTTCTTTTTTTTTTTTTTTTTGGTTTTGCTCAGGGTGTGGGTGGAGTGGAGACATGGACCTGCTCCACTACGAGCACTGATTTTCCCAGAGACTCAATGAACTCCTGCTTGGAAAGGGGCTTCCTGTAGATCTTTAATCGATGCCCATTGACGAGCATGGGGATGGATTCTTCATCAATGGTCCAGATAAGGACTGAACCATTGTCATTACATTTTTCTACTGTATATGGTTCCAACCATCTTTTCCTCGGCTTGCCCTTGAAATCTTTGTATCTCGAATCATACAGCATCGCCCAATCTCCCGGCTGAAATTGTTTCTCTTTGAGGTGTCGGTCATACCATATTTTTCTTTGAAGCAGGACTACCTCTGAGTGGAGAAGGACCTGCATTCTCTATTCATCTAATCTATTTAGCTGAAGAAATATTTCACTTTGTGCATGGCTGAGATCTAGGTCCAGCTGAGCTGCGATCCTTAATGTGTTATATTCAAATTCTATGGACAGCAAATCCTTCTTCCCATAGACCAGCTCATAGGGTGTGAAACTTGTGCTGGTTTTCCAGGTGCTGTTATAGGCCTAGGTGGCCTCAACCAATCAATCTACCCAAACTTTTCTACTGCTGCTCGCTACCTTAGTCAAAATCGCTTCCAAAGCTCTGTTAGTGACTTCCACCTATCCATTTGCTTATTGATAATAAGGGGTGGAAGTTTTGTGCTTAATCTTGTGGTGTGTGAGTAGGTCTTCAACCAAATTGGAGGTAAACTGACTCCCTTGATCTGTAACTAACTCTCTTGGGTAGCCAAACTTTAAGAAGATATTTTCCCTTAAAAACTCAGCTACTTTTTCTTCTGTTGCTACTTTGATTGCCTTTGTTTCTACCCACTTTGTCAAATAATTAGTACGCACAATGATGTAAGATTTCTGTTTTGAAGGAGGGTTGATAGGACCCACAACGTCCATGCCCCACTTCTCAAATGACTCGAAAATCGCTTGAGGTTGCAGGGGCATCTCATCCCTTGGAGTCGGTTTCCCCATCCTTTGACATTGGTCACATTGGCTGATGTATCTCCTGACATCTTGATGAAGAGTGGGCCAATAATAACCTGCTCGAAAAATTTTGAAAGCAGTCCTCTTTGCTACAAAGTGGCCCCCACAAGGTCCATCATGACAGGTTAAGAGGATGTCAAAGACTTCCTCTTCCCTGACACATCGCCTCAAAATCTGATCTGGGCCAAGTTTGAAAAGGTTGCCCCCAATCCAAGTGAATGGGGCGCTTTTCCTCATGATCTTGCTCTTCTCTTTTGAGGATAGGTGTGGCGGAAACTGTGCTGAAACCAAGTAATTTGCTATATTAGTGAACCATGGAGAGAGTACTGAAATAGCAAATAAGTGTTCATCTGGCATTTGATCATCCACCATTCCTTCTTCACCTGCAGACAGATCTAATCTAGACAGATAATCATCAACAACATTTTCCTTACCTAGCTTATCAACAATAGTCAAATCAAATTGCTGCAATAAAAGTAACCATCTAATGATACGAGCGTCTACATCTAGTTTATTCATCAAATACCTAATTGTGGCATGATTAGTGTGTAAAAATGTTTGATAGCTAGTGATGTAGTGTCTGAACTTGTTTAGGGAATGGACTACAGCTAGGAGCTCCTTTTCAGTTACAGTGTAGTTTAATTCTGCCTTAGACAGGTTTTTACTGACAAAATATATGGCATAAGGCAGCTTCTCTTCAACTTGCCCTAAGGCTGCTCCTATCGCTTTGTTCGAGGCATCTGTGTGAATGTGGAAAGGTAGGGCCCAATTTGGACCTCTCAAGATTGGGGTAGTTACCAGCTTACCTTTCAAGGCATCCAGAGCCTCCTGACAGTTTTCAATCCATATAAACTCAACATCTTTCCCCAAAAGACCAAACAATGGAGAGGCTAGCTTGCTAAAATCCTTAATGAATCTTCTATATTACCCTGCTAAGCCTAGAAAACTCCAAACATCTCTTACCTTCTGAGGAGGTGGGACCCTTTCGATGATAGCAATCTTGTTGGGATCCACCTGTAGTCCTTGCTGAGAAATTGTATGACCTAGCACGGTCCCTTTAATCATTAGGAATTTGCATTTTTCAGGACTGAGGGATAGGTTCATTTCAATACACTTGGCTAAAACTTTTCCCAGGTTAGTCAAAGCTTCCTGGAAGTTAGAACCATAAGGGGTAAAGTCATCCATATGGATCTCCACTGAATCATGAACCAGTTCAACAAATATGCTTAGGACTACTCTCTGGAAAGTGACGGGAGCATTGCACAACCCAAAATGAAGGACCCGATATGAAAAAGTACCCCATGGACAAGTGAAAGTGGTCTTATCCTAGTCTTCTAGGCTGATTTGGATCTGGTTGTACCCGTTAAACCCATCTAAGAAGGAGAAGAACTTCTTCCCTACCAAGCCATCTAACACGTGATCTATGAAAGGCAAAGGGAAACGGTCCTTCTTAGTGGCCTTGTTCAGTTCCTGATAATTTACACACATTCTCCACTTCCCGTTTTTCTTTGGCACTAGCACCAAAGGATAAACCCATGCGCTGTTAGAGATGGGGTAGATGGATCCTGCATCCAACAATTTTTGCATTTCTTCTTTGAAAATGTCCTTAAGGGCTGGATTCATCCTCCTTTGAGGCTACCTAACTGGTTTGCACTCTTCCTTAATGTAAATGTGATGAGTACAGATGGTAGGGTGGACTCCCTTCATATCCTTATAACTCCAAGCAAAATCATCCAAGTGATTCTTCAATAAGCTACACAGTTCTTTCTCGTGAGAGGTGGACAGGGATGAGTTGATCTTCAAAGTTTTTTCTGGGCCAAATTCCACGTTCTTGACTCGGTGGGAGGTCGGATCAGCCACACAGAGATCAACTATAGGATTAGCTTGGGTTTCTTCCACCAGCTCTTCTAAGGGCAACACACTCCGGGGTGGATTCTGGATGAAGTTCTCAATAAGATCATCCTCAGTTTGTGGACCCCCATGGTAGTTTCTACTGTACACAATGGTGTAGAATAGACTTCATCCTCATCTTCCTCCTCCAACCAGAGGGGTAAATCATGTTCTAGTAGAGGTTGGGCAAGAGGATAGAGGACTAGCTATTTGGACATATGCCCATTCTTGATTGTCATATTCCCAGCTCGGCAACTAATGTAGGCATCTGCAGTAGCCAACCAAGGTCTTTCGAAGATGAGAAGATACCTAGTGAGCTTTGCCTTTGGTTGGAGAACCAGGAAATCAGTAGGGTACTCCCAGGAATCAATAGAGACCATGACATCTTCCACAATCCCCTCAGAGGTCACGGTGGAGTGGTCTGATAACTGCAGTACTGTTGAGGTCTTTCTTAGGGAACCCTGATGGTTGAGTTTGAGCATAGTGTCCCTAGTCATCACATTAATGGCAGCCCCTAGATCAATCAAGGTATGGGGGATTGTTGTGCCATTGATGTGGACATCGACTAATGGACTCCCAGGGTCTAGATATTTCGAACAAATTACTTGCCCCAACATCAAATCAGACAGTTGTCCTATGACATTGATAGTTGGGGCATCTCTCCTTTGCTTGCCTTGGTGTTTGAAGAACTTCTCCTCGATCATCTTGTTGTATATAGGCACATCCTTTATGGCTTGGAGAAGGGGTATTTTTACACAAAACTGTTTCAGTTCTCCCAGAAGTTCAATTTCTTCTAGGGTTGGTTGGGTGGTTCCAGTTAGTCTCTCAGGAAAGGGTGGAATGACCTTGGGTTCACTTTCCCATTTTTCTTCCTCATCATCCTTAGGAGTAGGTTGGCTATCTGGGAGAACCTTCCTAGATCATAGGTTAATCTCCTGAATCTCCACAGCCTAGGTTGGACATGATGTTTCCCCACTATATACCTACTGGGCCTGTCTATTGTTGGGGTTTGGGTTCGGTTGAGCAGGTATTTGGGGTTGTCTTGGAGGAGCAGGAGGTAATGGTTGTGGTTGAGCAAGTGGTGGAGGCAAAAGAGTGGGGGGAGATTTATACTGGGGCCTCCACCCCTGATGAGGTGCACTTCACTGAGGCTGTGGTTGAGCATAAGGATGAAATAAATGAGTAGCTGGAGGAGCCTGGTATTAAGGAGGATATGACCGAGGAGGGGGTGTGGACCAGGAAGGATGAGCAGGGGGACCCCAAGAAGGCATGGAAGTGGCTTGATTGGGGTTGTAATAGCTCTGGGAGGTCCCTTGCATTCCCTGCTGGTAAGGTCTGGGCCCATGTGGCCTCCTTTGGTTCATGAAATAGAGTGGTTCAGTGGCTCCCTTAGCCCCTTGATATGCAGCTTTGATTTCAGGCAAGGAAGGGCACTGATTTGTAGGATGGTCTTGTTCACAGACTACACACACTTCTATAGAGTGCAATGAGCATTCGTTCCTAGGGTGCTTTCTCGTGTACCTGGGACAGAAGATGGACAGAGCTCTCTCAGCTTCCTCTTATTTCCTTTTGATATGCAAGGTATCCATGTGCATGGCAAGAGTCTGCCTCACCTCACTCTTGAAATCTTCAAGTTCATTTGTAAGGGATGAGATAGATGAGGTTGTACTAGCTAATGGTTGACTTCCCCTACCTCTCTTCCTGGCTGACTTGGAATGGTTTCTAAACACAATTTTTATGTCATCATAAGGTAGTTGATAGATGTCCCCCCCAGCTAGCAAATGGAGGGTATCTAGAAGTTCTTTAGGGACTCCTCTGAGCAGAACCAACTTCAGAGATTCAGGGTCAAGTGTGCACCTGGCCCTTTTATAACTGAGTTGAAACCTCTCTTCATAGTATTCTAAAGATTCATCACTACCCATGGTCATACGGAAGATTTCTTCCTTGGTTTCTTTTGACCTACAATAGTCCCAGTATTTGTTGTTGACGGCTTGCTGCATTTGAGTCTCCAAGTAACCCCATGAACCAGTGCAAGACTGCATCCTTGAGGGTAGAAGGAAACAACTTCAACTTCTTCTCATCTTCTGCACAGTCATAGGTTTGATAGAGAATAGAAAATTCAAACAAGAAGGTATCACGATCTTCGGTGGTTAGGCCATGGAAGTGAGGTAAGGCTGAAGGACTTATGTTTTTCATTTTTGCGTCCCATTGGTGTCCCAGATAGGAAAGGTACCTCATATTCTTTCCCCATTCCCTCTAATGTTTTTGTTTTCAGCCATGGTCTAAGGAGGAATGTTTTCTCGCTCTTCTTCTGTTATAGAATCTTCATATATCTCTGGAGGTTCACCTATAAGATCTTCTGGATCACCACCACCAAAGAAGAGAGAAGAGTGACTCAGTGATGTGTTCGGGGTGTTGGGTAGGAATTTTCCTGAATTGTCTATGTTCCTATGAGGCATGAAAGGAAATCTCTTTTTTTTTTTGAATTTTTGTGTTTCTTTTTCTGCTTGTACCTGCAAAAACTGAAATGGATTGAACAACAAATTGCAACTAACTAAAAAACCTTGCTGAAATGGAAAATTGTAGAATTAGAATGAAAGTAGGAGATGTCTAATCTACTTTTGCTGAAAACAAAATTGTAGAATTGAAATGAAAGAAAGAAATGTATAATCTATGCTTGCTGAAATGAAATTGCAGAATTGAAATGGAAGCAGGAAATGTCTAATCTACTTTTGCTGAAATGAAATTGCAGAATTGAAATGAAAGTAGGAAATGTCTAATCTACGCTTGTTGAAATGAAATTGTAGAATTGAAATGAAAGCAGGAAATGTCTAATCTAGTTTTGTAGAATTAAAATTGCAGAACGGAAATGAAAAAGGAAATTTCTAATATACTTTTGCAGAATTGAAATTGCAGAATGGAAATGAAACAACTACTCTACTCTTGCTGAAATAAACTACTTAGTAGAATGTTGCAGTAGAAAATAGAAGAAAAGAAGTAATCACAAATACCCTGACGATTCCTTGGCAATGGCGGAAAAAAGAGGTGGTGAGCTCCAGTATTGCAGTAATAATGTTGCAACTCCTAGGGCTCCCTTCTTTACTTTTATCAACCCGGTAGTTTGTAACAAACTTGGAAGCGACGGTGTTGTATGCACATGTACTAGCTCTTACTACCGCTATCACTTGACCAGTGTCACAAGTTCGCTAGGAGCTTAAGCCAACTTCTATGAGTTCTCAGAAGAAGCTTTTACTGTGATGGTAGAAGACTAATTCTACGAGGGCTATTCTACTTGCAGAAAGAGAATGAAAATTGAAATGGAACTCAAAACCTAGCAAACCCTAATCGTGCAAGAAAAGAGATGTAAATTACTGGAATGGGTGCCATTGATTATTGAAAAGGTAAATTGCATTTATTCAAGCTACTTCTGTAGAGAAATGGGAAGAAATCATCTTTTTGCAATTTTGAGTATTTTTATGTGGATTTATTATGCTTGTGATTTGACTAATTGTGACTGTGCAGTGGTTTGGTGGCAAGGGAAAATGGAGTTGGCTTTTACAGATGATGAGGAAGGTGTGGAGGGGTCCTAAGAAGTCCCTAGCACCCTTTCGAAGATTTCCATTGCATCAAACTTCGAAAAATCGCTCGCATGAACTTCTATGGGAAGGCTGCAGGGGATCTACAGGAAATTCTATAGGAAGTTCTACAGGAGGAGGCCGAAAGTGATTTTTGGAGGTTTGAAAGTGGAAAAATGGTGGGAAAAAGGACATGAAGGTTGGGTGAAGGTGTTGGAGGGTCTAGGACTCTGTTAATGAAGATCAAGAATGAAGGAGAGGGTTGCCCTTTCTCAAAGGGTAAGAAAGCGATTTTGTGAAGGAATGCAGAAATCAGGACAGTTTGGCAAATTGTGGTGAACAAGTGAAGGATTCTATGAAAGATGAACTGGTACAAGTTGTGCTATGGAAGGATGACAAGCTAGAACATTTTTCAAGTGACCTACACACCTACTTCTTAAAACTAACCCAAGTAAGAACCAAAAAAACAGAGTTTTCCTAATTTGACCTAAAATCTAACCTAAAAACAGAAAAGTACTAAACATAATTTTATGAACAGGAAACTATGTGAGAAAGCCATGGAAACTGAATAAGGACAGATCTAAGCATGTAAATACAACTGGTATCAACTTCTTCAACTCGAAATCTCACACTAGCAATTGCATTGGAAAGCAAAAACAGTGTTTTGGTGGCAGCAAGAGTTCCTTTGTCTCAATTCATGGTCCCAAGGACGGAGAAAGGAGATCAAGGCCTACTTGGTAGCCTTTTTTTGGATCTTTTTCTATTATTGCAGCAAACTATCTAATCAACCTGAAGTAAGAACAAATATTCTAATCATAAAAAACAACTTAAGTAACAAAGCAAGATTTAACCTAAACAACAGAAATTATTACATGAATGCAAGAAAAAAACATGTAGATACACAAAGGAGGTGTTGGGCACTTGGATTGGGCCCAACCCCAAGAGCTACAGCCCCCTAAGAAAGATCAATGCTAGTTCAAGGCTGGATTCATCTTCATTGATTAAAAAATAATAGTTACATCACAAAAATGTCTATAAAAAGAGCTCGAAAATGAGCTGACTACAAGGCTACACTAAAGTGCGAAAACAGACTATCAAATGGCTAACCTACTGAGGCCTGAAGCCTTCTTATTTATACAAGTGAGGACCCCCAATAGTCCTCCTAAACTTAAGGAACTCGGCTGCCTAAAACTAGAGATAACAGCAGTCCCACTTGAGTTTCTCAGCTGCCCCTTGGAATCATCAATGTGGTGGCCTTTGAACTCTGAGCTGCTAGTGGAGAACTCGAGGAAGGGGTCATTAATGTAGGAGACACCCCTCCTATAGGTCCTCAACCCTGTTTCCTTGAGTTTGGCTGCTAATCTGCTCATAAATGCCTGGTCCTTGTCCAAAAATCTGCAATAAACACTCATTAGACTATGTGGCAAAGTGACTATCCCCATTCACTCAATTGACAAAAATATATTTAAAAACATGCACAAAACTATGGATAATGGTGGATTAAATGGAAACAATAGGCAAAATGAGCCCATATAGTTACCCATTTTTGGAGCTTATCAGAAGACTAGGGGCAACAACACTTCCATCTTTATAGTTGTGAGTGGTATGCTTCCTGGTTGCCATAATTTTGCTTTCCATTTTTCTTGCTAACCTGAATTCCTTCTCTAATGAATCAGGTTCCCAAAGGTGAAAATCATGTTGGATATTATCCTTTAAATTCCCTATGAACACATCAATCCTATGCTCCTCTGGAATATTTTGTACACTTATGTTCAATTTTTGGAACTCCTCAATGTGCTCCATTATTGAACCCTTTTATTTGAGACTTATCAATTGGTTAAAAAAAATGTTGCTTTTTGTATCCTCATAATGTGCTATCAATTCTTCCATAAAAAATGCCCAAGTGATAATTTGTTTACAAGAGAAAAGCCATTGATACCATACAAACTAATTTGGTTCCAAATATAAAGTTGCAATACGTACCTTTTGTGTGTTTTGCACATTATTGAGTTCAAAAATTGCTCCATCTGTAATATCCATGCCACGGGATCCTTGCCATCAAACTTCCTCATATCGATTTTGGAATATGGTGGGTCTTTGGTCCAACATTAGAGTCTATGAAATCATGATTAACGTTTCTTTTTTTCTCATCATGAGTTTCATTTACTACCCTTTCACCATTAGTAAGCATTTCTTGTAGAAACTTTGTCAAATCTGTCTTCAAATCTTCCATACCTGTCTTCAAATCTTCCATGCCTGTCCTCAAATCTGTCTTCAAATCTATCTTCAAATTGTCCATATTAGCTTCCATGTCCTTCATCTTAGCTTCTACGCCTTTCTTCAAAACATCCATCTTAGATTCTGTTACTTTTTGTGCAAGTGACACTTGTTTCACTTGGTCTCATAATTTTGATATATCATGTTGTATTTCTTCCTCTTCTTCATGAGTAATGCTAGATTTTCCAGGTTTCTTGCTAGGCGTTTGCATTTTCTTTCCTTAGAGCATCAATTACCGATAACAATACTTTACTATGCCCTTTGAATTCCTTCAAACTAATTTTTCAAACCAAGATTATGCAAAAATTTAAAAAAACTACACCTTTTTTCACTTTGTAGGAGCTTGATATTGAATCCGATGTATCTCTATAATTTCAGATCATCTAGTTTTGAAATTGCGGCCTGCAGTAGCCCTCTGCATCCTCTTTCCAATGCCACCAGTCTGATCCAAATTGGATTCTCTAGGGAAGAGTTATGTGAAATCTCCCACAGTGACTTGATTATAGACTAGTTCAATAGAGCGAACTTGTACAACGTGCCATGAGCAACTGTTTTGACCTTAGGCTCTGAAAAATATATACAAGAAACTAAAATTTGTCCTCTTTCTATGCCTTCTTATGAAATTTCAATCCGATGCTCAGAGAGAAGTTATGCCAATTTTCCCCAGGTCACATGTTTGGAATGTAATTCAGGAGTCTGCAAAAAGACCAACTTCCTCAGATCATATCTCCGCAAATATAGTGCAAAAAGCTCTAAAATTTGGGCTTGAGGTTTAGTGTGATTTCATTTCAAATGGTTTTTTTTTTAGCTTCTGAAACGTCGTAGAAAGAAGTTATAGCGAAAATGCCATGATGACCTATTTGGAGTAGCGAAACCCTAGAATCCAAAGCTATGATACCAAATGTTACGAAACCAGCTCACAAAAAGATAGAAAAGATAGATCAATGCCTTAGAATTCAGCCTCTTTGAGGGGGAAACCTCCTTTACATTACATAGATGAACAATTCTTGGATGATTCAAATGAAAAAACCTCCTTTCTATATATAAGAGTATAAGGAGTCACAAAATAACCCAACCGACCTAACAATAATAATATAAAGCCACAAAAATAACAATAGAGGGATTCTATGGGGCACAGTAATAACAATATGGGGACAATAGGGGCACAACAATATTAATAAGGGATACAACTACAACAGTAATGGGGTAATCACTTGTATTATAGGGACCTAACATAAATGTTGTTATTTCTGCTCTTTGTTAAATGCCTTGATACTCTACCTTTTCTATGGTACAATTTCATTATTCATTCTGAAAAATGTGCTAATTAAGCCTCCATATATGAAGCTAGTTGGATATACATTAGCATTTCACAATAGAAAGATCACTTATAATGTCAATAGTTTTTATTAGAAATCCTCTACCACCTTCTTTATCAAAATCCAAATACTCCCAGAAATGGTCTTTGTATACTATAGAGTCAAACCTTTAGTTTTCATTAGTTGAGGGAGCCCCCTCTAGATAGAAAGGCCAGTTTTCTAGCATAGAGCGGTTTGTGGTTACCTTTGGGTTCCTCTCCTCATCCTGGAGGAATTACGGAATGATAATAGATATGTCCTTCTATCTTGAGAGCTTGAGGAGTGGTAATTCCTGCCAATGCATTACAAGATATGGCCGACTTCATTTCTTCTTTCTCTAGGGTTGGTTCCTGGTGTATATCCTCTTCTTTTGACGTTTTCTATTCCTTTTCTTCCTCCTCTTCACAATCTATGTAAAATCATTTCTTCTCAGCACACTTATGACCTTTAGTGTATTTGCTATCACAATTGTAACAAAGCCCTTTTTCTCCTTTTTCTTCCAACTTTTATGGTGTCAACCTTGTAGTTTGTGGAAGGCTAGGGGAAGCAACACTTCCATCTTTATAGTTGTGAGTGGTAGGCTTCCTTGTTACCATAATTTTGCTTTCAATTTCTCTTGCCAACCTAGATGCCTTCTCCAATGAATGAAGTTCCCAAAGGCAAACCTCATGTTGGATGTTATCCTTTAAAGTCCCCATGAACACATCAATCCTATGTGCTCCACCATTCAATCCTTTTGTTTGAGATTTATTAATTGGCTAAAGAAGGTGTTTCCCTTTGTATCCTCATAATGTGCTATCATTTCCTCTGTAAAAATTGACCAAGTGAAAATTTATTTACGAGAGCAAAGCCATCGATAAGATACAAACTGATTGGGTTCCAAATATAAAGTTGCAATGCATACCTTTTGTGTGTTTTGTACATTATGTTGATCGAAATATTGTTCCATTTTTAGTATCCATGTTATGAGATCCTTGCCATTAAAGTTCCTCATATCGATCTTTCGAACGTGGTGGGTCTTCATTCCAATGTTAGATTCTATGAAATCATGATTACCATTTCTTTTGTTGTTCCATTTTTAGTATCCATGTTACAAGATCCTTGCCATTAAAGTTCCTCATATCGATCTTTGGAACATGGCGGGCCTTCATTCCAACGCTAGAGTCTATGAAATCACGATTACCATTTCTTTTGTTCTCGTCATGAGTTTCCTCTACCATTTTTCCATTAGGAAGCCTTTCTTGTAGAAACTTTGTCAAACCGTCCTTCAAACCTTCCATGTATTCAAATCTTCAATGTTGTCATTCTTCAAATCATGATTAACATTTCTTTTTCTCTCATCATGAGTTTCCTCTACTACCTTTTCGCCATTAGGAAGCCTTTCTTGTAGCAACTTTGGCAAACATTCCTTCCAACCTTCCATGTCTTTCTTCAAATATTCAATGTTTCCTTTCATACCATTGATGCCATTCTTCAAACCATCCATCTGAGTTTCTGTTACATTTTGTGAGAGTGAAATTTGTTGCACTTGGTCTCATAATTTCGATATATCATGTTGCATTTCTTCCTCTTCTTAATGTGTCATATTAGAGATTTTGGGTTGCTTACTATGTGTTACAATTTTATTTCTTTGGGGCATAAAATATTGATAATTTTATTCACTATGCCCTTCTATTTACTTCAAACTATTTTTTCAAACAAAACTTATGCAAAGTTTTAAGAAAACTACACACCTTTTTTCGCTTTGTAGGAGCTTGATATTGAATTTGTTGCATCTCTATAATTTCATATTAATTTCGTATTTCCAATGTCTAAAATTTTGTCTTGTGGTAGCCCTATGAGCCCTCCTTCCAATACCGCAAGTCTGATCAAGATTGGATTTTCCAAGAAAGTGTTATGCCCAATCTCCCATAATGACCTGATTATAGATTGGTTCAGTAGAGCAAACTTGTACAGAGTGCCACATGTCATTGTTTTGAACTTAGGCCCTAAAAATGATACCCAAAACGCTATAGTTCGTCTTCTTTATGTCACTTTTTATAAAATTTGAATCTGATGCTCAGGGAGAAAGTTATGCTGATTTTCCCAAGGCCACCTATTTGAGATGGAATTCGGGAACCTAAAAAAACCCTAAATTCCTCGGTTCATATCTCCGAAACTATAGCGAGAAACGGTCTAACATTCAGCCACGATGTTCATCATGCTTTCATATCAAATGAATTTTTGTTTTAGATTCTGAAGCTTCGTAGAAAAAGCGTTAAGCTTTCACGATGACTTGTTTGAAGTAGTGAAACCCTATAATCCAAAGCCTTTGACACTAAATGTTATGCAACCGTTTCACAAAATAGAAGAAAATATAGATCAACGACTTCAAAGTAAGCCTATTCGAGGGGGAAACCTCCTTTACATTACACAAATGAACAATTCTTGGATGATACAAATGAGAAAACCTCCTTTCTATATATTGGAGTCTAAGGGGTTACAACATAATCAGAGTCGGCATAACAATAATAATATAAGGGCACAAAAATAACAATAGTGGGCTTCTATGGGGAACAATAATAATAAAATGGGGACAACAGGGGCACAAAAATAACAATAAGGGGCTATAATGACTATAGTAGTGGGGGAATGACTATAGGGACCTAACAGACCCAAATGATGGTACACCATAAGTACATAGCTCCATGAGAATTTTACATGAATATATCAATGAAATGCATGCCTACTAGGATAATCTCCTATGGACCAATGACTCAAATACATAATATAACATGATTGTTACATCATCATTAGCCCATACATGTGGCTGCAATATGACTTCATAATACTTCTCCAAAACAAGCCTATCATTACGATGACTCAAAAACTATTGAATGGACTCAAAACCAATATAAAATGATGAAACAATAGCAAATACATGGTTGTAGTAATCATCATATAACAACCTATACATGGCTGGTCCATGTCACAAGTCATCTTAATACATCCCGGAGTCATGATCACAATCTATGCATGGCTACACATATTTTCAACCAACTGTTAGTGGAAACCAAAAACATATACATGGTTGAAAAATATGCTATTTTTCACTCATGAAAGCACATATAAATCTTCCACAAGTGACTGAGTGAAAAAAGAATGAAGAAAATGCTGAATATCACATGTAAATTTGTACCATGCATAGCTCCCCCTAATATCAATATACCTCCAAAGGACAGGATGATCCTATGGATCTGAAAGTGCATGAGGCTAAAATGAACTCATCATACACTACTGCAAAATACATCATATTCTCCCCTTGATGTTATGCACCTCTCATGAATTCTTCAATCCTCTATAAGTATGCAAGAAACAATCATGGATTGTAGGAGGAAATGTTATTCACTAGTTGAAGAGCTGATGCTCCTTGTTTCTCCACATGGTTTTGGGATGCTTCTTCTCCTCTTTAATCTACTTATTCTCTTCCTCCGTATGCATTCTTTCTTGCTTCACCGATATTTTGTTAGATCATATTTTTTATTGCTTCTTTTGATTTTTTAAAATTAATTAACATACCAGTAAACAATTTATTGCAATATGGCCAAATCTATGGAAAATATAGCACTCCACATGGCTAAGAGGTTAAAATCTTCTTCTTCTCACTACAAATCTAAACCTTTCATGAAACATGTCTCTTCTCCATTGGTTAGACATGAAATCCCATGCCTTATGTCCAAACTGGTAGCATGAGTAACAATAACCATAAAAATCGGGATTATACATGAAGGACAACCTTCTTAGCTACTGATGTGATCTATATGTTCTGCTCCATCAATTTTCTGCAATATGCCCATACTTGTGATAGTTGTAAAATTATACATTATGCACAAAAGGAACAAAAGGACTTTGATTCCTTTGAAACTTTACAAATCGGTCATGATCATCTCTAGGAGAAAAGGTTATTTTGAATGTACATTCTCCTTGAGATTTTCTTCTTTGGTGCTAGTTTTGCTACGTGATTTGATGTTGGTTCTGCTTTCTTTTCTGTTGCTGGTTCTTTTGTTTTCTATTCAGTTGTTGGATCTACTTCTTGGTTCCTTGGTTCTCACTTATGTTGCTGGAATTGTTTGCTACAGGTTTCTTGCATTCTTATTTGATGTTTTTACCTGCATGCAAACTAGACTCACCCTTTTGAAATCCAAGACCAGATTTATCCAATGGTGACCTTTGGATCACAAGAAAATTATCCAAGGCTATTGTTCTCTTCTCCATCTTTTATTGCTTTCTCAAGGAAACCACTTTAACTTATAATTTCTCAATCTCTTCAATCTTCACTTTATATTGTTTTCTCATACCTTCCTCTACCTTTTCTGATTCAACCAAATTAATCTTTAATTTGACAATCTGTTCCTTGAGCTTGGCCTCTTTATCATCACAGATTGATCCTTGCATGAAACTGTTAGTCTTCAAATCTCAACTCTAAGATCCTTAATAACATTATCATATTCATTATGTGCTTCAACATGATCTAAATCTGAATCATCAAAATTATAACTCAAAAGAAAATCATTAATGTTTATACCTTTGGATTCATGATTTTCTAATCTCTTCTCATCATCTATTGAATCATGTGCACTAGAAGAATGAGACTCTTGTGACTAAACTTCATGTTTTTGAAGGCCCTTCTTCTTATTCTTCTTCTTGTTTCTCTTCTTCTCATTTTACTTATTGTTGCTGGTACCATCACCAAATATGGATTATATCTTGTCACACATTACTTTGGCATGTTTCACACCCACTAATCTCTTCGTATCATCATCATGAAGATTCTTGTAGATTATGCATATTGCTGCAAAACTTCATCTGCAATTAGATCTTTACCACAACCTTCACATACTAATCTCCAAATGTTAGATCCATAAGATAATAATTGAGATTTTATATTTTTGTACCATACCTTGTAATTTGCAGCAATGAGGACAACCATTCTGAAGAAAAAAAAAATGCTAATAAACCCCAGATCTACTTCCCAACAATCAAATTGCAACCAAGAACCCCACTCTGATACCAATTGTTGGAAATCTTTAAGCACCACTGAGAGGTGGGGGGGGGGGGGGGGGGATGAATTAGTAGTGTGATATATATACACATTTTACCAATTTAAACTTCAATTACTGAATCACACATATGTTAACCAACAACTAATAAACATCATAACATGTGCATCACATAAACATAATTGAAAACCATAAGCAACTACAAAACAATAAACATGCACATCACATCAATCACACATGAGACACAATATTTCTGGTGGAAACCCTTTCGGGAGAAAAACCACCCTTGTTGTTGTTGCTCTGCTCTGAATTTCTATTATGTCAAGAAATTGGTATTTTACATAGCTTGCTGACTCCCATCAACATGGAGACTTGACCTCATATACAAATTCCAACATCTATTGGCTAGGAGACTCGATACTACTTATCGGCTTGAAATACTATGTTCTCTATCAATATACAAACTACATGTTGAGAATTCAATAAGGCAATGAATACATTAATTCTCTTAACTTGATAACTATTTGTGTTATATTTTACTTATTATCTTTTTTTGTTATTATTCCAATGTGAAATACATCAAACAACTACCAAAACAATAAGAATAGTGACATAGTATATAGGCTACAATCCAAGGCCGAAAGCCCTCCTCTTGAGGGGAAAACCTGTAAATATCTTCTTTTCTTAGATATTTAATTGAAAACTACCATGACATAGAGACTTAGAAAAATACCTTCCAAGATCAAGTCTACCATGACCTCCTACTACAATATATTCGACCCCCCAGTAGATCCGAAATTCTGCTCTAACTGCTACAACTGCTGTTGCTTCTCTAGGAGACTTTAATCTCCCTCTAGTAGCCTTCCTCTTGACTTTGATTTCCTTGTATTGAGTCTTAGGGATAATAAGATTCCCTAAGAGACCTTCGCCTACCTTCCCTTCTCTTCTACTTCCAATATCGAACCAAAAGAGATCAAAACGAAAAAAAACCTAACTTCGCTCTTCCTAAGAGAGATAAATAAGGCCCATAAACACTTTGACTTCTTCTACTTCCCCTTCTTCGAACTTAATTCTACTTTTGTTTCTTCGCATAATATATGAGTGAGTGAGTGATCCAAGTGGAGGACGAGTTCCTTTATATATAGGATTCTTCAAGGGTGGACACGGCTCTTCATGTAGGCTGACTTGAAAACTCAATAGGCTGACTTGATCTTAGAGGTATTTTGACACTTTAAAGAAAAAATAATTTTTTCTTTACAATTTGCAATGCGCCCATAGGGTCTTCAATTTATGACAATGACTCTTTTATATAGGAAAAACCCTAGAAGCACTCAATTGGTTCTTTTCCTATAAAATAAAATAACTAAAGCATGAAACCTGTGCTCCAATAATAATAATAACTTATTTTCATTTTATATTTACAAGAATACACTTCACATTTATGAATACCAAATCTAGTTACATGTTTTTCAACACTCCCTCTTAACTATGGAGGTATTCATAAGAGGTACATGGTCATTCTCAATCTGAAGAGATGTCATAAGAAGAGTTAGATTGGTAACCCATTTGTTTAACACCATATTAAGTAGCATTGTTACATAGCAAGGTCTTGACTAACAACTCTATCTCTCCACAAGATCAAAGCACAATGTTGGTGAGACCAATGATGTATAGACACCATCGTCATTGTCTCCCAAGGTACATACTCCACTAGGGTGTTCACAGAGTATGACCTTCCATTGGACTATTCATATCTTGGGTATCTAATCCTCAAATAATATCGATCCATGAATACTCTTGCCTTGAATGCCCTACCACATTCTCAAAGATTATCGAATGCTAGATAGTTACCCAATCCTCCATTCTTTCTTCCCAAGCGAAGACATAAATTTAGTGTCTATCTCTCCCTCTCAATTAGGGAGGAAAAATAAGCCAAACCAATCTTGTCCCTTAAGTGTACAAGCTTCTTGTTTGGAATTGGTTTTGTCAATATGTCAGCTACATGTTCATCGGTGGAGATATACCGTAGCTACAACAAACCATTTTGTACTATATCTCGAATATAGTGATACTTGTTTTTTATGTGCTTTGTATTTCCATGATGCATTGGATTCTCACAAAGTATCACTGTAGGGTTCATCAGTCCTTCAAACAAGTCGGATAACAAATTTCTTAACCATACTTCTTCTCTTCTAAATTCACATGTTGCAACATGCTCAACCTCAACACTACTCAAAGAAACGATGCCTTGCTTGTTTCTCATCCATGATACCATGGAGGATCCTAAACTTAAACATCATCCGGTAGTGCTTGTCAGCTCAATTTATTGTGTAAATTAAGACATGCATTTTACTATCAATCCAGGTTGGTAATCTTAAAAGCAAACCACAATTTGTGGGCCTTTGGATAAAAACTACTGTAGGAACTAGTTATGAAAATAGAAGTTCATATTACAAATATAAATCATTCTAAGAATGGAAATACATATTATAAATTACTTCTCACAACTGAAGCAAAAACTATCTAAGTCTATTTCATGAAAGCATACATTATTGCTCAATGAAATTAGGCTATTTTAGAAAAACAAGGAAGAGGCTCTCTCAAAGAGACCTGGTTATCCTCCCTCAACAATTCTATAATAACATTTCCAATATCTAAGTAAGCAAGAAATGATGTAATGAAAGCATAAGAACTTAATCTAAGAAAACTTGAAAGAAGTGAATCTTGTTCAGTCTTAGTTTTAGCTCACGAAGAAGAGGCTCCCTCAAGGAGACCTGGTTGTCCTTCCACATTCAAGATAATCACTAAAATAAGCAATATTCACTTAACACATTTCATAAAATAAATTCATATTAAATATATCTACAATTATTTACAGAAAATGAATATTATGAACATGGAAAATCAAACTAGCATATGCACAAATATAAACATGATACAACAAAGTGTACTTAGCTTGGATGGGGGCCCTCCAACCTTGCTAGTACACTGCTAAAATACTTAGCTACAACAACTCATTCACTCCAGCAAATACAAAGAAATCATGAAGCAAAAGTTCTGTTTTCAATTATCTAAAAAAATAATAAGTTTGTCTACATAATTCTAACTATGAATGCCTCTCTTAAATAGGAAAAATGATAACCAAATAAGATAAAAAGTCTGAAACAACCATAATTAATGTTATCCCACTTCATCAGGTCGAAGCCATTCATTAGTTAAAAGAAATTTGAAAAAATTCGAAAAAATCCTAAAACTGCCCCTTTTAATAGGGATTTTTGGGTGATAGGTCATGTTTGACCAGCTTTGACCGGGCCTGTATTTTCTCAATTTGACCGAGCCAATAGCTGCTCATCCATACTTGGTTCCTAATCTTTCCAAATATATATCTATCTTGAGCCCAGGTGTCCTGGATATATAACTTTAATGGAGTTATTAGGAGAATTTCCAGTTCTGTCCAAAAATACTCTTAAAACCAATTTTTTACAAAAATATCTAAAAATAGAAAAAAATAATTTATTTACTTGAATATGCATAATAAGGTCAAAGTAAAGCATATATGGATGATATAAAGTGGAATATTATGGAAGTTAAGTGGATTTTTAATAAGAAAAATTGATCAAAATCGAGGACCAACATCTCCCCCTTGCTGATCTCCAAGCATGTCCTCATGCTTGCTTTCTTCTCTTTGATCTTCTGAGTGCTGATGTACCTACTGTCCCTAATCCTGAAGCCTCTTTTTTTGCTACCTGTAGAAGACAATCAATACCTTCACATGTCCCTTCTTTGTAGATAGTAGTCATCACCTTCTGTCTCTCATACTTGTATTTCCATGTGTTCTTTTCATTGAGCCACCTGTAAGCTTGTTTAGAAATCAAAATGTTCTTTGTTTCAAGCTTATTAATTTTCTTGTTCATTTTTTCATTTTCTTTAATGAGAGCTTTTTTGTTTTGTTTATACATCTTGTTTTCTTTCTTCAAATGCCTTTCCAAAATCTTGTTGACTTCCAACTCCCTTATCAACTCTTCTATCTTTTTAAGATGTTCTTCTTATTGTAGCTATTTTTCTTCTCTTACAGTTTCCTTGGCAAATGAATGTGATTATGTATATACTATCCATGCATTCTCAAATTAAGAGTCATTTTTGAAAGGCTGTTCTTGAATTTCCCTTTCCATCCTTTGCAATATTTCATTAACGTCCTTTGATATTATTGGAGGTGCAACATTTTCTACCTCTGGGTCCTTTTCTTTCTCACCTGACTCTTCTTGGGTTTTCTTCCTAGGCCTTCTAGGAAAAAATATGAAAGATATTTCTTTTTCAACCATGCCACTATCTTGTTTCTTTTTGGATTGGGTCCTAGGATACATAGGAGAGTTCATTATGCTTCTAGTAACATGCATTTGTTCAAATTTATCTTCTGTTGTTTGCTCTTCCATATGATGTTGAACCAAGAATTCTCTCCAAATCAATCCCTTGCTTCTCACCTAATGTTCTACAAGTATTTTGATCAACCCTTGATGATAAACATGTGCTTCTTTCACTTTAGTTTTATTTTTGACACTCTCTATCATTTTAATCAAGCTTTTAGAGAAGAAATAGGGTAGATTAATCTTGGATTCTCCCTTTATGTGTTGCAGTAGCCTAATGTGGTAGAGATAAACTAGGCTATGCCTACTGTCACAAGTGAAGTATCTTTGAAGGATTAAAACTAGTTCAGACCAAGGTTCCTTGAACCAGTCCCTTTGAATGCCTTTTGATCTATCAAAAGATCCTTTTCTCTACTTTTCTAAAAAGAATGTCCATCCTTTCTCTTTGAAGTGTAAGCCTTTATGGTATTCTTCTCTTGTTAAGGGAAGATCTAGAGCTTGGGAAAGGAATTATGGGTTTAATGGCATGGAGAGTGTTAATGTCAGTCTTTCCAGCCTTCCTCCAATGATCAAACGTGCTCTTACAAAGTGATTTTGAAGTGTCAAGGTCAAATTTTGTCATTACAGTGAGTCTTCAAGTAAAATTTGGTCACTAGGCATTAGGTCTAGGGTTTGCTCTCACTCTTTTCAAAGTTTCCCAAATTCCAATCTATTTCACTATTCAGCTGAGTCTATCATCATTCATAGGGTTTTCATTATCATCTCAGTGTTTAATGAGTCATTTTACACCTTGTCCATGCTTCAGTTGCGCCTAGGTGAGGTCATTTTCCTCTCCTAGGGTTTTGAAGCCAATTTCTCTTGGACGGTCAAATCATCAGCAAAATTTATATCCTGATGTTCATACACCTTCCTCTATCATTAAAGTACGTTATCAAACACTTCCAATCTCTGAGATCCCTCAAATTCCTCATTTTCGCACAAACCCTAGTTTCTTGCTACAACCTCGCAATTTTCTAGGTTGGGCATGTGTTTTGCCCTTCTGGATCCCTTCCCCTCACTCAATCTCTGAGATTCCACTTTCCCCTACTTCCTAACATCCCTCCCTACTCACAAAATTTTCGTCAAGAATTTAGAAGCCCCTTATCCCCTTCATTTCGCTTCATTTCGACAAAATCCCTTGTTCCACACATCGGGATAAGTCGCACTCAAATGATGTTTCAGAGCAATAAAAGATGAATTTTGGAAAACGGAGAGAGGTTTTTGTCCAAAACATGCCAAAGAATAAAAACCTCCTTCACTTTTTACACAGGTGTCATGGTTTTAGAGAAATGTCAAAAATACAATCGCCAGATCCAAGGAGGTTGAGCAAAGCACTAAAACGGAGAAAAAGGCCCGATCCACTCCAAATTTTGGCCAAAGACTTTTTTACTGAGCATGGTACTTGATTGGGGACTCCCAGCCCAAATTTCAAGAAATTTGGAGAAAATTTTGTCAATTGTGAATTTTTTACGCCAAACACAGGTTTTTGCCCTCAACGCGTAGCGCGCCGCATGCTACCCTGAAGATGGGGAAATACATTTCTTAAAAACTCAGAATTTTTGGATTTTTCATGACAAATTACACTTTCTCAGCAATTACCAAGACATTTCATCAGGTTTTGAGCCCTCAGAAGGTCAAAAAACATGCAAAAAATGACTTTCTGACACTTTTTGGACACACAGGAAGAAGTCTTGGGAGATTGCAAGTTTTGAGGGGCAAATGGACACCAAATTGAGAAATTACACTTGGGTTGGAAAGTATACATCCATACCTTTCCAACAAGACTACTTTTGCCTCATTTGGATGCCGGGAAGTGCCTCAAAAGTTGGCTCAAAGGCGCGCTACGCGTTGAGAATTGGGGCGCTACGCATCAGGATATTTTCCAAAATTTTCATCTTCAGATCAAGAATTCACCCAGCTTTGACCAATTTTGACTTGTGATGGGATTTTTCACCCTCATTGATGTAATTGATGTAATTTCATGTTGACATGACACTTATTTACCTATTCTAGAAGATTCATTCATAAAATAGCAAGCATTTAATGAATGAATTGGTTTCCTAGCTTATAGAGGCAAGTTGTTTTGACTGCCTAGATTATAGTGCTTTGTTTAGAATTGGTTGAAACAGCTCCTAGGATGATGAGCTCGACCCCTAGAGGCAAGGGAAGAGGTTGGCTTGCTTATATTATGTATTTTCTCAATCATTTTCAGAGGTTGGAGAGGTTGGACTCTTGAGGGATAAGCTTCTATTGTATTACACTTTGTATCTCTGCAATTTTGGCAAAGGAAAGACCAGGGTTTTGTAGCACTATTTGGGATTCCTGTGGTTATTTGTGTTGATGGTGTGCTTCTCTCATGTACTTGTAAGATTTGTTATGTGTATCATTTTCCTATTTCTCTTTTCTGCACATTAAGTAAATGAAGTGTTAAGGTAGAATTCATAATTTATATGTTCTGCCTTTAAGTTTGCTTAATATCTATGTTTTCCTCTGTCTAAAGAGAACTCTCGATGGTTTCTTTCTCTCTTTAGCTCCTCACCGGTCATTCCTATCCATTCACTTAAATCAAAGGCATCAAGACAATCTCCTACCTTGCCCCAAAAAGACCTCTGCAAAAGCTGTGTCCCATCCCTGCACCCAAAATTGCTCTCCCCCTGTTTTCCACCAAAACCCTAAAAATCTGAAATCAAACCTTCTCAATCAGTTTACTAGCCTAAAATCAGTGTTCTTTATTGGTCATCTCCGCCCTTTGAAAACCTTTTTCCGAGATAGACCTGGAGAGAGCCCTCTCCTGCCCCGTAGGGCTAGCTACGAGGCTAAGTTGTTTGATGTTGCCTTGGATTTTGTCTTTTTTAGCCTGAGGCCAAATTCAAGCGCTAACAGAGAGGTCACCTACTTTTGTTTGTCCATGTTCATAATGATCTATGAATTCTTGAGTAATCTTCTTTTTATGCCCATTAAAATTTTGAGTAAATCCTATCAATCCTACTTGATACAGTATTTCTATGCTTTCTTTCCCTCAATTTTCTATCTTGAATTCATTTGGCTCAGTTTTGGTTGCCATATGTTCTGTGTACCAATTAATGTACCCTTGGAAAATTAACATCTTCATCATAAACAAAATTACATATCTAGATATCTCTACTTTCTTATTCATGCAATTTTGGTTTATGGATCATTGCAAATAGGCTTACCTGATATCTGAAGTTTCTTGAAAAAAAAAATGACTCCCTTTCTTGATTCTTTCTCAATTCCCTGTTTTGCTGTGAAAAAAAAGTCCATTGTTCTTTTAAAAATGGCTAAATATGTAAAGAGATGTCAAAAATATCATAACAATGTCTCACTGCTTCTAAACTTCATGCTCCAATCTCTATTTTCCAAAGTTTTGTTATGAAAATACCCTCTCTATTTTTTTTTAATTTTCATTGTGCATATGAGAATGGAACAAATTTTCTCACTGTATATATGAAAATAGAGAAAAAAATGCTCACTGTTTGTAGGAAAATTTTCTCTCTGTATATATGAAATCTCACTCACTATATATATTGATGAGAGATTGTATTGTAGCAAGGATGCTACAACTCCTGGGCTACCAGCTTTACTTATCAACCCGGGGTTTGTACAAACTTGGAGGTGATAGTGCTATATGCAGAAGAAAAAGTGAAGGTCATGCTAGTTGTAACTGTTCATCTGGCAAGAGACCCCAGGCATTCCAAGCCAGACTTCTATAGCGTCAGAAGAAGCTTGATTCTTTGATGGAAGAAGAGAAAATATATTCTAAGAGAGCTACTCTACTGCAGTAATGAAGAAAACAACATGTAATGCTAATTCACACCATATCCTTAGTAACCATTTAAATAGCTATGCTAAGCAGAATTGCTAAATCAACACTAACCTAATGTTGTTATCTAAGTTATGAGGACTCGCCAAGGTCAGCCTAGGCGGGTGCCTTCCAGCCCTTCCTCCGAGTTGCCCTCCCTTCCCTCGCATGGCTCTGCGCTCTTCACCTTTTGCAGCACTCTAAACCGCCCAAGGATCTCCACTCACATGACGGTGGTCTTCCATGAGGAAGCCCAAGAGGGACGGTCGAGCTCTCACCAGGAGAGCCCTGGCTCTATTTCTGTTCCGGCTTCAAACGTCCAGATGTGGATTAGCAGAGTGTCTTTGCAGGTTCCAGATGTTCAAGCTCGTATCACTCAGGATGTGGTTATGGCGTCAGCTAACCCTGGTCCTTCCAACTCTACTGTAGCTCTTGAAGGGGACATGCCTGATACAGGTTGGTGCCGGATTGTTGAAGAACCTCCAGATGTTTAGCTTGCTCACTGTTGTCATGATAGTACACCATGCGACCCATACTATTGGGCAAGTTTTTGTTCAGATTGTTATATGGAATCTCAGTTCTTTTTTGAATTTTTGTAAACTCAGTAAACGGTTCAAGACTGAGCTCCCTGAAATGGGGTAGTCTCACTCCATGCTTATCTTGACAACTTTGCCTCTCTTCAGGGCAATGTTTAGGACTTCGGTCACGTTGTAATTTTACTCCCTTTATGTTAGTAGATTAATCTTATTTAGAAAAGAAAATTTTGTTATCTAAGTTACAAAAGTAAAGGGCATCAAACCATACTAATGTGTGAGCAAGGAAACTAAACTAAATCTATTTTCACTTTTTTGGTTTTTTTGGTAAAATAAAGCATGCAATTTAATTGTTCTTGTGGATGTGACAGGTGGATGGAAGGTGGTTGAGGATGGCTAGAAGGTCTATGGAGTGTTTGGATAGTGTGGAAGGGTCCTAGGAGGCCCTTTGTGAAAGGAAAGGCCACTGATATAGAAGATTAGATCGAGAACGAATTCATTGTGTAAATATTTATTTGTTAATATAAAAGTGCAATTTCTGATTCTGTGTGGTGTGTATTGAGTGATTGAAATATAAACTATGTGTGGATTAGAGTAATTATGCATAACATAAGTGTGCAAGGAATTAAAAAAGAATCAGAGAGAGAGGACAATGCTCAGAGGAGTATTGCGATGATCGAACAGTGTTGGAGTCTAATTGAATAACCAAATCCAAGTTCAAGAGTGGCAACGTTTAAATAATACGTAGAACAAAGTTCAGGAAGGAGCCAAGCGGAAGAGCAATCAAAGATCGAAATCAATGAAAGGAAGAAGTAATGAAGCAGAAATCCACAGGAACCGTTGGATCACTCAGATCAATGAACAGGATTAATAGAAGATGAGGAGCAGAGAACTTATCGCAGGAGATTAAGTTAATAGATGGATGGGTTGCATCAAGTCACGTGTCAACAGAAGGGTGGAAAACATGCAGAATTATGGAGCGATCTTCGTAGGTGGTAAACAATATCTCGCACGCCCTAAAAGCTGTAAGCGAAATTCCTAAATTTCACGTGATTAGCCTAAGTGGGTGACACATAGCATGGGAAAACCACTTTTCTCGCACTCGATCTGATATCGATCATGGAAGAATTCACGTGATATTGTGTGATAGTCGTTGGATCATGCGAGATTGATCAACGGTGGAGATCGGCCAAGCTAGTTGGTGAGCGGGTGACATGATAACTGTCCGATCAAGCGAGAGAAAAAGATGGTGGACATTTGGAATGCATAAAGTTAAACATTGAAATGAATACGCCAGCTATGTGACACGCAGTCGACGGTGATTGGTCAGGTTTGTCGTGGATCAGACGGTAAGGAAATCCATGGGTATAATCTGATTAAGATGTGATTTATTAGCTTTCGCTTAAGCATTTCAATGTGTCTAGGGGAATTTCAATGAAAAAGGACAAAAAAACTAGTGAGGGTGAGGGTGGACCAAGAGATGGTTGAGGTGGATGAGGTGAAATATGGATGCTGGTGATGAAGTTTAGACCTCCTCCCAAAGTACCTTCAATGCTTAAAACGTGTGTGTCTTCTAAGAACTATGCAACAAGATACATTCTCATAAACTAGAAAATCATGAATCAGTTGCCCATATTATGCATGAAGAAAGTGCTGAAGGAAATGAGAATATGAGTGAGATCTTATTACAAAAAGAGAGTGATGGAAAATGATGACAATGAAATGAACCAAGTACTGAAACAAGACAACAAACTCCAAAGCTCATGCAAGAACTAGAACTCTGTGTTTTTGGGGTTGTTGAAGGGTCTCTTCCTCAAGTCATGGTCCCAGAGGGAGGAGGTGAGGCCGAGACACTTGTTGACAACCTTATGGTGATATTTTTCTCCTTGCTAACCTGCTAATTGAAAGAAGGCACAAATGGAAGCAAACTAAAACACAACCTATCTACTCTACACTGGTGTAATGGAAATGCAGCTACTTAAGAAAATGAACATATAAACCATGAATCTATGCTAGTATACATGTACAATAAAGAGGAGCCTTGGCTGCTAGGATTGGGCCCTAACCCAATACATTCAACCCTCTAAGTTAACTCAGTGTTGGCTCAAAACAAAAATCATTCTTATTATCAAAACCATGGATTACATCAAAAACTGTCACAAGTCTTGCAGATCAAAAATAGAGTAGAGTTTTACAATCCAAAATCCGAATCCTACTAAGGTCCTAGGCCTCTCTACTTATACATCTGAAGTCTCCAATGACTTCATTAAAATTAGGGAGGCTTGGCTCCCAAAATCGAGATACACCGGTGCTTTGAATTTCACTTGCTCGGATGCCTTCTAGTCCTCATGATTTGGCTATTTGCACTCCGAGCTAATGGAGGAATATTTGAATGGAGGGGTAGTAAATGAGGAGGATTACCTCCTATAATTCCTCTCCCTTGTCCCATTCGAGTTTTGACCAAGCTCTTTGCCAAAATTCCTTTCTTTTATCCTACATTAAATGCACATTAGACCACAAATCAAAATATCCAACTCTAACTCATCTCATAAACAAAATATAATCAAAAGTATGCAATAAGTTGTGAGAATAGTTGGTTTGACTAAGCTAGGAGGTGAATTAAGGCTCATATAATTACCCAATTATGAGGCTCATCATCGCCCCCCTACTGAAAGTGTTGCTCATCCTCTGAGCAACTTAGTCAATGTCCATGTCCTTCATGGCTCTGGTAGCCTCTCTGACATCCCATGCCTCTGTTGTGGTCTCTTATTCTTGTTCATAGAAGCCTGATTTCCTTTCTACTTCTTCCCACTGCCTATTTTCCTCTTCTTCTTTTCTCCCTTCTAACATCCCTAGGAGTAGTGGTGGACCGAGTTTTAGGCCTATCCAATTGACCTTCAACCTTTCCATTGATTGCTTATACATAGGTGTCTTGTTGAGTGCCTCTCTCAAACTTTGAGGGGAGTGATATTATTTGATCTTCAAGTCATGTGGTAGTGTGTTCCATCTCCTTAAGCATGCATGTACACTATCATCTCCTAGTAGCCTAAACATATCCTTAAAATGTGAAATTGCTTGCTCTCGGGCAAAAGATATCTAGGTGCCAATTGAGGATCATTTGCAATTAGATTATGGGTGCTGATTAGGGCCATGGGATTTGATTGTTTAGCTATGATGAAAAGAGGTTCATTTTGCTCTTTGGCTAATATTATTTTCATCTCTGCAGCTCTTGACTCCTCATGGTTCATCCATGATGCCAAAGCCATTAATTTTAGATCTCCTAGCTCAGCATTAGGATCCCAAACATTCATGTCTATGAGGGCCATGTTGTGCAAGTAAAACTCAACCATTTCGGCCCTATCCTCTAGTGTACTTTGATCACAAAGATCAATAAACTGCATGTAGTCCTGAAATGGCATGGTTCCCCTTTGTGCTACTGTTTTAATCTAAAATTGCAGCCATTGTTCTCTGAGTTAAGGAGCATAGAATTTAGCTGGCTTCCTACACTGGGTGGCCTCCAAGTAGAGGCTAGCCATACATTCTAGTTGGTTTTACCTTTCCTACAATTGTCCTCTTAGCCATGCATTTTCCCTCTCAAGTTGATCTCTCATTATTGCTTCTCTGTCCCTTAAGCCACATAGCTATTTTCCCATTTCCTTGAGCTTCTCTTCCATGTGCTCAATTTCTTCCACCCCTTTTTACTTGGCGATTTTCATCCATCTATGAGTTCTGGCCCTCTCCTTCTCAAGTTTGAAAAACAATGGGATGGAAAATTTTTGAGGTATCACCCTGCCTCCTTCAACAAATCAGTAGTAGGAGTCTAGGTTAGGTTGGGGACTTGGTTCCTTTGTTTCAGGGTCTTCCTCTTTTGTTTCTTGCTACTCCCCTACCTTGCTTTCCAATTTCTGTGCTTCTTGTAGTTTTCTTTGTGGATCCTGTAGGATGGCCTTACCCTTTAAGGAAGTTGATCTAGTACTAAGCCTCCTTACATAGGTGATTGGTGACTTAGGGGACAAAATTTTGTCTCTTGGTGTACGGGAATATTCAATCTCAATAGGGATTTTTGTTGATATTTTTGGCTTCCCTTGTTTGATTCTTGTGCTCTTTCATTTTCTAAAATATAGAGGGGTTTTCCTCCTCCTTTTCCCTTTTTTCTTGACTGGGGTGCTGAGAGCAGTGAGGGTAGATGCTGCCTCCCTCTCAGGGGCCTCTGGAGACACCCTAGGTGAATCCTCCTTGTGTTCTTCCCCTTCTATTTTAATACCTTCTTCCTCTCTATTTTTCTTATCTTCTTCCTCTTGCTGTTCTTTCTCATCTCCATCAGTTTCTTGCTTCATTTCCTCCTCTGTTTCAACATCATCCTCCTTCTCTTCTCCCCATTCTTCTTCTGCTTCATCATGTTCCTCGGTATTAGTTTCTCCTTCATCCATAGCATCCCCATCTAGCTCTGTATCTTCTTCTTCTTGTTTTACCTCCTCCTCACTGACAGAAGGACTAACATCATAGGTGAGGGTTTTGATGTCATCCTCTGCTAGTGAGTCTCTAAAGACTAACAATGTTATAGGGATCCTGAGGTTTTGGAGGGCATCCTCAATGAGGATCTTGATCAATCCATGGTGAGCCAATTGTTGGGAATTCCCTTCCTTTACTTTGTTGCTGGATTCTATGAGTGATTGCATCAAGAAATAGGGTATGCTGAGTCTCTGGTGAACTGGAGTTTTGTTGAGCCTCGAACCTGCACCTTCCTATACACCCTCTCAGCCTTCTTTTTCCACTCATTTCATCCACCAAATTGATTAAATCATTGTATTTTAGTTTAAAAAATAACTTTTGACATGGTTTTCTAACTACGCTGATGACTGTTGTTTGGTTTAGAATTTTGTTCAGACAGCTGCGGAAGCTTCTCAGTTTCCGCAGCCGACACAGGTTTCCGCAGCCAACCCAGGTTTCTGTAGCCAGAACAGGATTCCGTAGTCGTTTTGTCAAACACCATTCTACAGGTGTCCTCTGAAGAAACGAGCCACATGGGCAAGTTACAGGAGTCAAGGACATGGAACGTGTCCCTCCAGATCATCCAACACGCCCATAATAGCCCGCAGTCAAACAAGGGGAAAAGGATAGTCAACGGAAGTGTTCAGCGGTGGCACGGCTCTGCGTAGCTCTGTTTTTGAGCACGTGAAGCTACGTGGCACAGTCCTTAGCCACGAAGACATCCTGGTAGCGTGAATCCAACAGCCATACCTCTCAGATTTAATAAACATGATGACAGTTACCTAGATCCGGGCTGAAGAGGATTTACGTGTCTCTGGCAGCGTGGTTAATAGCGTAGATTTAGTTAATTTGTTTAGCTTTCTTTCCTTATAAATAACGCGTCCATGAACGCTGTAAAAGTTAATCTCTTGTAATGTAATTCGAAGTTGTTGTATTTCCCCACTGCACTTTTACGTTGCTGTTTAATATATGAGAAGACTGGTTTAAACTTAATCTTGTAGTTGTTCGTTGAATCGGCTGAAGTGGCAGAGGGCCCCTGCTCACTAAAGCCTTGTACAGTTGTCCTTTAACTCTTGCATTATTTTTTTTCCTGTTCATGTATATTAGCTGTACATAACAAAGCTTTTTGATTTCTGTTGATTTACATTTTCATTGCTGCTCTTTTATGGTTACAATTGATCAGTGTTTTTTGCAGGTTTTCTTAGGCAGCCCGGGGCAATTTTTCACCTTTTCTTTTTATAACTATTGGCATACGAGATCATCTTGTCTTTGTCGCTGACTCTTGTTTTCTGAAGTTTGATTTCCAGTACTGTCATTTCCTTAAGTTTTACATTTATTTTCTGCTCTTAGATATCATGCTATTCATCTGTTAACGGTTTCTTTCTATAATCAAATAACTTTATTAGGAACCAGAATATCACTCATTATAGCTTGATTTAGTTTGCTTTAGATCTCACATTGCTTGACTTGTTCATGATTGTTTCTCACAGGGTAAATTAAGCTGAAAGGCAAAAGGTCAAGAGAGTTAAAGTAGTGTGATTAGTTTCTTTTATGCAGTTTAACTTCTTTTAGATTTCACATTGCTTAACATTTCATGATATCTTTTCACAAGGAAGATTGATTTGAAGAGTTGAAATAGTGTGGATTAGTTGTTCTTACTTTTAATTGAATTTAGTGTAGATTTCACTTTCATTTTCATTCAACAACAAAGATACTGGGCCGATGTCATTAGTTCATTGTTTGATGTCTTTATTTCTTTTTAAGAATTGATTTCATTGCAGTTATTTTAAAGCTTTCTTTCATTTAAGTTTTGAAAAACCACTTAGAGATCACCATAATCAACCATATTTCACTTGCTTTATCACCTTTTCATCATCTCACATTAGGGAAAGATAAATCCAAAAACAAACTTAAAAAACTAAAAACGACAAAAGACTAAGGAAATGGTTATCTAGTACATATAGTACACTTCACTTCGTCAGTTTACGAACCCCGGGTTGACATTTTAAAGTAGAAATTTAGACCTCACTAAATTGACCAAACATTTTGGCGCCGTTGCCGGGGAAGTGAAATTAGGTAGCCAAATTCTTAAAAAAAAAAAAAAAGATATAATAACAAGAAAATTTCAAGGAAGGAAAATTAATAACCTCTCAAAGTATGCTCTCCTCTTGCACCTAGAGTGATCTGGAGGATCAGAAAAGAGAAAGTTATTGGTTTAATAGTTTCTTAAGTATGCTCTCTTCTTGCACCTAGAGTGACCTGGAAGATCAGAAAAGGAATTATTACCTCGACTTGAAGAAAAAATAAAAATGACATGCATAGAGCAAGAGATTCTAGGGGAAGGTTTTTAGCTAGGGCTAAGAGTTCGATTTTTACTAGTCCATCCACTTCAAGGGATAGACAAGAGACATCTTCATCATCTCCAACCCACACTCCTAGTCCTAGGGTCCCTAGAATTCACGAAGCAGTAGTTGACTCACCCGCACCATCTATCGAGTCTGAATTAGGAAGAGACCCTTTCCTTCCTTCCACAGGAGGACAAATTGTAATTGAAGAAGTAGAATCACCTGAGGAAGAAGAGGGAGGAATTCCTCCTCGTTCATCATTAATAGAGGAACCAGAGGACTCTGAAGTCTCTAGGGAAACTATCATGACAGAGGAACGAGTAAACGGATTTGGTAGAGGTAGAGGAGGTGGAGGAGGAAATAATGGAGAAGGTAGAGGTAACATTGGGGGAAATACAGATGGAGATAACTCATTTGGGTTTCCTATAGTTGATGAAGACTCTCGAGCAACCATGAAAAACATCTCACCATCTGTCCTCCCAAACTTTCATGGGATAAGAAATGAGGACCCTGAAACATTTCTATTTGAGTTTGAGGTCGTGTGTCGAACTTATGATTATTTGGAAGACTCTCAAAAACTCAAACTGTTTCCTTCAACATTGAAAGGAGAAACTTTGAAATGGTTCATGGGGTTACTCCCTCAATCCATTAGGTCTTGGAATGACATGAAACAAACATTTTTGGATAGGTACCTGGACTATTGTATGCCCACCAATCACAAGGATGAGGTATTCAAAATGGTGCAAGGAGAAGATGAAAAATTGGAAGATTTGCTTGAAAGATTCCAATACAACCTGAAAAGAGCAAAAATGAGTAATGTAGATGAGGATACCTTAAAAGCCCTTCTATTAAAAGCCATCAGAGATGAATGGATAGATATTTTGAACATGATGGGGAAGGGAGATATATCTCAACTTTCACTCCATGATATAGCTGAGCTATGTATCCATCTCTCAAGGGGAAAATCTAAAACTAAAAAGGGGCCTAGAGATCCTTCTCTCATTAGAGAAAATAAATCTGCAACTGGTTCAGTAAGTAGGGCTGAGATTGGCAATATGTTGGATGAATTCAAAACTGATATCTTAGGGAGTCTTAGTGAACAACTAGACACCCTTAAGATACATAATAAGCAGAAAACAAAAGCCGAGGCTTTGGCCATCTTTTTCCCAAAATGCCGAAAAAAACATGCTCTAAGGGAATGTCCCTTGGATGCAAAAGTTGTAGACACATGTGTAATTTGTTCAGAAAATCATGAGACCAAGGATTGTCCTTCAATTCCTGGCCTTAAAGCTGTCTTTCAAGAAGATCCAAATACAATTGAGTCTCTCTGTTTTGTGGCAAGGAGACCTTGGCAAGGGCAACAAAATCAAGGGTTTAACAACTCTATGAACTTTCAAAACCCACCAAATTGGAATCCTTGGCAATCTTGGTCCCAATCTCAAAATCCTTTTCAAACATGGGCACAAGGTATGAAAAATCCTTATGGAAGATTTTCTCAATTTTATCAATATCCTCCATCTTTTCCAAATCAACAAGCTTTACAAATTCCAAATCAAAATCCACAATTATCATTACCATTTCAACAACAACAACCTTCTCAACAGAATCCAAATTCTCAACTCTTGCTTCCATTCCAACAGAAGTCAAATCAACTTCCTTCCCAGCCATTTCCAAACCCCAATAATAAAAACCCTCAAAATGCTTATATGGTAGAAGGACAACAATTTCATACCTATATGATTGTTCCTCTCAATGATGTACAACTCAGATCTGGTAGAATTTTAGATAAGCCTTCTATAGATGCCCAAAAACAAGACATTTTTGAGGAAGAGTCTCTTGAAGCCAATAAAGGTTCTAAAGCATCTCTTCAAAACCCAAACACTCAAAAAGAAAAAGAAAAAGAGTTAACCCCCACAACTCCCATAGTTGAGCAACCTGCATCTTTATCCACACCTCCTTTTCCTGAAAGATTACAAATTGACAAAGGAGTGGAAAAACAAATTTGGTTGCCTGACTATAATTTTCTAGATGAATTGAAGAATGTCTGTATCAAGATTCCCTTGTTACAAGCCATTAAAGAGATTCCTATTCTAGCAAAAACAATAAAGGAGTTGAGCCTTAAAAGACCAGGAAAGAAACCAAGAGACACAAGAAGAATCCACCTGGTAGGAAAAATTGCAGATATCATGATGGGTAAAATTACCATGCAAAAGTATATAGATCCCGGTAGTCCAATTGTCAAAACACATATCAATGGAATTGAAATTCCAAATACTCTGATTGATTTAGGGGCTGCTATCAACATTATGAGTAGACAGACTATGGAACAACTAAAACTTTCTAATCTTCTCTTTACACCTACTTTACTGCAACTTGCAGATCGATCAATTATCAAACCAGATGGTGTATTAGAAGACATTCCAGTCTCCTTAGACTCTTGGGAATATCCAGTCGATTTCATGATTTTAACTCCCAAGAGTAATCTAGGAGGACATCCTCTTATTTTAGGAAGACCTTGGCTAGCGACAGCTGATGCTTTTATCAGTTGTAGGTCTGAGGATATGTATATTTCAGATGGTAATTCAACAAAGAAGTTCAATCTGTATCCTCCAGCAAAGGCAATAACAGAAATAGAAGAAGATGAGTGGGTCGATGATGAAGATACTATACAACCTGTCCTTACCATTTCTGAGATTAGTGAAGATAGTCAAATTCTAAACACACTAGAAAAATTTGGAACACTTTCAGAATATGACTACACACAATTTCAGTTGGATGCCAACATTGAGTATCTATCCTTTAGACAGATGTCTCTTTTCTCTATGGAAGAGTTTGGTAGTTCCACCATTGAGATCCTTCCAGGGAAAACATTGAATATCAACAGAAACTTGGAAAGATCACAACAAGAAAAGTTAACCAAAATCTTGCAAAAGCATTCTACTGCATTTGCATGGGAGTATACCGATATGAAAGGTATCGACCCTAAGACTTGCATTCATCACATCTATATCGAAGAAAACAGTAGACCAATTAGACAACCTCAGAGAAGGATGAATCCAAACCTTAGGGAGATATTGAAAGAAGAGCTCCAAAAACTACTCAAGGTAAACTTCATTTATCCAATTTCAGATAGCCGATGGGTTTCTCCCTTGGTTATAGTACCTAAAAAGAATGGTAAATGGAGGGTTTGCATTGATTACAGGGAATTGAACAAAGCAACTTTGAAGGATCACTTTCCTCTACCCTTTATTGATCAGGTATTAGATACTTTAGCAGGCAAAAAGTATTGTTCATTTTTGGATGGTTTTAGTGGCTATAATCAAATTCAGGTAGCACCTGAAGATCAGGACAAGACCACATTTACCTGTCCATGGGGAACTTTTGCCTACCGAGTACTTCCTTTTGGATTATGTAATGCACCTGCCACATTTCAAAGGGCAGTACTAAGAATTTTTTCCAATCTAATCCATGATTGTGTAGAGGTCTATATGGATGATTTTATAGTTTATGGTAATTCATTTGAAGAGGCATTAGAAAATTTGGAAAAAGTCCTTATAAGATGTAAAGGAACAAATCTTTCATTAAGTCATGAAAAATGTTTTATGATGTTTACTGAAGGGATTGTTTTAGGACATCATATTTCGGGAGATGGGATTAAATTTGATAGATCAAAAGTTGAAGTCATCTCCAAGTTACCTATTCCAAATTGTCAAAGAGATGTTAGAAGTTTTCTTGGATTTACTGGATATTATAGAAGATTTATTGAAAACTTCACCAAGATAGCATCTCCGCTCTTCAAATTACTTACAAAAGACTGTGAATTCAATTGGGATCCTGACTGTCAATCTGCATTTGAAACTTGGAAAACAAGAATATCTGAAGCACCCATTTTGAGAGGACCAAATTGGAAACTTCCTTTCCATATTTCTACAGATGCTTCAGATACAACTCTAGGAGCTGTATTGGGACAAAAGGGTTTAGTTCCTTATGCCATTTACTACACCAGTAAAAATCTGACTCCCACTGAGTTAAATTATACTATGACTGAGAAAGAGTTCTTAGCTGTTGTTCATGCAATCAATAAATTTAGACACTATATAACTGGCTATGAAACTTTTGTCCATACTGATCATTCTGCAATTAGATATCTAATGAACAAACCTGTTACTAATGGCAGAGTTACCAGATGGCTCTTACTTTTACAAGAATTCAATATTACTGTGTTGGATAGACCAGGGAAACAAAATACGGTAGATGATTTCTTGTCTAGAATCAAAAATACTAACGAAGATTCTCCTGTAGAGGATAAGTTTCCAGATGAATATTTGTTTGCAGTAACTACTAAAACTCCTTGGTATGCAAATATTGCTAATTATTTGGTTATAGGTAAACTACCTCCACATTTATTTCCTAATGAAAGGAGAAGAATTATTCAGGAGAGTTCGAGTTATTCATGGATTTCTAATGAATTGTTCAAAACAGGGCTAGACTGTGTGATCAGAAGATGTGTTCGGGAAGATGAAATGCCTGACATCCTCAAGGCATTTCATGATGAGCCATGCGGTGGGCACTTCGCTGACAAGAGGACAGCTTATAAAATCCTTTCTTTAGGATATTATTGGCCTTCTCTCTTCAAAGATGCAAAACAATATGTCAGGAGGTGTGGCAGCTGCCAAAGAGTTGGGAGACCAACTCTTTCAAATGAAATGCCATTACAACCACAGGTACTCATCGAACCCTTTGAAAAATGGGCTTTAGATTTCATTGGACCTATTAATCCACCATCTAAACAGAAGAAGTATATATTGGTTTACACTGATTATGTTACTAAATGGATAGAAGCCAAGGCATTGCCTTCTGCCACTGAAAATTCAGTTGTTCAATTTCTTTTTGAGGATATTTTTACTCGTTTTGGTGTCCCAAGAGAAATTGTAACAGATCAGGGAATCAATTCACATCTAATTTGATGGAGAAGCTGATGGAAGAATACAAAATCAAGCATATAAAATCTACTCTGTATCATCTGCAAGCAAATGGCCAAGTGGAGTCTACAACAAAGTCCTTGAGAACATCAACACCAAAACTGTTCATCTACATAGAAGAGATTGGGCAGAAAGGCTTCTTGAAGCCTTATGGGCCTATAGAACTACATGGAGGAATACAACAGGACATTCTCCCTATGAACTTGTTTATGGGAAAGAAGTCCTGCTCCCCATTGAGTTTCAAGTCAAGACTTTCAAGATGGCAGTTCAGTTGGGGATGAATCTATCAGAAGCCCAAAAGCATAGAATGGAGCAGCTGAATGAGCTAGATGAAATAAGACAAGATGTAATTTTAAGGACTGATCTAGTTCAGCACCAAAGAACTAAGTGGCATGATAGATATATCAAAGAGAAAAAGTTTCAAAAGGGAGATTGGGCGTTACTGTTTGATTCCAAGTTTAAAGACTTCAAAGGAAAATTTTAGACTCATTGGTTTGGACCATATGAGATTGACGAAGTCTTTAGCAATGTAGCAGTTCGAGTCAAGACCATTGATGAGTTTCAAACTCCTCTAATTGTGAATGGCCACCGATTGAAAATTTATCATAAGCCACTCTCAAAAGAGGAATTTGTCAAAATGTTTCAAGAAAATTCTGCAATGAGGCTGGTGGAGAGGAATCCTTCTCCTCCATCAGCCTAGTCTTTGTTTCTTTCAGTTGAAAAAAAGAAAAAAAAGAAAAAAAGAAAATCTTTTGTATAAGCCTGAAAACCAATCATAGATTGGCAGTCTTATACAGAAAATGTAGAGTGAAAATCAGGGGCACCTGACACTCTATATTTTCCAAAAAAAAAAATCTCTCTCTCTTTCCATCTTCACTCCACCTCATTTGCCATTTCAATTCATCCATCTCATTTTCATCTCCATCTTCACTCCACTTCATTTCCATCTTATTCCACTCATTTCATTTCATTCCATCAATAAAAGTCCCTCTCAGGACTATTTTATTTAGTTAGTTCTTCTCTAACTATCTTTGTGCAGTTAAAGGGGTGTTGTCTTAGTTTCCGCAGCTGGAAACCGTTTCCGCAGCCAGAACCAGTTTCCGCAGCCAGAAACGATTTCCGTAGCCAGCATCACTCTGTCTTTACAGCCGACATCACTATGTTTTCAAAAACATCACAGTCAAAGGTTAGTGTCATCATCACCAAGTGCAGCAAAGACATGGGGCATCTTCAAGATCAAAGAACAACAATGGATCAGAAGCCTTAATCAAGAAATGATAAACTTCCAAAGGTATGATAAAAAATCTCTACCAAATAACAATTCAATGTCATTATTATGAATAGTTATTAAACCATGGCAAGTTCCACTAAATGCAATGATTTGATACGGCAAGCCCCATACCACTCCTCTTCCACGATGTCATTCCACACACCTTATTCATTTCTAACGGTCCCATGATCATTCTAAATTTAAACTCGAGATGGACTGCTCTCCCATTTGTTGGCCGTACTTTTGAGACGTGACCTACTGTACTACGGCTCTCCTTCACCATAATTTCTGCAGCCATCTGCTGAGATGTGTGCATAAGTCATCCGATCCAAAAGGACTTAGCCGTTATTCTGCCCATTTATCACTTCACTCCCGCATGCATTCGATGTTGAACTCGTTACTGTTGCTTACCCTTTACTCCCTCGGTACTCATACCATTCCTTGTTCTCCATTTCTGCTGCATCCACTACAGCTTGCTCCAAACCCTGGCTATAGTCATCACATACATCCTGAACTTCGATTACGGCCAGTCCAGTTACCCTAAGAATCCCGTAATCAACCCATTTTTTTTCCTGAACCTTCATACGCAGTAGAATTTTCAATCGAAATTTAAAGCCGAGAATGGGAAAACTACTAAGAGCTGAACCGGAAGGACCAAAATACCTGGAGGGTTATCCTCAAACGAAGGAGTCGTTGAAGAAAGCAAGGTGGCTGAGATTCATTCAAAAGTTCAGGGGCTATAACAAAGAAGTGACTAAAGCCTTTGCACGGTCCTTTAATGGACACGCAGTGGAGATAGGAGACTTAAAATTTACAGTGACCGAGGCCACAATAGCAGCTGCAACAAGTATCCCACAAGAAGGTGAAAGGTGGTTCAAAAATAGAAGTGTGGATGATCAAGGATGGAGAATCATGCTCCAAAACCCAGGTATGGATACCTCTGTATTTACAAAAGGAATCCCTGTGCATGCAATAAAAGAAGAATGGTCCACTCTATTATTACTTATCCAAAAATTTATCACATGCGAGGGTTGTTTTGGTTCCATGTACATGTATCATGCCAGGCTAATGATGAATTTTATGGAAGGTTATACCCTTAATTTGCCTTATTTTCTGTTATCAAGCTTGAAGAAAATGAGCTCTACTGTTCAAAAACACGTAGGCAATATTGAACCCCATCTTTACCATCACGGGTTCATAAAAATCCTTATTGAAGATCAGTTGAAAAACACTAAGGATACTTGGGAAAAGTTTTTGACAAGAAACCACTTCCAAGAACTGACTGAAGCCTTTGGAAGCAGTTCCCCAAAAATTCCAAAGAGAAGTAGGAGGAAAGAAAAGAATATTACAGCCCAAGACTCTCCTACAATAGACATTCAGGAAACTATTCAGAAAGAAGAAGAAGAGGGAGCTAAAAACAAGAAATAGAAGAAGGAAAAAGGCAAAATAACCATTCAAGAAACCTATCCATCCCCTGAACCATCCATAGAGGAATATTCTCAAACTTTGGCAGAAAGATTAGTACATCTTCAAGCTGCTGCCATAACAAAGAAACAAAAAGGAAAACAGAGTGCACAGGAAAAGAGCACTAGTCCACACGTGAGGAGGAGCAGTAGGCTAAAAGGAAAGAAGAGTGTAACCCAAGAAAAACAATCACACTTTATTGATTTAGGTGAAGAAACACCTGAAAAAGCTCCAGCTCAGCCAGACATTGAGTCAAGTCCTCCACGTGATGAAAGCCCTTTTCGGCCAGAAAGAGAGGACAGTCTTCCTCCTCCACCAGATTTTGATTTTGAGCCTAGCCCAAGAAAGACACCTGAAGTAGATCCCAATCAGCAAGAGGTATATAACTACCTAGAGTCCTTGGAACAATCAGCTGGAGGACCAAGCACCACCTTGCCACTTGATGCACAAGTACAGTCTTTAAAACAGGAAGTGTTTGAATTGGAAGTCCTAAATAGGCACATCAAACAGGAAAACGAAGCACTCAAAGAGCAGAGTAAGGTAGACAAGATTGTCCATGATAACGCTATGCTCCATTTAGGACTGTGGCAAAAGAAGAACAGGAAGCTGAAGAAAAAGTGTAAAAAGTTGAGCAGGGCATTGATTAATCTTAAGTTCAAATGTCTAGTCAGGAAACCAAGGACCATTTTAGCATCAAAGAGAAAGAGAAGAGGGCTAGATGTTCTTATAGAAGCCTCAAAGCATATGGATTAAGGGAAAATAACTAAGTTTTGGTTGCATGAGGACATGCAACACCTTCACAGTGGGGGTATGTTGAGCCTCGAACCTGAACCTTCCTATACACCCTCTCAACCTTCTTTTTCCACTCATTTCATCCACCAAGTTGATTAAATCATTGTATTTTAGTTTAAAAAAGAGCTTTTGACATGGTTTTATAACTACGCTGATGACTGTTGTTTGGTTTAGAATTTTGTTCAGACAGCTGTGGAAGCTTCTCAGTTTCTGCAACCGACACAGGTTTCCGCAGGCAACCTAGGTTTCTGCAGCCAGCACAGGATTCCACAGCCGTTTTGTCAAACACCATGCTACAGGTGTCCTCTGAAGAAACGAGCCACATGGGCAAGTTACAGGAGTCAAGGACATGGAACGTGTCCCTCCAGATCATCCAGCACGCCCATAAAAGCCCGCGGTCAAACAAGGGGCAAAGGATAGTCAACAGAAGTGTTCAGCGGTGGCACGGCTCTGCGTAGCTCTGTTTTTGAGCACGTGAAGCTACGTGGCACAGTCCTTAGCCACGAAGACATCCTGGTAGCGTGAATCCAATAGCCATACCTCTCAGATTTAATAAACATGATGACAGTTACCTAGATCCGGGCTGAAGAGGATTTACGTGTCTCTGGCAGCGTGGTTAATAGCGTAGATTTAGTTAATTTGTTTAGCTTTCTTTCCTTATAAATACCGTGTCCATGAACGTTGTAAAATTTAATCTCTTGTAATGTAATTCGAAGTTGTTGTATTTCCCCACTGCACTTTTACGTTGCTGTTTAATATATGAGAAGACTGGTTTAAACTTAAGCTTGTAGCTGTTCGTTGAATCGGCTGAAGTGGCAGATGGCCCCTGCTCACTAAAGCCTTGTACAGTTGTCCTTTAACTCTTGCATTACTTTTTTTTCCTGTTCATGTATATTAGTTGTACAGTTGTCATTTAAATGTTGCGTTTTATTTCATCATGTATATTAGCTGTACAGTTGTCATTTAAATGCTGCGTTTTATTTCATCATGTATATTAGCTGTACATAACAAAGCTTTTTGATTTCTGTTGATTTACATTTTCATTGCTGCTCTTTTATGGTTACAACTGATCAGTGTTTTCTGCAGGTTTTCTTAGGCAGCCCGGGGCAATTTTTCACCTTTTCTTTTTATAACTATTGGCATACAAGATCATCGTGTCTTTGTCGCTGACTCTTGTTTTTTGAAGTTTGATTTCCAGTACTGTCATTTCCTTAAGTTGTACATTTATTTTCTGCTCTTAGATATCATGCTATTCATCTATTAACGGTTTCTTTCTATAATCAAATAACTTTATTAGGAACCAGAATATCACTCATTATAGCTTGATTTAGTTTGCTTTAGATCTCACATTGCTTGACTTGTTCATGATTGTTTCTCACAGGGTAAATTAAGCTAAAAGGCAAAAGGTCAATAGAGTTAAAGTAGTGTGATTAGTTTTTTTATGCAGTTTAACTTCTTTTAGATTTCACATTGCTTAACATTTCATGATATCTTTTCACAAGGAAGATTGAGTTGAAGAGTTGAAATAGTGTGGATTAGTTGTTCTTACTTTTAATTGAATTTAGTGTAGATTTCACTTTCATTTTCATTCAGCAACAAAGATACTGGGCCGATGTCATTAGTTCATTGTTTGATGTCTTTATTTCTTTTTAAGAATTGATTTCACTGCAGTTATTTTAAAGCTTTATTTCTTTTAAGTTTTGAAAAACCACTTAGAGATCACCATAATCATCCATATTTCACTTGCTTTATCACCTTTTCATCATCTCACATTAGGGAAAGATAAATCCAAAAACAAACTTAAAAAACTAAAAACGACAAAAGACTAAGGAAATGGTTATCTAGTACATATAGTACACTTCACTTCGTCAGTTTACGAACCCCGGGTTGACATTTTAAAGTAGCAATTTAGACCTCACTAAATTGACCAAACAAGTTTCTACCTCAAATCTTAATTCTTCAAGCATCCTAAAATGGTAGCCATAAAAAACACTATATCTACCCTCACATGAGATATATTTGATGAGTTGGTAACCTACCTCACTCCATGGGTATGGCAGTTTGTCCCTCCTTACTCCATTTTTATCCTCTGTGGGTTCTTCAGCTTCTAAAAAGAATTTCCTTTTTGCCACCTGACTGTCTGCTTTGTCTTCTTTTCTCCATGGAATTCCTAGGGGAAGTGTGGTGACCCTACTGATGAGCTCTGGGGTGAGGTCTATAGTGAGCCATCTAACTATAACAGTGGCATGGATTATACTATGTGGAGTGAGGGAATGAGCAAATTCTTGAGCCACCTCATCATCATTCCCACTCCTTGTAATCAACCCCCACCTCATAGATCCATAGTTAACCACTTCTTTTCCTACTCCTCCTCTGTCTTTGAGTTGACTTCAGCCACATGTGAGAGGACACCCAGTTTTGTATGTGATCACTAAACGAAGGTGGCCAAGTTAACTAGCCACCTTTTCGCTTATAAACCAACTACCTCGTAACCCATACAACTTTTGATGAAATGATGCATATGAGTGAGTGAGCGGTATACTTACCTGTGGTCTCGATGCCATGTTGCAGTTGTTGAAGATCAGAGGTGTTGTGTTGTTTATTTGTTGCATGGTCTTTCCTCTTCCTCCTGTACTATCTGCTGATGGTTTCTTGGATTTTGCAGGTGTCTGTGACTGAAGACCTGATGTTGTTTCTACTGTGGAGCTCCTGGATCATCCTAGTGAAGACCTGTAGCCGATGATTCATATTCTGTGGGATAGGCTGCTATAGGATTTCCTGCAGGATGTCCTATAGTTGCTTCTCCCTTAGAATTTCTTAATCATGTTGCTCAATGGGGCTGTCAGGATGCTAGAATGAATGGACAGAGGGAGTAGGAGTGTGTGTGGAACAAGGGACATTCAAGTAATGCTCTTACTCTCCTCTATTTTCCCATTTTTTTTCATAACTGGCAGAAACTGATCTCTTTTTGTTTTGAATGGTAAGTTCGAGGATTATGGTAATGGACAAGGTGAGGGGTTAGATCATGTCTAAAATGAATATTGGGGACCTAACCAACCTACCATTCACCCTGAGATTGCTTCCTATAGGTTTCCCGTGCCACTATAATTCCTACAGGATCATCCTATAGGTTTTCAAGGGATCCTGTAGAAAACACAGTCTTCGCCTAAATTGAAGCAGTGAAGTGAAAAAACAATGGAATTGATGGAGGGATGCATGGTAAGGAGTGGAGGAGATGAATATATTGAGGCAGGGTTCCCTTTGGATCTTTTCTTTGCTCCGTGATTATCTTTCTCGCCCACTTGCAAATAACAATTATGTCTTTTTTCTCTTTTTTTTTTTTTGAAAAACACCTAGGCTACCTTGGAGAGGTTCTTACCCTAGATGTTTGCCCTAGGTGCCTCAAGGAATGTTTTCACCCAAGGATCTTTTTATTCTTTTTTTTTTTTTTTTTTTTTGTTTTCATCATTGGGCCGCCTCACGAGGTTTTGAACCCAAAGTTGGGACTCAGGCACCTCATGGAGTTTTTCACCTAAATCCTTATTCTTTTTTTCTCTTTTTCAATGACCTAATGAGGGAGGAGCTGGAACTTGCTCCACCATCATCACTGTCTTATTGATATTGTCAATGAACTCTTGTTTTGATAAAGGCCTCTTGGACATTTTCAATCAGTGTCCATTAACAAGCAATGGAATGGCTTCTTCATCTATAGTTCTGACTTACATTGAACCATTATCATGGCATATTTCCACCACATAAGGTCCAAGCCATCTTGTCCTTAGCTTGCACTTGAAGTCTTTATACCTATAATCATATAACAATACCCAATCGCCCTCTTGAAATTGATTCTACTTAATATGTCTATCATGCTAGATCTTCCTCCAAAGTTGAACTATCTCTGTATGTAGGAGGTCCTACATTTTGAATTCATCCAAACCATTCAAATGGAACAATCTTTCTTTATGTGAATGACTGAGATTCAAATCTAGTTAGGCTGCCATCCTCAATGTGTTATATTCAAACTCAATGGATAACAAAGCCTTTTTCCCATAGACCAGCTCATAGGGTGTAAATCTAGTGGTGGTGTTCCATGTTATATTATAGGCCCATGTGGCCTCAACTAGTCTCCTTTCCCAATCCTTCCTACTATCGCTCACTACCTTGGTTAAGATTCTCTCCAGTTCCCTGTTAGTCACCTCCACTTACCCATTAGCTTGTGGATGATAAGGAGTGGAGATCCTATGCTTGATTTTGTGATGGCTAAGCAGTTCGTCAACCATGTTGGAGGTAAACTAGTTGCCTTGGTCTGTGACTAGCTCTCTAGGGTACCCAAATTTGTAGAATACATTCTCCCTTTGGAACTCAACCACCTTCTCTTCTGTTGATGCCTTAATCACCTTGGTTTCAGCCCACTTAGTCAAATAATCAGTGCACACAATAATGTACTATTTTTTCTTTGAAGGAGGGTTGATAGGCCCAATGAAGTCCATGCCCCACTTGTCAAATGGCTCAAAAGTCACTTGAGGTTGTAGGGGCATTTCATCTCTTGGAGTAGTCTTTCCCATCCTCTGGCATCGATAACACTAACTGATGTACTTTTTCACATCCTGATGAAGAGTGGGCCAATAATAGCCTGCTTGTAACACTCTGAATGTTGTCCTGTTTGCTACAAAGTGACCTCCACAAGGCCCATCATGACAAGTTAGAAGGATGTTAAAAACTTCCTCTTCCCTTACACACCTTCTCAAGATTTGATCTGGGCCAAGTTTGAAAAGATTTCCCTCAATCTAGGTGAAGGGGGCACTTTTCCTAACTATCTTTCTCTTTTCTTTGGAGGGCAAGTTTGGTGGGAACTGTGTTGATACCAAATAGTTTTCTATTTCAGCAAACCATGGGGAGAGAACTGAAATAGCAAACAAATGCTCATATTGTAACTGATCATCCACCATTCCTTCTTCACCTGTAGGTAGATTCATCCTAGATAGAAATTATGCAACTAGATTTTCCTTACCAGGCTTATCAACAATAGTTAGATCAAATTGTTGTAATAAAAGTGACCATTTTATAATTCTAGCATTCACATCTGGTTTGTTCATTAAATATTTGATTGCAGTGTGTACAATATGCATAAATGTTTGGTAGCCTGTAATTTAATGCCTAAATTTGTTTAACGAATGCACAAAAGCCAGGAGTTCCTTTCGGTCATAGTATAATTTAGCTCAGCCTTTGACAAGTTCTTACTGATAAAATAGATGGCATAGGGCAATTTATCCTCTACCTGACCTAAGGCTGCTCTTATGGATTTGTGTGAGGCATCAGCATGAATATGGAAAGGGAGGGCCCATTTTGGGCCTCGAAGAATTGGTGTAGTGGTTAACTTACCCTTTAAAATGTCTAAGGCCTCTTGAAAATTTTTTGACCATATAAACTCAAAATCTTTGGCCAACAACCCAAATAAAGGAGAGGCCAACTTCCTGAAGTCCTTTATGAACCTTTGGTAGTATCTAGATAACCCCAGGAAACTCCTGACATCCCTCTGCTTTTGCAAAGGTGGGACCCTTTGGATGATTGCTATTTTGTTCGGGTCCACCTGCAGTGCTTGCTAAGATATTGAATGACCTAGCACGGTCCCTTCAGTCATTAAGAATTCACATTTTTTCGAACTGAGAGATAGGTTCATTTCAATGCATTTGTGCAATATTTTGCCTAGGTTAGTCAGGGCTTCTTGAAAATAACAACCATAAGGTGTAAAATCATCCATATAAATTTCCACCGCATCATGTACTAATTCGGCGAAAATACTCAAGACTGCTCTTTGGAAAGTGGCAGGAAGATTGCATAGGCCAAAAGGAAGGATCCTGCAAGCAAAAGTACCCCAAGGACAAGTGAATGTGGTCTTATCATGGTCTTTTGGGCAGATTTGGATTTGTTTGTGTAGAATTTCCCACTATAGATCACCAGAGTATGCAATATACTAAAGAAAAATACTTGATCTACTTCTACAATCAAACCTGTGGAAGCTTAATCGATTTTGATCAAGATCAAATAGAACACATGTAACAAAGAAGAAGATTCAAATACACATGAAACACAGAAGAATACTCTGGGGAAAGCCTCAGCTAAAAACCCCGTTATCTATATTATCATACAAGTGGAAATATCTCAGGATTACACAAAGCTTTAGCTCTCAAGATATCCAGCTCTCAGTGTAATCTGTCATTGTTGCTCATAGATAGAATAGACAACACATATGCCTTCCTTCATTCATCCAAGCCTCCTATTTCCTTGCATAGTTTCTCTTGGGTCCTCCAGCTGCAACCTGTGTGATTCTCACCTCACACACAACACTGACATCTGAAATAACTGTGCAATCCTGAAGGAGATAATTCCTTCTGCATGGATGAGTTTCCTTTATAGGAAAATTCCTCCAACTGATATTAAATTGTCCCTTCCTTTAATCTCAACTGGGTCTTTCTTTGAACTAACATGCATGAGTTATATATGAGAGAATATTCAGTTATCTAGAGAACACTAGTTGCATGCATGCTTGCATTAACTGACTGAACTCACAATTAGTTCCTCCAACTGTTTGGAACTAATTTAACTGGACTTAACTCAGTTAACTGAGCTAACTAATTACCACTCAAATACAACTCATCCTTATCTCCTTAATTAAGGGATAACTTCCTCAATCAAAGGGATAACTGTTGCATGTCTTCACATAGACTTCATGTTTGATTTTCTCCAACTAATTAACTCAAGATGAATTAATTAATTATTTTCAAATAGCTACTGAGACCAAATTCGAATTTTAATTCACAATTTTAATTCAGGGACTAATTAAAATTGGGATCTATCCCGAAATGCTATTTATAGCAATGCTATTTTTAGCATTTCTATTTTTTCTATTTCCAACTGAGTTGGAGTATATCCTAAGATGATATTTATAGCAATGCTATTTTTAGCATTTCTTGTTGCCATTTTCAATAGGTTGTACCCACTGAATCCATCTACGAAAGAAAAAAACTTCTTCCCTACCAGAACATATAGCACTTGGTTAATGAAGGGTAGGGGAAAATGATCCTACTTTGTGGCTTTGTTTAACTCCCTGTAATCGACACAAATCCTCCACTTACCATTTTTCTTGGGAACTAACACTAAAAGAGAGACCCACTCACTATCGGAGATAGGTAAATGAATCCTGGATTTAGCAGCTTTTGCAGTTCTTCTTTGACTATATATTTAAGAGCTGGATTCATCCTCCTTTGTGGTTGCTGGACCAACTTGCAACCTTCTTTGATGTATATGTGGTGATTACACACTGAGGGGTGTACTCCCTTCATTTCCTTGTAACTCCAAGCAAAGGCTTCTAGGTTTTCTCTCAATATGTTGCATAGATTTTCCTCTTCAAGAGTAGAAAGAGATGGATTAATTTTCAAAGCTTTCTCTGGGATGAATTCTATGGTTTTGACATGGATTTGGTTGGAATCATCCAAGCATAAGTCAATTGGATGATTATTCTGGGTTTCCCTTACTTCTTCTTCTAATGGTAACGAACTAGAAGTTGGACTTTGGAGCATGTGTTCAATTAAGTCATCCTCATCTTGTTGTCCTCCTCCTATGGTTGCTTCCAAAGCATAAAGTTGGGCGGAATAAACCTCATCTTCTTCCTCCTCCAACCATAAAGGTAAATAATGCTCTAGAGAAGGTTGAGCAGGGGGGTATAGGACTAACTGTTTGGACATATTCCCAACTCTGCAGCTAATGTAAGCATCGACTATGGCTAGCCATGGCTTTCCAAGGATGAGAAGGTAACCAGTAAGCTTAGCCTTAGGCTGGAGAACTAGAAAATCTGTAGGGTACTCCCAGGAGTCAATGGAGACCATCACATCCTCCACAATTCCCTCAGGGGTGACTGTGGAACGGTCTGCAAGTTGCAGAACTGTTGTGGTCTTCCTCAATGACCCTTGGAGGTTGAGCTTGAGCATGGTATCCTTGGTCATCACATTAATGGTAGCCACAAGATCAATCATAGTGTGTGGGAAGATGATGCCATTGATGTGCACATCTACTAAAGGGCTTCCAGGGTCCAAATATTTCGAACATATTACCTGCCCCAACATTAAGTCGAACAATTGCCCAATGGCATTAATGGTAGGGACATCTCTTTTCCTTCTTCCTGGATGCTTGAAGCATTTATCCTTAATCAAGTTATTGTAAATGGGAACATATTTTATTTCTTGGAGAAGGGGGATCTTTACACACTGATTTTTCAATTCTCCCAGAAGTTTAGTTTCTTCTAGGATAGGCTGGAGTGGTTGGGATAATATCTCAGGAAAGGGTGGATTTACTTTAAGGTTTCTTTCCTCTCTTTCTTCCTCAACCTCCCTATGTGGAGAGGGAGGTTGGTTATCTGAGAGAATTCTCCCATATCTTAGGTTGATCTCTTAGATTTCTACAACATAAGTTGGGTATGATGTCTCTCCATTGTATACTTGTTGAGCCTGCCTATTGTTCAGGTTTGGATTTGGCTGGGCAGGCATCTGGGGTTTCTTGGGTGGAGTAGAGTGTAGGAGTTGTGGTTGGGTAGGTGGTGGAGGCAATAGAGCTAGAGCATTGTTGTATTGGGGCCTCCACCCCTAGAGTTGGGTATTCCACTAAGGTTGTGGCAGAACGTAAGGTTGAAATGACTGGTTAGTTGGCTGGGAATGATACTGAAATGCATAGGAAAAAGGAGGGGGTGTAGACCAGGATGGATGAGAAGAGGATCCCTAAGAAGGTATATTTGTGATTTTTTTGGGGTTGTAATATGCATGGGATGACCCTTGCATACCCTGCTGGTATGGTCTAGTCCCAGGAGGTCTCCTTTGGTTGATGTAGCGAAGTTGCTCAGTGACCCCTTCAGCTCCTTGATATACAACTTTGAGTCTAAGGAAGGGAACTTGTTTGTGGAGTGGTTTTCTTCACAAAGCGAGAAAATTTCAATACAGTTCAATGGACATTCATTCATAGGATGCCTCCTGGTGCATCTAGGACAAAAGATGGCCAAGGCTATCTCTGCTTCCTCTTGCTTCCTTTTGATATTCATGGCATCCAATTGCAAGGCAAGGGTTTGCAACATCTCACTTTTGAAATCTTCCAACATATTTTCAATTTCACCCTTGATGGATGAGTTGGAGGATGATGTACTGGCTATAGGTTGACTACGCATACCCTTTTTCCTAGCTTCCATAGAATCGTTTCTAAAGACAGTCTTGATATACTCATAGGGTAATTGGTAGATATCCCCTCCTATTAACAAATGTAAGGTATCTAGAAGATCTTCCCTTACTCCTCTGAGAAGGACCAGCTTTAGTGACTCGAGGTCAAGTGTGCACCTGGCCCTTTTGTAACTGAGTTGGAATCTCTCTTCGTAGTCTTTTAGGGACTCATCCTGGTCCATGGTCAACCTGGAAATTTCTCCTTTAGTATCCTTTGAACTACAGTAATCTCGATATTTGTTGTTGAAAGCCTACTACATCTAAGCCTAAGTTGTGATGCTATCTCTAGGTAAACCCATGAACCAGAACAATGTTGCATCCTTGAGGCTAGATGGAAACAATTTTAACTTTTTCTCGTCGTCTGTATAGTCATAGGTTCGGCATATAAAAAAAAACTCAAATAGGAAAGTGTCAGGGTCCTCTGTGGTTAGGCCATGGAAATGAGGTAGAGAAGAGGGGATTATATTCTTCATCTTAGTTTCCCCATTGGTTTCCCTGATGGGGCAAGGCACCTTCAATTCTCTCTCTATTTCCTCTGTCATTTCGTTTTTCAGCCATTGGTTCAATAGGAATGGGTTCTTCTTCTTCTTCTTCTTCCCATGTAGGTTCTTCAAATATGTCAAGTTGCTCACCTAAAGGTTCCTCCAGTTCACAGCCACCGAAGAAGAGAGAAGGTTGGCTTTTGGATGCAGTGGGGGTGTTTGGCAAGAATTTCCCTAAATTGTCCCTACTCCTATGAGGCATGAAAGGAAATGTTTTTGGGTTGGTTTTTGTAAGCTTTTTTAGCTGGAAAGTACTTTGCAGAAATGAAATAGATGATTGAATGAAAACTACTGACTAAAAGAAAAGTTACTTGCTGAATTGAAATTCTACTTGTAGAATGGAAAGGAAAGCAGATAATGACAACTGAAAGAAAGGAAGCTACTAGATTACTTTTGCAGAAATAAACTAATGGCAAAAAATTGAAGACTAGAAATAGAAGAAAAGAAAGAAGTAATCACATTATACTCAGACACCTCCTTGGCGACAACACCAAAAAGTGATGAGTGCCAGTATTGTAGCAAGGATGCTGCAACTCTTGGGCTACCATATTTACTTATCAACCCGGGGTTCGTACAAAATTGGAGGTGACAATGCTATATGCACAAGTAAAAGAGAAGGTCCTACCTGTTGTAAGTATTCATCTGGCAAGAGACCCCAGGGGTTCCAAGCCGGACTTCTATAGAGTCAGAAGAAGCTTGATTCTTTGATGGAAGAAGAGAAAATCTATTGTAAGAGAGCTACTCTACTGCAATAATGAAGAAAACAACATGTAATGCTAAATCAAATCATATCCTAATTAACCATTTAAACAAATTTGCTAAGCAGAATTGCTAAATCAACACTAACCTAATGCTGCTATCTAAGTTACAGAAGTAAAGAGCATCAAAACATACTAATGTGTAAGCAAGGAAACTAAACTAAATCTGTTTTCACTTTTTTGGTTTTTTGGTAAAATCAAGCATGCAATTTAATTGTTCTTGTGGATGTACAAGTGGATGGCAGGTGGTTGAGGATGGCTAGAAGGTCTATGGAGTGTTTGGATGGTGTGGAAGGGTCCTAGGTGACCCTTTGTGAAAGGAAATGGCATCAATATAGAAGATCAGGCTGATAATGAACTCATTGTGTAAATATTTATTTATTAATACAGAAGTGCAATTTCTGAGTTTGTGTGGTGTGTATTGAGTAATTGAATTATAAACTGTGTGTGGATTAGAGTAATTCTGCATAACATAAGTGTGCAGGGAATTCAAAAAGAATCCGAGAGAGAGTATAGTGCTTAGAGGAGTATTGTGATGATTGGACAGTGTTGGAGTATGATTGAATAACCAAATCCAAGCTTAGGAGTGATAGTGTTTAAATAATACGCAGAACAAAGTTCGGGAAGGAGCCAAGTGGAAGAGAAATCGAAGATCAAAATTAGTGAAAGGAAGAAGTAATGAAGCAGCAGTGCATAGGAACTGTTGGATTAGTCAGATCAACGAACAGGATTAACGAAAGATGAGCAATGAAGATCTTATTATAGGTGATTAAGTTAATAGATGGATGGATCACATCAAGTCACGCATTGACGTAAGGGTGGAAAATGTGTAGAATGATGGAGCGGTCTTCATAGGTGGTAAGTAGTACCTCGCGCACCCTAAAAGTTGTAAGTGTAATTCATAAATTTCACGTGATTAGCCTAAGTGGGTGACACATAGTACAAGAAAATCAATTTTCTCGAGTGATCTCAATCTGATATCGGTCGTGCAAGAATTCACGCGAGATTGCGCAATAGCTGTTGGATCATGCGAGATTGATCAACGATGGAGATCGACCAAGCTAGTTGGCGAGCAGGTGATGTGATAACTGTTGGATCAAGCGAGACAGATTGACGGTGGAGATTTGAAGCTACATAAAGTCAAACGTTGAAATGAATACGTCAGTTATGCGACACGCGGTTGATGATGATTGGTCAGGTTTGTCATGGATCAGATGGTAAGGAAATCCATGGGTATAATTTGATTGAGATGTGATTTATTAGCTTCCACTTAAGCATTTCAATATGTCTAGGGGAATTTCAATGAAAAAGGACAAAAAAACTACTGAGGGTGAGGGTGGACCAAGAGATGGTTGAGGTGAATGAGGTGAAATATGGATGTTGGTGATGAAGTCTAGACCTCCTCCCGAATTACCTGCAATGCTTAAAACGTGTGTGTCTTGCAAGAACTATGCAACAAGATAAATTCTCATAAACTAGAAAATGAATCAGTTGCCCATATTATGCATGAAGAAAGTTTTGAAGGAAATGAGAATATGAGTGAGATCTTATTATATAAAGAGAGTGATGGAAAAAGATGTTAATGAAATGAACCAAGTACTGAATCAAGACAACAAACTCCAAAGCTCATGCAAGAACTAGAAATTTGTATTTTTGGGGTTGCTGAAGGGTCTCTTCTTCAAGTCATGGTCCCAGAGGGAGGAGGTGAGGCAGAGACAACTGCTGAAAACCTTATGGTGATATTTTTCTTCTTGCTAACATGCTAATTGAAAGAAGGCACAAATGGAAGAAAACTAAAACACAACCAATCTACTCTACACTGTTGTAATGGAAATGTAGCTACTTAAGCAAATGAACAATTAAACCATGAATCTATACTAGCATACATGTACAGTAAAGAGGAGCCTTGGCTCCTAGGGTTGGGCCCTAAACCAAGAGCTTCAGCCCTCTGAGTTAACTCAGTGCTGGCTCAAAACAAAACTCATTCTTATTATCAAAACCATGGATTACATCAAAAATTGTCACAAGCCTTGTAGCTCGAAAATAGAGTAGAGTTTTACAATCCAAAATCTAAATCCTACTGAGATCCTAGGCCTCTCTACTTATACATCTGAAGTGTTATGCTCTTAACCTACAAAATGATACCCAAATACAGAATATGCGAAGAAAAGATACCCAGAACATAGAGTAGCAATGATTTTATTATTCAGAGAGTAATGTTCACTTGCCTCTTCGAGGGGGCAACCTCCAATAGAGCAGAGCTCGACTACAAAAATAAGACACGATGCTCCTTGTAGGGAGTCTCTATCCTTTATATATGACTCATACATGCAATACCACGGGCCAATACGGTGGGTTTTATTAATACCATCTATCTAATACTATGGCCCATTTGCAACTAACTGTGGTTCCGTTATTAATTGCAGATTAACCACTTACAATTATTAATATGAGCTTTATTGACTCTTGACTATGACGTGATCCCATTACATAAATAAGGGGGTTAGGGTGGGACCCTAACATGCCCTCCCCCTTAAGACGAGCCTTGTCCTCAAGGATGATGGTTGAAGGGAAAGTACCCCTAGGGTCCTTTGGGCTAAGACTCTACCAGACTGAAAATTGCTTATTCAAAGAAACACACACACAGCCATCATTTTTACTTTTAAGCAAATTCTAATGTTAAGGGTACGTACCTAAGGTCCCACGTTCGAGAAGGCCTTTAGGGTCCAAACCCTTCTTGGAGTTCCCTTCTTCTTCCTTTGACCTGCAAGACAAACAAATCAAAGAACACAACAGTACATGTACAAATACTTATGTATAAACCATCTTTATGCTATAAAGTTAGTTATAAAAAATCTTTAAGTAACCACTTGCATAAGAATTCAAAACAAGAATCTCATAAGCATAAAGAAAGATTGTTTCGGGAACAAAGACGTGTTTCTTTATTTATAAAGGCAAATAAAGTACATATAATGGAAAGATATCACCTGAACACCTTCAGCAGGCTCCAAGCAAAGCTTCCTCCCAGATTCGTTCCAGCCTCAAGCCTCCAACAAGAGCTCCTTCCAAGTCTTACTCAATGATGATATCAAGGATGAATGATCACCAATACACATGGAAACAAGGGTTTCCTATGCAAAATGGGGGAAGTGCAGAAAGCACCAAGGACTTCAGACCTGGTCTAAGGGGAAAATCTCAGCATAATAATCTTTCTCTCCTTTCTCTCTCCCTTTGGCCTTCCCTTTGATGTCTTTTTATACCATCTGCAAAGTAGTTTTTTAGTTAGGAGTTGGTTGGGAACAGTTGGGCCACGGGCACTAACAGGTGATCCAGCAGGTAAAACCCGCGATCTCCGCCCGAAAATAAGGAATTATATATTTTTTTAAGTGTTTTAATACATACACGCGGGTTGGGTATACACAGACCCGCGTGTACACGCGTTTAACTCAGGGCAATGTCGCATATAGGGAATAAAACACTGTTTTTTAAATTTTGGGACCAAGTCTGGAAGGAGGGGTTGCCCCAGGCCATGAGTGCAGCATCACAAACCATAAGAGTGGGATTTGGAGCTATAACAGATGAAGCTGCGGAAACTGTTGAAGAATAGTGGCTGGTTCCCAAGTTGCATCTTCCAGAGAGGTGTCTTTCCATTTGACGAGGATTTCCTTAATCATGCGGCCGCGCAGTTGCTTGTCTTGTGTGTCTAGGACCTGTTCGGGTTGAAGCTAGATGGACCCTTCTTTGTCCAATTCCGGTAGACTGGTCTGAATTCTACAATTGTTCCCAATCACTTTCTTGAGGCATGAGACATGGAAAACTGGATGGATTTTTTAAGTAGGTGGCAAGGCCAACTTGTAGGCCACTTCTCCAATGCGCTGAAGTACTTGATATGGTTCGTAGAATTTGGGAGAGAGTTTCTGACACCCCTTGTCCTTGAGTGATGTTTGCTTATATGGTTGTAGCTGTAAAAAGACCTGATCCCCTTCTTGAAATTGGCACTTTGAGCGATGTTGGTCTACCTGTTGCTTCATGCAGTTCTGAGCTTGATGAATATTCTCTCGAAGATGGGCGAGCATGGTTGCGCGGTGTTGTAGGAGTTGATCCACTACTTGTAATTTTGAGCATCCCTTGAGATACGAAGTAGGTGAAGGGAGTTGACCATATACTGCTTCATAGGGAGTCATTTTTGTGGTGGCATGGTAGTTGGTTTTATACCACCATTCTGCTAGAGGTAACCACTGTACCCAAAGGTGTTGCTTTTCTGAAGTGAAACACCTAAGGTAGGTTTCTAGACATTTGTTGATGGCTTCGGTTTGACCATCTGTTTGTGGATGATAGGAAGTACTGAGTTTGAGTTGAGGGCCTTGTATTCTGATGAGTTCTTGCCAAAAATTACTGGTGAAGATCGGGTCGCGGTCGAACACAATAGAAATGGGCATTCCATGCAATTTGAAGATTTGATCCATGAAAGATTGAGCAACCAAAGTTGGTGTAAACGGGTGGGGTAGGGCGCAGAAATGAGCATACTTCGACAGTCGGTCCACAACCACCATGATGACTGACTTGTTCCCTGACTTTGGAAGACCTGTAATGAAATCCATAGAAACCTTCGTCCAAATTGATGGCGGAATGGGCAATGGTTGTAATGTGCCTGGTGTGTTGACGGTTTCCCCTTTGTGGCGTTGACAGACATCACATTTGCTACGAAAGTAAAGATGTCCTTTTTCATGCCTGTCCAAAAAATGATCTTCTGGTGCGAGCATATGTCTTCTGAAAGCCCGAATGTCCTGCAATGGGAGATGAGTGCAATTCTGCCAAAATGCGACTTTTGAGTGTGGATGTTGGTGATATTACGACTCTGTCCTTGTATCGAAGAATATCATCCTGCCATGAGTAGCCCTTGGTGGAATTTGGATCTACTTGCAATTGAGAAATGAGTTGGGAGAGCCCGGGGTGTGAAAACCATTCCCTACGAGCCTCTTCAATCCATTCTGGAATGGGGAGGGAAATTGCTAGCAGAGTACTTTCCTCCTCAAATTGGCGAGATAATGCATCTGCTACACTATTGTCTTTCCCTTTCTTGTAAATGATCTCATAATCATATCCCAGCATTTTGGCTAGCCAGTTATTTTGTTGTGGGGAGGATAGGCGTTGCTCCAAAAAATATTTCAGACTGTGATGATCTGTGCGGATTTGGAAACGTCGCCCCAATAAGTAAGGTCGCCAGGTCTCGACTGCATGTAAGATGGCCATCATTTCCTTCTCGTAGGTAGATTGGCCCAGATTCCTCCCACTGAGTTGTTGGCTTGTGAAGGCCAACGGTCACCCTTCTTGCATTAAGACTGCCCTAATACTTGTACCCGAAGCATCACATTCAATGACAAAAGATTTGGTGAAGTCAGGGAATGCTAAGACTAGAGTGGAACACATGGCATTTTTTAGAGCTGTAAAGGCTTGTTGTGCTTCCTCATTCTAGAAGAATGAATTTTTCTTTAGGATTTGGGTGAGGGGCTTCGCTATGCGACCATAGTTACGGAAAAATTTACGATAATAGCCTGTGAGACCCAAAAATCCTCTCAAGCTCTTCAAGGTCTTAGGTTGAGGCCATTCTTGCATTGCCTGGATCGTTTTGGGGTCCACCTTGACACCTTCACGCCCCATAATGTGGCCCAAATACTCTACTTCTACCATGCCAAACGAACACTTGGACATCTTGACAAATAATTTATGCTTGCGGAGCAGTTGCAAGAGTAGATCTACATGCTGAAGATGTGCGGCCCAAGTGCAACTATAGATGAGGATGTCATCGAAGAAGACAAGGACAAATTTCATGAGATATGGTTTGAGAATGTGGTTCATAAGGCTCTGAAAAGTAGAGGGGGCATTACAAAGACCAAATGGCATGACCAAGAATTCATAATGGCCTTCATGAGTTCTGAAATCAGTCTTGGGGATGTCGACTTCCTTCATGCGAATTTGGTGGTAGCCTGAGCGAAGATCCAGCTTAGTGAAGAATTGAGCCCCATTGAGTTCATCCAGCAAATCATCAACTACCGGGATGGGAAATTTATATTTGAATGTCAACTTATTGAGGGCCCTGAAGTCGGGACACATCTGCCACTCCCCATCTTTCTTGAGCACCATGACCACTGGGGATGAATAAGGACTAATGCTGGGATGAATGACACCTGCTTCCAAAAGTTCCTTGATGATTTTTTCTATTTCATTCTTTTGGGTGAACGGATATCTGTATGGGCGCACATTTGGGGGTTGGGCCCCTGGAACCAAGGTGATGCTATGATCATGTTCCCCTCGCGAGGGTGGAAGCTCATGAGGCTTGTCAAAGGTCAGCAGATGGTTATTTAAAATCTGTTGCATCTCAAGATGAATTGGCAGAGGCTTTGTTTCGACTGCCTGGATGGCATTAAATTGAGCTACAAGTCCATGATTGCCCTTTTTTAACAATTTTTCCATCCTATGCGAGCTGATGATAGAAGGGGCTCCCGCCTAGAGTCCACGGAGGGTATGTGTGTAGTTGTTCTGCTTAAAACTCATATATAATTCCTGGAAATCCATTGTGATTGGCCCAAGAGTGCGGAGCCATTCAACACCGAGGACAATGTCACAACCCCCCATGTGAACGGCAAACATGTGGGTTTTCAACTGATAATCCCCCATTTGAAGTTTGACATTTTCACAACGGCCTTCACATTTCATTGTTCCTCCATCCGCAATTTGAACTTGGAAGTTTGTTAAATTGGAAAATAGGGCCAAACTCCATGTGGGTCAGCTTATTTATGGTAGCTGATATTTTTGTTGGATCCCTCTTGTCGAGAGGTGTAGGATTGATCCAAAGATCATCCTTCCGATAAGTATTCATGGAGATATGAATTTATTTTGTTTATTTAATTATTATCAAGCCGACCAGCTCTTATGTAGGCTCTAGAAGCCCATCCGACGTGTCTATTCATCATCCTCATTTTTAGTATAAATAAGAGAAGACTTTAAGTCGTTTGATACACATTCATTATGGGATCTCCTCTCCACGTCTTGGGTTTTTGGAGAAGGAGATACACTAATGAAGGATGCCCTAATCCAACGTAGATCAAGGAGACTTATACGATGTTCATAATAGAGACATACGAGACTTATGCGCTGTTTGTTATGGAAGAAATCCTAGATGGAGAAGTCTACATGAAAGCAAAGGCAATACATATACGCAGGCAATGGAGATACATATATGCAGCAATGGCGATATATATACACAGCAATAGAGATCAATACACGCTGTTCATGATGAGGATATATGCAGGTAAATATGGACACCTTATCCACAGTGAATGAAGACATATATACGCTGATAATAGTGCCCTAATACGCAGATCAGTACGCTGGTAATAGTGCCCTAATACGCAAATCAGTATGCTGGTAATAGAGACACATACGCAGTTCATATATGTTGTTCTTTACGCAGGGTTGAAAGATTAATACGCTGTTCATATACGTTGACACATATACGCCGTTCAGTATGCTGAGCATAGACTGTTCATGATGAAGCCGCAGTAGAAGGGAGCCACGGTAGATGAAACCCGCATCTATTGAATGCAGCTGTATGCAGACAGATGTTGGAACACAAATATAAATGCTATTGGAAAACAGCTAGATATTGGAACGCAAATACATATGCTATTAGACAGCAGCTAGATGTTGGAATGCAAATATATATATGCTATTGGACAGTAGTTGTATGTAGATAGATAATGGAACGCAGGTATATATGTCATATTCATTATAAACACTGTCATATAAGAACACAGTCATATATTATGGAACGACAGCAGCTATATGGAACACAACATGATACAATTGATGATGTATGAAATGCGAGAGTATACACATATGCTGTTGTACACAGCCATAGACATATGTTGTATGTAGACAGTCATATATATAATGGAACGTAGTCATCAGGGATTATATATTGTGTTCATAAAGTGATCTTGGTTAGGTATATAAACTTCGATGGCATAGAGATAAGAACGTTGTGTGATCTGGGCACATATATATAACGCAGTCTTGGGTAGCAACATGATATATTGTGGATGGGCTGTGCAACGAATACATGGAGCATGGGCAACAACATGATGGGCAGCACTATGAGATCATGTGCATGGGCAGCACAATGATACATTAGCAGGGGCAACAGCGTGATGATGATGCACATTAGTTTGCGCAGCGTCATGATGGATAAGATCATGGACATGGACAACCGCATGATGTAGTATGCAATGGTGCAACTAGAGAACCAGATGCAACATGATGGTAGGTATCAGTTGAAGCAAAATGTCTTCAACTGATCTCATTGTTATAGGAGATGATCTATGCTTAGATATACATAAAGTCAAAGTGTTGACTTCTGTTGTAAATGTACCCTCTCTCTCTCTCTCTCTCTGCTGAACTTTGAAGATAAAAGAAGATTTGATCAAAGGGTTTCCCCACACATTGTGGGATTTGTCCCTGGCTTGCGCCACATCCTGTGTCTTCTTGTCTTGGCTTGTCTTCTGTGATTTATATTTATGTTCTATCTGCAGTTTACTTTATGCTGATGTGATTGCTAATATGAAAAAGAAATTAATAAATTGCTCTAGCATAGAACATACCTAAACTTAACATGGTATCAGAGCTGAGGTGAAGACAATGCGCAAGCAAGAGTGAAAGAGCAATCACCGAAGACAGTTGGGATAAGACAGAAGGATCAATGGGTTCCTCATAATTTACCTAAGGGAGAAGTCGAAGCAGAGAATGTTATCAAAATGGCGCAGCGGAAGTTTTTGATGGCCCATCTAAAGATCACTTCGTTGCGAAGTTCGGATCTAAGGGTGGAAGGAAAGGCGGATGCCTTGTTGAAATAAGTTCGGCCGTTATACGAAGGAGTGTCCGAATGGCAGAGACACATCTCTTGATGAAGATAAAAACCATTCCTTGGACATCTTCAATGATCAAAGGAATGGCTGGTAATGCAGGTCATCAAGGAAATGGTCGATTCTTCCATGAAAGCAAGGAACCCCTGAATCTCTTTTATGTACCTGATCACAAGAAGAACCTGGTGTCTATCTCATAAATGGAAGTCAAAGGTTACAGGGTGGCACTTATCGATGGAAAGGTACGTGTTTGAAAATAGATCTTTCGAAGATGCTTTTGAGTTCAGGGTTGTATCAAGTTGCAGGAATTCCACTGGGGACCATGTCCATTGACTGAGCACCAGAGGTCTGTGAGTCAGATGGTGACTAGGATGCTTAGAAAAAAAATAAAAAGAAGCATGAAGGTACATGTTTGAAATGTACTGAAGGAAAATATTATAAGGGGATCATTCCCCTCATGTAGCAGGTCCACATGCATGGAACAACCAGAAGAATTTGAGACTCATGTATACAGATGGAAGAAAGCCCTCTATGGTTTGAAGAAAAACACCTCGGGCGTAGTATGAGAGGATTGATAGCTGTCTAATGCAGCTGAGATTCACTAGGAGTGAAACCGATCCAAACCATTACTCGAAGGTTGTGGATGATAAACCTCTCGTACCGGCACCTATGTCTAACAGGTGCAGACCCTCTCATTTATAGGAGACAGAGGGAGTTGGATTCTGAATGTAGGAAGATAAGCTGCAAGCTTGTGACTGCCTCAAGGATCTTAACTTTTAGAAGTTATATGGTAATGATGTCGAACCAGATTTGGGAAATGCCTCTGAGTTTCATAAACTCAATCGCATGGATGCTCTTGAAGAACCTCCGTCCAGACAATTGTGTTGCAATTAGCATGGTGAGCTCATATTTGGTTGAGCCTCACTAGATTGGTGCCAAGAATCTTCTAAGATATCTTCAGGGCACAATCTCTCATGAATTGAGATACACTGCTGGAAATATGAAACCACATGATTATTCGGATGATGAGTGGGCAAGCAGTATGGAGGATCACTAGAGCACTTCTCAGTGTTGTTTCTCTTTGGAATCTACCTCGATATCCTGGATGAGCAGGAAGCAGAAGTCGGTGACTCTGAGCACCACCAAGGCAGAATACATTGCTGACAGTATGGCCTTCTGTGAGGCAGTCTGGTTGTTGAAGCTCTTCAATGAGCTGTTTGTACACATGATGAATACCACTGTGATTCTCTGTGACAACCAGAGATGGGATTCGATTATTGAGGAATCCCATATTTGACAATTGCTCTAGCAGATAGACATCAAATACTTCCTTATCTGGGATATGGAAATTCGATGAGCAAGGAGGCTCCATCGCACTGAGATGATATACAGGTCGCTAAAGCCCCGGGGGAAAGATCAAATTTGTGATTTTCCCGAATGACTTGGAGTCATCAAGAGACATTTGTAAAAGGGTCCTGCATGTTGCATACATTGAACTCTGGAAGCTCTGGGGGGCTTGCAGTTCCACTGGAGCAACATACAACCACAGGGTGACTCACCCTCCCCTGGTGGTGCGCACTGAAACAAGATGATTCTATCTTTTGTGGGACAAGATGATTCGCTCTCTTGTGGAACAAGATGATTTGCTCTACTGTGTAGCAGGATTGATGTGTTCTCCTGTGAGGCCTGGATTGATGTGTTCTCCATGGCGGCCTGGATTGATGTGTTCTCCATGGAGATTGTAGCAGGATTGATGTGTTCTCCTGTGAGGATAGGATTGATTAAGTTCTCCTGTCGAGGCATCCTACCCATGTAGTCTGGGACTCATGGGAAGTACCTCTCATCTGATCAATGACCAGGGAAATGAAGTTAGGGACCATAGTAGTACCGATGGATGCATTGTTGTATCTATCGTACTCCCTACGCTAGGATGTCCTCCATTGATTTGGGATCAATGATACTGGTCTGGGATCAGTGGTAGGAGTTGTACATACTATGACGCTGACTTCGAGTCAGTTGAGACTGTGGTACATACTCCGAGACTGACTTCATGTCATTGCAGGACTAGTCTTGGACCAGTGAGAGTCGTACATACTATGACGCTGACTTCGGGTCGGTTGAGACTGGTCTGGGACCAGTAGTACACACTCTGAGCCTGCAATACTGGTCTGGGACTAGTGGTAGGAGTGGTACCTACTATGACGCTGACTTTGGGTTAGTTGAGACTCTTCTGGGACCAGTGGTACGCACTCTAAGTCTGACTTTGGGTCAGTCGAGAATGGTATGAGACATTCTCGATCAATTCTTCTTCTTCATAGTTCAGCAGAGCTTAGCAGAGTAGATCTAGCAGAGCCAACAGAGCTGAGCTGAGCAGAGCTAGTAGAGCTAGTAGAGCCAGCCAGCAGAGCAGACCAGAGCTAGCAGAGTAGAGAAGAGCCAGCAAAGTTGAGCAGAGCAGAGCTAGTAGAGTCAGCAGAGCTGAGCAGAGTAGAGCTAGCAGAGCCAGCAGAGCTGAGCAGAGCAGAGATAGCAGAGCCAGTAGAGCTGAGCAGAGCTAGCTGAGCCAGTAGAGCTGAGCAGAGCAGAGCAGAGCCAGCAGAGCAGAGATGAGCAGAGCAGAGCAAAGCCAACAGAGCTGAGCAGAGCCAGCAGAGCTGAGCAGAGCAGAGGTAGCAGAGCCAACAGAGTTGAGAAGAGCAGAGCCAACAGAGCTGAGCAGAGCAAAGCAAAGCCAGCAGAGTAGAGCAGAGCCAGCAGAGCTAAGCAAAGATGGGCAGAGCAGTGCAGGGCATTGATGGCAGAGATAGTACAGTCGGACTTATGGATCAATGGATGGAGTTCTCCCTAGTTTAGAGGGAATGCTAAATTGGCAACTAGGGCCAAACTCCATGTGGGTCAGCTTATTTATTGCAGCTGATATTTTTGTTCGATCCCTCTTGTCGAGAGGTGTAGGATTGATCCAAAGATCATCCGATTCTGATAAGTATTCATGGAGATATGAATTTATTTTGTTTATGTAATTATTATCAAGCTGACCAGCTCTTATGTAGGCTCTAGAAGCCCATCCGACGTGTCTATTCACCATCCTCATTTTTAGTATAAATAAGAGAAGACTTTAAGTCATTTGATACACATTCATTATGGGATCTCCTCTCCACGTCTTGGGTTTTTGGAGAAGGAGATACACTAATGAAGGATGCCCTAATCCAACGTAGATCAAGGAGACTTATACGTTGTTCATAATAGAGACATACAAGACTTATACGCTGTTTGTTATGGAAGAAATCCTAGATGGAGAAGTCTACACGCAGGAAAAGGCAATACATATACACAGGCAATGGAGATACATATATGCAGCAATGGCGATATATATACACATCAATAGAGATCAATACACGCTGTTCATGATGAGGATATATGAAGGTAAATATGGACACCTTATCCACAGTGAATGAAGACATATATACGCTGATAATAGTGGCCTAATATGTAGATCAGTACGCTGGTAATAGTGCCCTAATACGCAAATCAATATGCTGGTAATAGAGACAGATACGCAGTTCATATATGTTGTTCTTTACGCAGGGTTGAAAGATTAATATGATGTTCATATACGTTGACACATATATGTCGTTCAGTATGCTGAGCATAGACTGTTCATGATGAAGCCGCAGTAGAAGGGAGCCACGGTAGATGAAACCCGTAGCTATTGAACGCAGTTGTATGCAGACAGATGTTGGAACGCAAATATAAATGCTATTGGACAACAGCTAGATATTGGAACGCAAATACATATGCTATTAGACAACAGCTAGATGTTGGAATGCAAATATATATGCTATTGGACAGCAGTTGTATGTAGATAGATAATGGAACGCAGGTATATATGTCATATTCATTATAAACGTTGTCATATAAGAACGCAGTCATATATTATGGAACGACAGCAGCTATATGGAACGCAGCATGATACAGTTGATGATGTATGAAATGCGAGAGTATATACATACGCTGTTGTACACAGCCATAGACATATGTTGTATGTAGACAGTCATATATATAATGGAACGTAGTCATCAGGGATTATATACTGTGTTCATAAAGTGATATTGCTTAGGTATATAAACTTCGGTGGCATAGAGATAAGAACGTTGTGTGATCTGGGAACATATATATAATGCAGTCTTGGGCAGCAACATGATATATTGTGGATGGGTTGTGCAACGAATACATGGAGCATGGGCAGCAGCATGATGGGTAGCACTATGAGATCATGTGCATGGGCAGCACAATGATACATTAGCAGGGGCAGCAACGTGATGATGATGCACATTAGTTTGAGCAGCGTTATGATGGACAACCGCATGATGTAGTATGCAATGGTGCAACTAGAGAACTAGATGCAGCATGATGATAGGTATCAGTTGAAGCAAAATGTCTTCAACTGATCTCATCATTATAGGAGATGATCTATGCTTATATCTAGATAAAGTCAAAGTGTTGACTTCTGTTGTAAATGTACTCTCTCTCTCTCTCTCTCTGCTGAACTTTGAAGATAAAAGAAGATTTGATCAAAGGGTTTCCCCACACATTGTGGGGTTTGTCCCTGGCTTGCGCCACATCCTGTGTCCTCTTGTCTTGGCTTGTCTTCTATGATTTATATTTATGTTCTATCTGCAGTTTACTTTATGCTGATGTGATTGATAATATGAAAAAGAAATTAATAAATTGCTCTAGCATAGAACATACCTAAACTTAACAAAGTTAGAAACTGCGCGAACAAAACAATGCACTCCTTCTGTGACTTTTTGATGGATGAAATTATGTGTACTTCCACTATCAGTCAAAACTACTACTGGGCGATGTTTAATAAAACCTCTAATTTTCAGAGTTTGAGGGGAAGAAATCCCTGCCAAAGCATGCAGCGAAATAACTGGTTCGTCAGGGACATTGTCCTGTTGGTTGTCTTCTTCTAGCGCCGCATGGTCCTCAAGTGGTGGATCTTCCTCTTTTGAGCTGTAGTCAGTGGCATCTATTTGAAAAAATTTGGGCTCTGTTATCACCAAAATCTTTGTCTCTAAGCTTTGGAAAGTTGCCTTGTTTCTAGTCATAGTCTTATAATTTTTGAGTCATCTCATCACAATTAGTGTCACTCTCATTTACAAACCCTTCTTCTAGTCATGGTGTTAAAGGGTCTCTAGGTCATTTCATGCTTTAAGGGTTAGGTCATAAGGTTAGAAGTCTTTTAAGATCATATCTCTTTTCCAAATAATGTTTGACAGCCTCATTCCATGTTTTAGAAGTCTTACCAGGTGTTTATAAGTCATATCTCACATCATTTTGGAGAAATTTTGAAAATAGCTACGAAATCACTGAACTAGGATTTTTCGTAGCGCACTACGAAACTCCTGTAGCAACCTGTTTTAGCAGAAAAATTGGTTTTACTAGTTAACTTCCAGAAGCTTTCCAGAGCAGTTGAGAACTCAATTTTGCAAACTGAAAGAGGCTTTTATTTCTAACATGCTGAGTTACAAAAGACTCTTTCATTTTCTTCAAATCCATTCTGAGGTGATAGAAATGAATGATCAAACTTGCGCTACGAAATTGCTGTAGGTGCAGTTTTTCATCTCCTGTTTTACACCTGTTTTTCAAAGACACATTCTGGGCGGTAGGGAAGGTGTTTCAAAAAAAAAAGATAGGTTTTTGTTCATCATGGATTGGTTCACAAAAGCCTCATTCCGTTTTTCCAAATACCTTTTTTGTGAGAAGTTATGAGCTCTGTCCCAAGCCCTATTTTTCAGCTAGAATAGAAGCTTATATCTCATGTCATCTTTACTTACCATCATATTGGCAATGCAAGAAAAAGGAAGCAAGGCATCATGATTTAGTTCCAGAAAGGGGTTGGGAAATCAATCTAGATCAACTTCATACAATTGCAGACAGCAACACAGTGGCAATGGTTGTTATCAAACTTGCGCTACGAAACTGCTGTAGGTGCAAGTTTTCCACAGGCATATTTCTCTGTTTGACACCTCTTTTTCAAGATCAGTTTCTGGTTACAGGAAGATGTATTTTGGAATTATGAGGGAGTTTTATCTTCATAAACTATCCAGCTACAATAACCTATCTCACTTTGTTCATATGTGTTTACAGTTGGGAGATACTAAGCTTTCATTGAAACCCTAATTTCAGAAAACGGATTTTCCCTGTTTAACACGTGTTTTTCAAGGATAGTTTCTGGACAGCTAGAGGAATTTTTTAAAAAACCAAGAGAGGTTTTTGTTCTAGACAACATGGGCTACAAAACCCTCCTTCAGTTTTATAAAATATGTTATGGATGAAGAGATAAAGGCTCTGTCCCACGTGCCAATTTTCAAGGATATAAACCTAAAAACAAGGAAACATGTTCCCTAATTTCTAGGGTTTGTCATCAGCAGTTGGGTGACCACATGGGAGGCTTCATCAAATTCGACTTCTTGAGGTTGCAAGTTGTCAAATAATGCTTTAAATGCTTGGATAAGGTTGTTGAATCATGATAAGGAGTTACACTCCTAGTTGTATTAGGTCTTTAGGACTGCTAGTTAGGTGTCATTTGCATTTAATAATTAGTTTTATGTATCAATAGGTGTCATAGTAGGATGAATTCGAATTCCCCTCATGCTGGAGGAGGAATCTCAGTTATGTAAAGAGCTCTATATATAGCAGAAGAGCTGATGTACAAAGGGTTGGAAAATGTTAGAGAAAAAGACTACTTTTGTAAATGCTATGCAGGGATTGATATATACAGAAGCAGTTGGACTTTTCTGAAGCTGAGATTCTTAGTGTACTTCAGTGAGCTTCATCTTTTATCTTTGAAATGCTTTACTTCCATAGTCTTAATGCTTATTACTCAGAATTCATGGAGGAACATGCTCTGACTTCCTTTAAGTGTTAAACTATGGTGAATTGAGTTCAGTAATACATGCTTGACTTTACTTCTCAGGATTCATGAAGGATTTTTTATGTTCAGAATATGTGATGTTGTCCTTTCCTTAATTCTTACAGTGGTATGGATGTATAATCACTCAGAATTCACTGAATGTGCTCTGACTTCCTGTATACATTTATAAACTGTGTGGTCCCCTATGAGTTTATGTTCTGAATGTTTAAATGCTGAATGCCCTGACTTCCATGTAAGGTTGAGTTCATTGTTATATTGAATGTGTCACTCTTTCATTGAAGTATATACAAGCCTCAGTTTTATAAGAAGAGCTATTTGTTGTCTTTATCTCTGTCACTGACTCCATAGCCCAATGGTAGCAAGTCTCCATCTTCCAATCTACAAACATATAAAATCCAAACCATAGAGTTAGCCATCTATCCATATCTTTAATCAATATCATTAACCCTTTGAGAGAGCCCTCTCAGGCTAAGGAGGCTAAGCCTTAGCTAAAAGATTGGTTTGAAATAGTTACAGTGAGATAGTCTGATCAGCAGCCTATCAGGGTCCTATTTTGAGATAACAGGCTCCTTGCATTTATGACCTGGGGAGTATTTTTCATCACAGTAGTAACATAGTCCTTGCTTTCTTCTTTCGGCCATTTCCACAGGTGACACCTTTTGGACCTTAAGTGTTTGAGTCATGTTGTGAGCCTGTGGGGGGGACCTTTAGCAGAGAAATTTGGGCCACTGTATTGGGCTGCTAATGCACGTTCCACGTTACAAGCTACCTTGCAAGCCTTTGTCCATGTGGGAGGGTGGTGCAGTAGGACTTGAGCTTTGATGGCTTCTTTAAGACCGCTGATAAAACATTCCATGTAGAACGCATCTGAGAGACCCCAAGTGCGGAACGCTAAGGCTTCAAAAGCTGTAATATATTCATCCACTGTACCAGTCTGTCGGAGCTTAGTAAGACGACCCAAAAAAGAGTCCTCCTGTTCAAAGTGGCTTTGAAGAGCTTTTGTAAATTGGGTCCAATTCCTAAAAGGTCCATTGCAACGTTGATGCCATTCCCACAATTGCCACCTTTCATTGTCCAAGTACATGCTCCCCAACATAAGCTGAGTCGCATCATCTAAGATACGATTCAGTTTGAAATACTGGTCCATTTGTGCTATCCATGCCGACGGGTGAGAACCGTCAAATTTATGCATATCCAACTTGGGAGGTCGCTGACTGGGTGGTTGGTGGGTGTGCCAGACGTGAGGAGAGTGGCTAGACTCACCCTCATTGTATCCATTGCCATTATACGCCTCCTCGTGGGCTTGCTCCTTGTCCTTCGGGATGAGTTGCGCGACCTGGCTACTTAGTCCGTTAAGCTGAAGGGTGAGGGAGTGCATGGATTCTTCAAGTTTGTCGATCCTTTCATTGGCCATCGCTTGAGCTCTAGTTTCTACCATACACCAACCTGATGAAAATTTTGGACCGTTTAAAAATTTTCACTAATAATTGAATGGTACCACCGTGCTCAGCTCGTCGTCTTGATTCTGATGGGCTAGATCACCAATAAGTGCCCCTTATCAATACTGCAGTGGTCAAATCCTCAAAATGTCAATGCGGCCAAAAGTCCTGCGAGAATTATACCTCGGTATAGGAACCCTTCACAACAGCTGCGATCTGGTGGATCTGAGAGATCTGAATGGCGGATCTGATGGCAGAATAGACTGCTTCTGCGGATCTGATGGATCTAATAGATCGGAATGGTTGATTTGCGAACTCGAGACTGCGGGATTGATGTCTGCTGCTGCTGCATCCTTTTGCACAAGCGGGTCTGGAAGAGATGTTGTGTGATCCCCTGATAGAAAAAGGGAACTATGGTCTTGAGGAGTGTCAGGTGCTACAGATCACAATATACATAAGGGTCTGGTAGTAGTACTCGGCCCAATGTTTCATGGCTCTAACTAAGGAGGATCGAGCGTACCCTTAGCCGTACAACCCGACTACCCTATTGTACGGGCAGGTAATCTCCCCGAGTGCTGTTCTCGGTGTACTGTAGCCGCAAGACGGCTGACGGTTTATCTATGGCGAGGTTTCAAGGGAGCCTAGGGGGCTTCCAATATACCCAGAGGGTACGTGGAAGACAATCCGTGCGCGGTTCTATATAATGCGCTACTACTCGAAGGGGTACCCACAGGGGTTACAAGGGAGTCCAACAGACGTGACCACCTCTTGTATTTCCTGCATGCATGCCTCCCCAAATCCACAGGTTTATGCGCTCAACGACAGATCCCGTGGTTTAAAGACGCTGGAACACGTCTCTAACCAAAAAAAATTTGCTAAGGAATGGAGATCCCACCGGCCCTGGAAAGTGCTTTGATACCACTTGTTATGCTCTTAACCTGCAAAATGATACCCAAATACAGAATATGCGAAGAAAAGATACCCAGAACACAGAATAGTATTGATTTTATTATTTAGAGAGTAATGTTCGCTTGCCTCCTCGAGGGGGCAACCTCCAATAGAGCAGAGCTCGACTACAAAAATAAGACATGATGCTCCTTGCAGGGAGTCTCTATCCTTTATATATGACTCATACATGCAACACCACGGGCCAATACCGTGGGTTTTATTAATACCATCTATCTAATACTACGACCCATTTGCAACTAACAGTGGTTCCGTCATTAATTGCGGATTAACCACTTACAATTATTAATATGGGCTTTATTGACTCTTGACTATGACGTGATCCCATTACATAAATAAGGGGGTTAGGGTGGGACCCTAACATGAAGTCTCCAATGATTTCCTTAAAATTAGGGAGGCTCGGCTCCCAAACTCGAGATAAACTGGTGCTTTGACTTTCACTTTCTCGGCTGCCTTCTAGTCCTCATGATTTGGCTGTTTGCACTCCGAGATGATGGAGGAATATTCAAATGGAGGGGTAGTAAATGAGGAGGATTTACCTCCTATAATTCCTCTCCCTTGTCCCATTCGAGTTTTGACCAAGGTCTTTGCCAAAATTCCTTGCTTTTATCCTTTAATCCTGCATTAAATGCACATTAGACCACAAAACAAAATATCCAACTCTAACTCATCTCATAAACAAAATATAATCAAAAGTATGCAATAAGTTGTGAGAATAGTTGGTTTGACTAAGCTAGGAAATGAATTAAGGACCATATAATTACCCAATGATGAGGCTCACCATATACACAATTTTTACCATATATATATGAAAATTTTTCTCACTATGTGTAGGAAAATTTTCACTTTGTATATAAAAATGAGACTCTGTTTTTCATATGCAACCATATATGAAGAATTTTGTAACTCGAGCTTGATTACCTGATCTAGAAGCAAACTTGTAGATATCTCTGAGTTAATGACTTGTGTTCCTGTGTTTAACAATGCCATTTTGATTAGAACTCTTCTTCAACATCTCTGAGGATTTTCGCATTACATAGATGGCAACGTTGGTGTTAATGGTGGCAAGATTTCAATTTCATAACTAAAGTTTGACTCCTTATAACATGACACATTTCAATCACTAACTCGAGCTTATCTATTCCTGAAATCTATTCAACTACTGATGAAAATTTGGAAATGATTTCTTACCTTGTTTCTCTGCGAAATTCTGGGAGTTTGTTGGTAAACTCAGTCGACTTGGAAAACAAGAGATCTTGGCTTTAATTCTCTCATTAAAACCAATGCATTCCTCCCTTATTTCTCCACAAACTTCTCTGATTTCCTCACCTATTTCTTATGCAGCGTTTTTCTCTATTCAGGTTTCTCTGTTCTGCGCAACCCTCTCTCCGTTTTTCTTGCTTATTTTCTCCTTCTACGAGGGTGCTATATGCATGCATATAAGTGCACAATGTTCTCCTCTTCTTTCTAAGCTTAAATATAGCTATGATGGTGGAAGAAAGGCTTAACACAGAGCTTGGTTTGTGTTGGAATGGTGAATGAGGAAATAGCATTACACAAAGTTTGTTTGAATGCGTTTTGACCATTTTACCACTCCAACTCATACTTCGACCTGCGTACCCGTGGCTTCCCATGTGTCTCTACTTTGACTACATTCCTCTATCTTCACGTACACTCTTCATTCATGGCTTTACATGCCCATCCTATCACCATAATGTTTGCATAGCTGCACTACCCATGTTTTGTGAAGTTCATCATTTGTTTATGACTACATTCATTTCGTTGCATGCCCACCTTTGTAATGATATATATGTCTTCATTCTTTGTTTATGACTTCACTCATTTCGTTGCATGCCCACCTTTGTTTGTATATGCAATAATACATATGTCTTTTCATCCTCTCCACTTTCATATATTGCATTTCGATTTTTGTTCATTAGGCTTTGTCATTTTTTATATGCTCACTTCGTAATTTGTTTTTGAAATGACCATAGGATAGGTCATTTTAAAATCAAATTTCTTATAATGACACTAATTCTTTGTGGTTTTGTGGGCAAACAAAAATTCTTATGGAAAAGATATTAAGTCCTCAATCTTTGATCAAAATGCTTATAGGATGATATATGTGGAATTATGGTAGGAAATTTATATGGGTTAATGTAGGATTATGGAAATTTTCTATGTAGGATGTATGGTAGGGTAATGGATATAAATAGGATTATGATGAGGGTAGGATGAAGTTAATGGATTATAGGTAGGATAAATATAAGATGATGAATGTAGGTAGGATAAATGTAATGGATGCATATCCAAGTTAAATTAGTTCTAACAATTCTAGAATTTTTTTGAAAAATCAAAAGGTTTTAAGAATACACTTGTTTTACTTACAATACTTCTTCTTTCACATACTAGCTCAATGTTCATTGATGATGATAATTCTTCAAAGATAGATGTGGATGGAATGTAGACACTTGTATCTGCTTTTGTAATCCTTTTAATATTGTTGCATCTGATATTAATTTAGGTCCCTTCTAATGAATTTTCATGTTGTTCAGGTCCCTTCTACAATGATCTTTTGAATAATGTTTCAAGTCCCTTCTGCGATATTGTTTCAGGTTCCTTTAACATTAGTTTGATGTAGGTTTATTCTATATATTTAATTGATGATAGGTCACTTCTGATGTTGGTTGATGTTGTTTTATTTCAGGCCCCTTCTGATAAACAAATATTTGATACCAAACCATAACATGGTTTGTTGATTTATTGTGAATCTTCCCCCCTTTCTTAGCTTCAGACTTGTCCTCAAGTCTGTTAAGTTTTGGAGAGTGATCCTATAAAACACAAATGAAAATAAAAGCATGAAAAAGAATTCATATTGGCCAAACATGTTGGTTTTCCAATATGAATTCGAGTTTGTGTTGTGCCAATTTCCTGGGTTTTCACAACCAAACTCTTTTATTATTTTTTAACTTTTATTTTATCTTTTATTTTTCTGGAGGTAGGGAAGGCATATTGCTATGCTTTTCTAATATTTCCATATCATTATCCTCTGAAATTGTCAAAAAGTCTTCTTTATTTATAGGCTTATGATAAACTTTTAATCTATGGCCATTAACCAGAAAAGAATTTGTTGCTTCATCTATTTTCTTTATCCTTACTGCTCCATTGTCAAAGATTTATTCTATCTCATATGGCCCTAGCTAATAAGTAATAAATTTTTCCTTGAAATATTTGAACTTAGAGTCAAAAAGTAGTGCCCAGACTCCTATATTAGAGATTTTGTTTTTAATGAATTTAACATGCCATTTTTTATTTGTTGTTGAACTAGAGATGTATGCTCCATAGATTGTTTTCAGATCTCATCTAGTTCATTGACTTGCATGATCCTCTATTGTTGTGCTTCTGTCAAGTGCAATCCCAATTTTTTTGCAAGTTTATATGTAGGAATTTCAAATTCAATTAGAAACAAGACTTGTTTTCCATAAACAAGCTGATAAGGGCTAAATCCAGTAGTGTTTTTCGATGGTATCCTATAAGCCCATAGTGCTTCATTCAGCTTCTCTAACCAGTCTTTTCTATGAATGTTAATTGTCTTTGTCATAATCTTCTCAAGTACCTTGTTCGTTGATTCAACTTTTCCATTTTCCTATGGGTGGTATGGAGTTGATTTTCTATGCTTAATCTTGTATTTCTCTGTCATGTCTCAAACAAGCTTGGAGGTGAACTGTGTACCTTGATCTATGACAATCTTCCTTGGAACTCCATATCTTGCAAATATTTCTTGATATAGAAAAGTAACTATTGCAATTTTTGTTGTTGTTCTCAATGCCTTTTCCTCTGCCCATTTTGTTACAGAATCAATACATACTAGGATGTACTTCTAACCATTTGATGGTGGGTTTATCGGTCCCACAAAGTCAAGAGCTCGTTGTTCAAATGGCTCTATCAGTACTTGCAACTTTAGTGACATTTCATCTAAAACTACAAGTCTACCTATTCTTTGGCAGCTATCACATCTTTTAGCATAAGTCTTTGAATCCTTGAATAATGATGGCCAATAGTATCCTTGATTTAAGACCTTGTATGCTGTCCTCTTCCCTACAAAATGACCACCACATGGTTCGTCATGACATGCTTTTAAAATATCAATGATTTCATCTTCTCTTATACATTTCCTAATTATAAGATTAGGTCTTGTATAGAAGAGATCTCCATTAATCCAAGTGTACCTTGCATTGTCTCTAATTATTTGATTTTTCTGTTTGCTTGTGAAATGTGATGGTAATATTCTAGATGATATATAATTTGCTATATCTGCAAACCATGGGGTTTTACTTGTTATAACAAATAAATTATCATCAGGGAAGTTATCTGACACAGGTATAAGATCATCAGTAGAATGAAGTCTTGATAGAAAGTCTACTACTTGGTTTTCTCTTCTTGGTCTATCTAAAATAGTGATATTAAATTCTTGCATTAATAACAACCATCTAGTAATTCTGCCATTAGTAATTGTTTGTTCATTAGATATTTAATGGTTGAATGATATGTATGGACAAATAATTGGTAACCTATTATATAATTCCTAAATTTATTAACTGCATGGACAACAACTAGCATTTCTTTTTCTGATACTATGTAGTTTAATTGTGAGGGTGTTAAATTTTTACTTATGAAATAGATGGCATAGTTAAATTTATTTTGTTTTTGTCCTAGAGATGCTTGTATTGTTGTGCCTGATGCATTAGTAGATATATGGAATGATAGTGACCAATTTGGTCCTCTAAGAATGGGTGTTATAGACATTTTTTCTTTTAATTTTTCGAATGCATTTTGACAATTGGTAGTCCATTGAAACTCAATGTCTTTTGCAAGCCATTTAAACAAGGGTAAAACTATCTTACTGAAGTTTTCAATAAATATTCTATAGTAGCATTCATAAACAAAGAAAATTCTTACTTCTTTCTATGTTCTTGGTGGCATTAAGTTTACAATAAATTGTATCTTTGATGGGTCTACCTTGATTCCTGAAGAAGAAATGTGGTGTCCCAACACTATCCCTTCAGTTAACATCATAAAACATTTCTCATTGCTGAGAGATAGGTTTGTCGCTATGCACCTTTTAAAAAAAAATCAAGATTTTTCAAACAATCATCAAATGTATTTTTGTATACAGTAAAATCATCCATATAAACCTCTACATGTTCATGAATTAAATTAGCAAAGATTACAAGGACTGCTCTTTGAAAAGTAGTAGGTGCATTACATAACCCAAAGGGAAAAAAATTGCATGCATATATTCTCCATGGACAAGCAAATGTGGTTTTATCTTGGTCCTCTAATGCTATCTTAATATGATTGTATCCAGTAAACCCATCAAGAAAAGAAAATAACTTATTTCCAGCTATTGAATCAAGTACTTAATCAATGAATGGTAATGGGAAGTGATCTTTTAATGTTGCTTTGTTTAGTTCCCTATAGTCTACACATATTCTCCATTTTCCATTTTTCTTTGGCACCACGGCTAAGGGTGAAATCCATTGACTATCTGAAATAGGATAGATGAATCCTACTTGTAACATTTTTTGCAGTTCCTCCTTCACTAGTTCTTTCATCATAGGATTCATTCTTCTTTATGGTTGTCTCATTAGTTTGATATGATCATCATTATAGATATGGTGAATACATGTCTTTGGATGAATTCCTTGCATGTATGTATAGTCCCAGGCAAAAGATTTTGAATATTTCTGTAATATTGCAATTACATGTTGTTCTTGTGATTATTGTAGATTATTATCAATATTTAAGTTCTTTCCCGAAATGATTTCAACAATTTTTCTTTGAGAATTGGTAATTGAGTTAACAGGAAAAAAAATTCAAATGAATTTTGTAATGATTGAATAGTACAATTTTCCTAAAAGCATTGATTTAAAAGATGATTTGCAGCTTCATATTGTGTTATTCTTAATTGTTCAGAAATATGAGGCTCTGAGATAAAAAGATCTATTAAACCCTCATCTTCTTCCTCTTCTCTAAAATCGAAGGCTTGAATAATGCTTAAAATAGACTGAGTGTTTTCTTGTTCATCATCAAGCCATGATAGTAAAGAAGGAGATTGAGCAGGAGGATAGAGTGTAATATGTTTCCTGTGATATGATCATGCTTCCTGATTTGCATCCAATGAAGGCATTTGTTGTGGCTAACCATGGTCTGCCAAGAATTAAAGGATGGCCTCCTAAATTTGTTTTTGGTTGCAAGATCAAAAAGTCTACAGGATATTCCCATGAATCTAAAGAAACAATGATGTCCTCAAGTATTCCTTCTGGTACAACTTTAGATCTATCTGCTAGTTCTAAAATTGTAGTAGTAGGTCAGATGTTTGGCAATTTTAAATACTTCATTGTTTCTATCGTCATGACATTTATAGCAGCCCATAGATTATTGTTCTGAACTTATCACATTATAAAAATAAACTTATTACATTTAATTTATTTAAATATATTTATTCATTTGTTATTTCATTAGAAATAATTAGTTTTATTATTTACTAATTCATATTAGGTTAATTAAAATAAGGAATTTAATTAAAATAAATAAATTAAAATTAAATTGAAATAATAAAAACTAAAACTAATAAAAATTGAATAGTATATGTAGTTTAGTTTTAAATGAGTCGGCTTCTAGTTGAATTTATCATACATTAGGTATTTATTTATCTGTTCTGGTCGGTAGATTCTTCTCTCAATCTATCATTTATTTTCTGTCCTAATGATGGATCCCCTTTGGGGTTCAGAACGTCGACATAATGAACATAGTACTGTGGATAATCCGGATCATACTTCTCCAACTAAAAAATTATTGATTGAAATGGTAACCATAGGTATCCCTGGATCAATATATTTTTCAATTGTTGATTTTGTAGACATGAGACTAGCTAATTTGCCAATGACTTGAATTGTGGGTGGATCTCTTTTCTTTCTACCAGTTTGCTTAATGCATAATTCTTTTATTATTTTTCTATAAATTGGTATTTCCTTAATAGCTTGCAACAAAGGAATTTTAACATAAGCATTCTGTAATTCTTCTACAATATCAAATTCAAGAAAAGAAATTGGATTTTTGATTTTCTGCTCTACTAACCTCTCTGGATAAGGTGGTTTTTGAGTCATAATAGCTTTTCCTTTCTGAATTTGATTTTCTAGATGATATTTTTCAGATTGTTCTTCAATGATTGGTGGAGAATATTTGTTTAATACTTTCCAAGACCTTAATTGGATATCTTGTATAGGAAGAATAGAATATGTAGGAAATAATATTGTTTCTTCCATATTATATGCTAGAATTTCCACTCTATTACTCAGATTTGCCACTAGTTGGGTTGGTAACTGAGCTGGTATGGGTGGTGGTTGATTAGAAGGTAGCTGAAGCTGCTAAGGTTGAGTTAGTACAGGCATTGATTGTTGAGTAAACGGATTTTATTGAGTGGATTGCTGGAATTGTTGATATGGAAATGATTATTGTGGACATGGTTTTTGATATGATGGATAAGATTGATATTGTTGAGGGTAAAATTGTTGAGGAGGTTGGGCTCCATAAGCATATCCTTGCCAAATTTGTGAAGGTTGGTTTTGGTTTTGCTGAGGAGGCCAAACCTTCCATGGCATAGGAGTATTCCATGAATTCTGATATTGAAAATTTTGTGGAATTTTTTGAAGAAACTATTGAGATGTACCTGCAAAACGTGGTTGCCAAGCTCTTCTTGGTGCCATATAATAAAATCCTTGAGTTTCTTCTATTTGAATTGCTTGCAACTCTTTTAATGTTGGACAATTGTCTGTAACATGATTTTTTGTACATAGTCCACAAACATGTATATTATCCAAATGACATTCTCATAAAAGATGCTTCTTCCTACACTTAGGACAAAAGATTGACATTGTTTTTTCTTCTTCTTGTTGTTTCTTCTTTGTTTTTAATACATCAAATTGTGTTCCTAAGGTGCTCAAAAGATCTGTTTTAAAGTTTTCTAACAAACTCCCTATTTCTGCTCTTGTCACTCCTGCTGCTGCAGATTTGGAAGCTCTAGAAATTACATCTCTTTTCCCTGTTTTGGATCTTCCTCTAGAGTACATATGACATAGTTAAGTTATTTCATCAAATAATATATGTGAAATATATCCTTTACCCACTACATTCAGAATATCAAGATATTCATCTCTTATTACTTTAAGAAAATTTGTTGTAATGGTATCAAAATTTAGAGAATGTTGTTTGGATTTTTGTAGGTTGTAAAGAAATTGTTCCAAAGATTCCTCCAAACTCTCATCTTCTTGTTGAGACATTCTAAAAATATCTTCTTTTGAATCTCTAGGCCTACAATAGGCTTGATATTTTCAAGAAAAATTTTCTTCATTTTGTCCCAAGAAGTAATAGAGTGTTCTCGTAGTCCCATAAACCATTTTAATACAACTGCTTTAATATTAGCAGGAAAAATATGACACTTATGCATATCATCAGTGTAACCATAAGTTCTACATAAGATGTCAAATTCGAACATGAAAGAATAAGGATATTCAATAGAAGTTCCATAGAAGTTTGGTAAAACTGAAGGTGGAATATTCTTCATTTTTACTTCTTCTCCTAGAATTTCTCTAGTATCTACAATTAGAAATCAAAAAGTAGCTTCTTCATCATTTTCTTCATCTTGTCTTCTTGTATTATCATATTCTCTTTTGAGATCTTCCTCTCTTTTCCTTTCTGCTTCTCTTCTAGCTTCTTCTTCTCTTCTCCTTTGCCATTCTTTTTGTTGTTTCTCATATTGTAACCTTTGTTCAGGAGTGAGGATGGTAGATCCTTGCCCTTCTTCTGCCATATCTTTTTCAGTAGTTTCAACTGTTTCAATAACAATTTGAGATTCAACTTTTTTTTTTTTTTCAAAAATAGGTTGATCTATTTGTTCAAGAATGGGCTGATCAATTTGTTTTCTTGCTTCTTTTTTTTTTCCTATGGAAGGTATTTCTGTTTGTTTTTGTCTTCTTTTCACTTCATAGGCTAACAAAGTTTGTCTTTCTACAAGAATTAATCTATCTTCAATGTTGTTTTTCCTCTAACTCTTCCCAAGTTGGTTTTCCAGCAATTAGTGTAGTTAATTCAAATGGAGGTAGACCTTCTTCTACCAATGGTTTAGTAATTGGGGGGTCTTATTTTACATATCTACCCTTTTCATCTCTATACCTATGCATAAATGACCGTAATGAAAATTGTTATCTATGTTTTTTTTATTGTTTTTTTTTCAAATAATATTCCTAATCAGTTATATCCAGAATTTGCTTCCCTGACAATGACGACAAAAATGTCAGCTCAATTTATTTTGTAAATTAAGACATGTATTTTAGTATCAATCCAGGTTGGTAATCTTAGAAGAAAACCACAATTTATGGAATTTTGGATAAAAACTAATGTAGGAAGTATTTATGAAAACATAAGTGCATATTACAAATATGAATCATTCTAAGAATGGAAATACATGATATAAATTACTTCTCACAACTGAAGCAAAAACTATCTAAGTCTATTTCATGAAAGCATACATTATTGGTCAATGAAATTAATCTATTTTAGAAAAACAAGGAAGAGGCTCTCTCAAAGAGACTAGGTTGTCCTCCATCAACAATTCTATAATAACATTGCCAATATCTAAGTAAGCAAGAAATAATGTAATGAAAGCATAAAAACTTAATCTAAGAAAACTTGAAAGAAGTGAATCTTGTTCAGTCTTAGTTTTAGCTCATGGAGAAGAGGCTCCCTCAAGGAGACCTGGTTGTCCTTCCACATTCAATATAATCACTAAAAGAAGAAATATTCACTTAACACATTTCATAAAATAAATTCATATTAAACATATCTACAATTATTTATAGAAAATGAATATTATGAACATGGAAAGCCAAACTAGCATATGCACAAATGTAAACATGATACAACAAAGTGTATTTAGCTAGGATGGGGGCCCTCCAACCTTACTCGTACACTGATAAAATACTCAGCTACATCAACTCATTCACTCTAGAAAACACAAATAAATCATGAATCAAAAGTTTTGTCTTCAACTATCTCAAAAATAATAAGTTTGTCTACATATTCTAACTATGAATGCCTCTCTTAAATAGGAAAAATGATAACCAAATAAGATAAAAAGTTTGAAACAATCATCATTAATGTTATCCCACTTCATCATGTTGAAGCCATCCATTAGTTACAAGAAATCTGGAAAAATTCCAAAAAATCCTAAAACTGCCCCCTTTTTAATAGGGATTTCTAGGTGAAAAATCATGTTTGACCAGCTTTGACTCGGCCTGTATTTTATCATTTTGAATGAGCTAATAGAGGTTCATCCATCCTTGGTTCCTAATATTTCCAAATATGTATCTAGCTCAAGCCCAGGTGTCCTACATATATCACTTTAACGAATCCATTACGGGAATTTGCAGTTCTGTCCGAAAATACTCTTAAAACCAATTTTTTACAAAAATATCTAAAAATTGAAAAACATAATTTATTTACCTGAATATGCATAATAAGGTCAAATTAAGGCATATATGGATGATATAAAGTGGAATATGATGGAAGTTAATTGGATTTTTAATAAGCAAAATTGATCAAAATCGAGGACCAACATTGCTTCTTCCATATTGTTCATTGCCTCCCCAGTCAGAATCAATCAATTACACATCTTTCCTTATATAATATTTTAGACAGTAATTGATGGTTCCTCGGAGATATCTTAGAATATGCTTAGCTGCTATCCAATGATCATGCTTCGGCTCCATTTGGAATTGAATGAGTACATTTACTGCAAAACATATTTATGGTCGAGTATTCACCAAGTACATCAATGAGTCAACAAGTTGTCTATACATGAAAGGATCCACAAAGCTTAATTCAGAAATCTACAATATATTCAAGTTTGTGATCATCATAGTGGTCATAGTTTTATAGTCCATCACGTTGAAGTTCTTTAGAATCTCGATCACATACTTTCCTTGACCCAAATAGATTTCATTTGGTCCTTGCCAGACTTCTAGTCCCAAATATTAATGCATCAGCCCAATATTCTTCATGTCAAATTCTACTGTCAATTGCTTCTTACATTCTTCAATTCAACCTTCTACACTTGTCAAGAGAAGATCATCTACATACAAAAGAATAATTACATGTTCATTATTTCAACCTTAATATAAAGGTTTGAGTCAACAAAACTTTTTGTGAAGCCTATTCTCTGTAGGTATGCATCCATTCTAGCATACCATGCCCTTGGTGCTTACTCGAGGTAATCTGAAATCACCCCTGGGTGACCTCAAGAAATTAATGTAGGTATTACAGACTCATGTGCGGGTGTGTGCCTATGTTATTTTAAGCAACAGATTGATAAGATTGCGAAATACACAGGCAATTGGAAAACAGTAAGAGAAACATGGTAAGCAAGTGCAAAACTCAACAATTTAATAAGGAGTTCACCCAATCCTCCTGGGCTATGTCTCCTGGTCCAACTTTCAGTGGTGCCCTTTTTTTATTGTGTCTTTAAGCAGATTTTTTACAGTGAGGAGCTCAATTTTGAGTCTCCTGTAATAGATGATGCTTAGTAGGGTGGTACTTGGATTCCCCAAGCCACTAGAGTACACAGACTCCGCCTTACCAAGTCTCGACCTCAACTGGTCTTAATGGGATGAGTCCAATTTGGTACTCAGTTCCCGACAGATATCCTCACAGGGATTGCTTGAACCTCTCAAGACTTCTCAGTTCTGTCTACTCGATGCTGCCTTAGCTCTGCAGGTCAGCTTGACTTCTCTGTTCTCTGCTTTTTGCTTCACTCTCTATTCTGTCTCCTCTATCTCCTCTCTAATCCTTTTCTCTTCATGGCTTAAAGCCAATCTGTCCCTTGACTGTTTGCTTTCTCTTCCGGCCCTTCGAATCGCCTGCCTCTGTCTACTTGGAATTTCCTGCTTCTGTGTCATTGCCACTGTGTAACGTTTCACAGAGAGGTGGCCACTTGTCCCTTCATGAACTGAGCACCAGCTCTTCCTCGAATAGTTCGTTACTTTAGTTATTCGGCGAAATGATTCATTTGCCAGCTCAACGGTCAAATCAGACTTCAAACCTTTATATGCCTCAGCTTATTCTTCCACCAAATCCAGTCTCCCATCGAGTGCAATCTTCGTCGTTTGATTTGGGGCCTCCAGATCCTACGGCCATTGTTTTTATCACACAGGTGACTTTCTCGACCATTAGCCCGCGATGAGAGCAGTTTTCTCTCTCATCTGCCAGACACGTGTCATTCAATGTATGGAATCTTTTGGTCCTTTGACAAACCCGCTTACCGCCCGAAATGCCTCCGATATTCTGCCAGTTTTGGAGCGTGGGACCCGCCTATCAGTTTTATCACTTTTCACATGGTTTCCTAGTTTCCCTTGTGACTGTGTTCTTGGGACCTTTCCTTCTCGAGGGGTTTTGTCCTGCGATGCCCGATTGGCACTTTGCGCTAATTGCGCATCAGAAACAACCTCTATTTTTGGGTTTGAGCCTCCCAACTGCCATTTTTGTGCCATGCACAGTCCCCATGGGTCAACGGTCAGTGTGCTTTAACTGAAGGTCCTCGTTGCTCTGTGGTGGCTGCAAATTACCATTATTCAGAGGTTATTTCCTGATAGATAATTGTTTACAAGATTTTGAAGTCTGCCATAATTTGAAATAGTCATAGAACTTTGATAATTTTCAAGGATCCAATTCAGATCACAAGGCCATATAATGCCTTCTTCAATATGAAAACATATTCCTTCCTATATTTGAATTCAAATCCCAAGGGTTTTTCTATACAGACTTCTTCATCTATGGTGTCATTTAGAAACACAGTCTTGACATCCATTTGGTGGATTTTCCATCCCATCGATGTTGCCAAAAAGATTAATGATTGACTCATTGTATATCTTGTTTTTTGAGCAAATGTTTCTTCATAGTCGATGCCTACAAGTTGATAGAAACCTCTAGCCACAAATCTTGCTTTTTACTTATCTAGACTTCCATCACCTGCATGCTTAATCTTATAGATCCACTTAATAGTAACCACATATTTTTCTTCAAGCTTAGGTATGATCTCCTAGACTCTATTCTTCATTATATATTGATACTCTTCATTCATGGCATCATTCCATTCTTGATTTTCTACAACCTCTTCAAGGGTATATGTATCTGCTTCTATTAATTTTTTCATGTATGCATCATACCCACAATATTTCATGGGTCTCTTACTTTCTCCAAAATGATCCTTGTGCTACCTCATGACCTTCTGTATCAAGTAGTGTGGATTTAAACCAATTAGGTATTTTCCTTGTTTCTAGAATGACCATGGGTTGAACAACTTCACTAGGCCCTTCTTCTTCATAGTGTGATTCTTCTCCTTCCTTGTCGACTTCCTCCTCAAATATCGGAAGTTCTTCATCACTAGAATCTATAGAAATTTATTTTGACTTCTTGAATGTTATACTGTCATCAAATAGAGCTAGAGTATTGTTGTATTGGGGCCTCCACCCCTGGAGTGGGGTATTCCACTAAGGTTGTGGCAGAACGTAAGGTTGAAATGATTGACTGACTGGATGGGAATGATACTGAGATGCATAGGAGCAAGGAGGGGGTGTAGACTAGGATGGATGAGCAGAGGATCCCTAAGAAGGTATAACTGTAGTTTGGTTAGGGTTGTAATATGAATGGGATGACCCTTGCATACCCTCCTGGTATGATCTAGGCCCAGGATGTCTCCTTTGGTTGATGTAGCAAAGCTGCTCAGTCACCCCTTCAGCTCCTTGATATATAGCTTTGTGTCTAGGTAAAGAAGGGCACTTGTCTGTGGAGTGGATTTCTTCACAGACCGAGCAAATTTCAATACAATTCATTGGACATTCGTTCCTAGGATGCCTCCTGGTGCATCTAGGACAAAAGATGGCCAAGGCTCTCTTTGCTTCCTCTTGATTCCTTTTGATATTCATGGCGTCCAATTGCAAGGCAAGGGTTTGAAACATCTCACTTTTGAAATCTTCCAGCATATTTCCAATTTCACCCTTGATGGATGAGTTGGAGGATGATGTACTGGATATAGGTTGACTATCCCCTACCCTTTTTCTTGGCTACCCTAGAATGGTTTCTAAAGACAGTCTTGATATCCTCACTCCTTTATCTTCTAAACTTGAAATAGAAAGTAATTTTTTGTGAAAACTTGGAACAAATAGAATGTTGTTGAGGTAGATGTTGCTTCCATCTTTGAGTTTTATGGAAGTTGATCGAATGCCTTTCACTAGATATCTTTTGTTGTCTCCAATTTTCATAGAGTAAGCGAATTTTTCTTTTCATAAGGTCTTTAATAGGTGGGAGTGGCTAGTCATGTGCCTTTATGCACCACTACCAATTGTCCAGATGTCTTTGTCTTGGAATGTACCAGAGAGATCCGAGAAGAGACCTTCATCCCTTTCATTGATTGATGCCTTATTTGAAGAGAATAAGAAACTTTGTGCTTCCTTGACACCTTTATTGACATGGTTTGTAATTTTCTTGATGAAATTCTTCATTGTAGAGGATATCTTCATAATGCCCTTAGGGAACCAAAGCTCTAATACCATGTTGAGAATTAAATAGCGTAGTGATATGTTAATTCTCTTAACTTGATAATTGTTTGTGTTATATTTTACTTATTATCTTTGTTCATTATTATTCCAATGTGCAACACAACAAAAACTACTAAAAAAACAAGAATAGCGATACAATATATAGGCTGCAATCCGGGGCCGAAACCCCTCCTCTGGAGGGGAAAGCCCATAAATATCTTATTTTCTTAGATCTTTCAATTGACAAATACTACAATCTAGATAATTAGACAAATACCCTCCAAGATAAAGTCTACCACGACCTCCTACTGCAATATCTTCGACCTCCCAATAGATCTGAAATTATTCTCCCCAACAACTACTGCAACTATTTCTGCTACTCTAGGAGACTCCAATCTCCCTCTAATAGCATTCCTCTTGACTTTGATTGCCTTGTCTTGACTCTTAGGGCTAATAAGATTCCCTAAGAGTCCTTCTCTTTCCTTACCTTCTTGTTTGCTTCCGAGATCAAACCACAAGAGATTCCATAACAAAAACCCTAACTTCGATCTTCCCAAGAGAGATAGATAAGGCCAAGAAACACTTCGATTTCTTAGACTTCCCCTTCTTCACACTTACTTCTTATTCAACTTATTCACATAAGAGATGAGTGAGTGAGTAATCCAAGTGGAGGATGAGTTCCTTTATATATAGGCTTCTTTAAGGGTGGTCATGGCTCCTCATGTAGGTTGACTTGACAACTCATTAGCCTGACTTAATCTTGGAGGTATTTTGACACTTTAAAGACGAAGTAAAATTTTGCTTACAATTTACAATGTGCCCATAGGGTCTTCAATATATGAAAATGACTCTTATACCTAGTACAAACCCTAAAAGCACCCAATGGGTGATTGACCTATAAAATAAAAGAACTTGAGCATGAAACCCATGCTCCAATAATAATAATAACTTATTTTCATTTTATATTGACAAGAATACATTTCACACTTATGAAGATTGAACGTAGTTACACATTTTTCAACACTACCATACACTAAAAGCAACCACTTTCAATTGATCCTTTCCTAAATACCATTGGAATATCCAACTACCATTGGATTGAGAAACTTGTTCTTTTCACTGAAGCTTCAATATCATTGCTCCACCTCCATGAAGTCACTAATCTTCTCCACTACACATACCTCATTTCATCTATTTTCAAATTGGATCCCAAGATAATATACTCAACGAGAAATCAACTATGCACACATACTCTCAGCAACAAGATCTCATCACCAAATAAAATAAAACAATTGCACAAAACATGTGCTATCCAATAGTAAATTGTGGCCAAAACAAATCTGAATACAATCAGATCCTCACAACAATAGAATGCTACATAATATAAATAGCATCATAAGATATTATGGCTATGTGCCAAATGCATCAACAACTCCTACAGAAAACAAGTGTGAGAATCACTGACATAAACAATACCCATCAACATACAAAACTCTCCAAACAATATCTACTCTAGCAATGCCAATTTTGATCTATTCTATAGCATGCTTAATATCTGCACATTACTCAATCATTAACACTCATAGACTGAAGCATTTATTATCTCCACAAGGTCTGAATAATCAATTCTCTATGCAACCTTCTCCAGCACACTCTCATACTGAACCAACCAATACTTAGCTCCAAGATCAAGTATATAAAACATGTAGGGAAAAATTGGGCTTGGGGCTAGGATCAAAAGTGAAAAAATTGGGTAAAATCAATCCACTAAGACGATTAATTTAGCACTAAATGAATTCACATCATTGGAGGACCTTTTCAAACCATTTCTAACTTTTCAAACAATTCTGAAAGCCTTCAGGAATTTCCAAGTTAATTTCCTTCCGAATAGCGCGGGGAATGTTGAGAAAATACCGTCAAATCCCTCAGTCTCATGCATGACATTGTCTCCATGTCATTGGGGCATACAATAACCCCCATAGGCTTTCCTCCATGCAACTAGAACTTTCCATTTGCTCCCATAGGCTTGGCTCCATGCGACTATGCCTAAGGAAGAGGAAAATCATCAATCATTTTGCTAAGGACCTTTGCCCTCAGCTAGATCCTCTTCTACAACATCTATACTAGTCGCCAGACTTTTAAAGTGGTCTCTGAAATATCTTCAAGTTGATCAAACATACCTCCCAAGTGTCACTTCCAAGTTGACCTACAAGGTCCAGCAAACAAGGGTTACAAGTGTGCTAACAAGTCCTCCACTCTCCATTAAAAGTCTGAACAAGCTACAACGCCTCTGTTAGATATGAAAACACCTATGTAGCACCATCATCAAGCCATCACATGAATACAAAAATTCATATTCATAAGAATATACATGAATGCCTAATGAATACCTAGTTTATAACTCAACTAGTGTGCCATGAACCATTTCTATCACATGTAGATTTGCATAATCAACATGTAGCAACATCCTCTACCTGTAGCAGAACCATCCAACTATCTTACAACATCAACAAACCATCATGAAATTTTTATCAATGCACATGTAAACTCCTCCAAGACCATCATGCTACCATCAATCTCCATCAATGGAATAATCTAACCAACATCAATTCCAACACATGCCAACACAAACCGACATGAGTGACATCATATTTTCGACTTCAATTCCAACACAATCAACCCAATTTCCACTCAACTGAAAACATCACGATCATGTTGAAATTAATGCCAATAATACATTTCCAACAATATCATAGTGGCCTCACCTTCCGACTAGGTTTTCTCTTGAAAGGTTTTCCCAAGTTACATCTTGTGTTAATTTTTGGTTTGTGAGTTTTATTTCGTTGCTCTTTAGTTTTTTACATAATTATAATTTGCATGCATGTGTAATAATAAATACATTTAGTATATCTATTATGAAAATTGTCTAGTGGAATATCCACAACAATTTATGGATCATATCCGTATCAGATCAAATTTCTTTGGGTATATTGTTTGGAGTTGCAGGGGATCCAAATCAGTTGAGCTTAAAGTCACAAAACCTCAGTTATGGATGAAAAATCCGTGAATAACCCTCACAATCCCACATAGGAGAGGTTTTTGTGATTGGAAGCACAAGTTGTAGATATAAACAATAATATGAGCCTCCTCATGGGAGCCTTGACCAACAAGCTTGCACTATTTAGAAAAGATGGGGGTTCCAATGTGGAGGTTGGATTGGAGGTGAAATTGAAAGATTAGGAAGAATGAAAGAATGAATCTAAGAAAGAAACTAAAAAGGATCAACCTAGTTCCAGTGCAATGAATCATTCATAGTCCCTATTCAAAATGGAAGTGAAGGTTGACATCAATCTGTATCAAGGTGAATACTGAAGCTCTATAATTAAATCATTGGTTACAACAATCAAAATTTTATTTTAGTATTAGTCATATAGAGGAGGAATATAATATTTCATTTGCTCGATTAAAATTAAAGGACCATGCCCTAACTTGGTTGGAAAAACACAAATAAACCTTGAGTGTGGAGGGAGATCCTCTAATGACTAAGTGGGAGGGTTTCAAAACACTCATAAATTCAAAATTCTATCCTATCAAGTATGTAGATGACCAATGGATCTAACGGAATTACTTTAGGAAGAAATAGAAATTGAGTGTATAGGAGTACAGCATAGAATTTAGAAAGATGCCCATAATGTTGGGTGTCTTCCAAAGAACCCAAATGTACTCCTTAAATATTTGGAGGTTCTGCATAACTATCTAAAAAAGAAAGTGATATTGTTCAAACCTATATTGGTAGATGATTCTTGTGTACATGCACAATACCTAGAGAACATATACCAAAAGAAAGGGAAATCAAGCGGGTGGAGGCAAAAGGAGCACCAGGATGCTTCTTCAAAGGGGAAGAAGAAGTAGAAAAGGGGAAAAGATAAAAATACATCAGCCACAACACCCTAGTGAAAATATCCTAGCAACCACTACAACCACTGTAACATTAACGATCAAATAAAGGAGAAGTATTGGAAGTTGCATCCATCGTTTAACCCAAAGAACAAAAAGAAAGATACTAAAAATAAGAATCTTATGGCCACTGCCAAACATTAGGTTCTATAGTAGTCCATGACAAAAGTAGGTGAGGTGAAGAAGTAGTTGTAGTAGCTACTGGAACAAGGTGTCATTGGAACAAGTATCTCACCATGTAGTTTGGCCATCATCATTGTTCCAAAGAAGGATGGGACTTGGCGAATGTGTATCGATTATAGGGCATTTAAAAAATTTATCCTTAAGAATAGGTATTCCCTACCTATGATAGATGATTTTTTGGATCATTTGCAGCAAGAAAAATACTTCACCAAGTTAGGCTTAAAGTTTGGATATCACCACATTCGATTCAAAGAAGAAGATACTTGGAAGACTGCCTTTAAAACTAGGAAAGGTTTGTATAAGTGGTTAGTCATGTCATTTTTCCTATGTAATGCACCAACTACATTTATGAGTTTATTGAATGATATATTGCGCCCTTTTATATATTCATTTGTTATTTTCTATTTGGATGATATACTAGTACAAAATGCTACCCAGAAGGAGAACATATCACATTTGATGTGGGCGCTAGAGTGATCTAGGTGGATATCAGTGGCCACCCACCTATTCCACTAACTCACCACAAGATTTTCTCTTTTGGCATTCTTTCTATAATTGTTAGGTCTTGAACTTCCAGATCATTTTTGAGGCCCTGAATTACATTATTTGGGGAAACAAGCCAATAGTAGTCATAGACCATGTTGACACTAAGAAAATATACTTCTCGGATAAACATTTCCAACAGGCTATTGTACACACCAAACAAAGATTGTATGCCAAAGTTACAAGATTGTATGTCAAATTTATGACCCTGAGAAGTTGATGTTCTAACTTACCCCATTGAGTTCCAAAAGCCTTTGGCGCTTCATCTCCTAAGGTTAGGTTTTAGATGTTTAGGGTTTCTTATTTCTTCTTTATGATAAGAAGGCTTCTAAGCCTAATTGTAACACAATTTAGTGAAGCCATGTAGTTGTCACGTCTCTTCTAAGAGATAATCTACCACCATTCAAGCTAGTTTATTTTCATTCTACATGTACTCAGTTTCAACATTTTTCATTATTTAATAGAAGTCAAGTTTCATTGTATCTCTATGCTTTTGTTATAAATATGTATATCATTTCGTTCCCTTCACAAATTTGAATTAGTTTTTGAGTTGTGTTATATTCTTTCCACGACTAGCCCACATAGTTAACCGGGGGGGTTAGAGTGGGGGCTGAGCCCCCCCATCGTTGCGCCAATTGCATAGAAGGGGTGTCACAAGGGATTTGAGGGGTGCAGGTAACCCCCTTTATGGGGTCTAGGGTAGAGACCTAGAAAAGTTTTGTTTTTTGGACCCTATATTAGGTTGGGCGGACCTACCTATGGTTTTGTGCATGATTTTCGCACATGGTTTTGGACGCGATGGTTTTCGGTCCATGGTATTGGATGCTTCGGCATGTATAAATATGTATTGTAACGTTGAAAGGAATATAATGAGAAATCAAGCTGGTAGTCCCAATTTTGGGATCTAGGGGAAATTCTCTATGTATGTGTGTTTTATGTGTTATGCTCTCGCATTTTGTATTTTTTGTGTTCTAGAATCGTATGCATGTAATTTCTGTATGGGGTTAAAACCTACATTTGGTGTCAAAGTTGTTTTGGATTCAAGGGGATGCCTTTGTTGTTGAGGGGTTTCGCTCGGGCCTGTGGTAGACCTTGTTTAGTGGGAGATCTGCGAGATCAATTCTGGTGGTGAAAGAAGATGGCGAGCGGTGGAATGCAAGGATTCTAAGGAAGTTTGATGTGCCCACAAATTTTAGACCCCTCAATACTATCCGTGGCTCCCTCAGGTCTGTGAAAGACCCGATTGACCCTAAGAACATGAAGGGCGTCTATGTCATTCCCTGTTCCTGTGGGACCCCTTATATTGGTGAGACTGGTCGTTCTATCAATCAGCGGATTAGCGAGCATTCGGCTGACTTAAGACATGGTAGGACCAAGTCCTCAGCCCTGGCTGAGCATGCGGGGAAGACTATGCATCATATGTGTATAGAGGAGGCTCAAGTCCTTGCCAAGATTGCGCAGTTTCACCATCGCAAATTTAGAGAGGCCCTGGAGATTGAGAAAAGGCCGAACAATCTTAATAAGGATGATGGCTGGAAGATTAGCCGTTGCTGGGTCCCAGCCTTGTCTTCCTAGCCTCCTCATGTCCCCTCTTTTTTAGGTCTTAGGGTTTCTGTTTTTCCCCTCCTTGTATTTTTTCTTGTGGCAGATTTGTCCTATTATTCTGAGTATTTTATGAATTAGTGTTGGGCTTACTAGTGTATTAGACCTTATAAGTAATATTATATTCACCTATTGACTTAGTTAAACTTTATAAATTTTGAATTAATACTGATTATTTGACCATAGGTTTAAAGGATTTATCTTGGACTTTAACCTAATGTAACTAGATTATAGGGGTTATAATGTATGTTTATTTATTTGATTTTATTATTATTATTACTACTATTATTTTTATTATTTATTTATTTAACTTTATTATTAATTATTTTATTGGGTTTATAAACTATTACTAAATACTAATATTTAGTAATTTAATAAACAATTACGTAATATTATTATTTGGTAATGGTCTTTTACTTTACTTTGATTTTTTAATTTAATTATTTTTATAACTTATTATTATTATTATTATTATTATTATTAACAACTTAATTCTTCTGATTATTCTTATTCTCTTCCATCTTATTTGTTTATAAAGAATGGTCCCTTATTACCTTAAAAATATTTTTTAATTCTATAATTTATTAAAATTCTTTATTTATATATTTATATATCTTACACCTAATATAACCAAATTTATATATAAAATCTATTTACCTACTAACAATACTATTTCTTCATTAAATAAATATTTTATTTTATTAATTCATAAATTTTCATTTATTCATTTAATAGATAAATAAATAATTTATTATTAAATTATATTTCTTCATTTATATAATAAATAATTTATTATTATTTTATAATTCTTCATATTTTTATTCCTTATCTTACACCTAATATAACTAATTTTATATATTTATATATTATTTATATATCTTTATTATTATATGATAATTTATTTAATTTTACTTTATACCTAATTTAACTGAAATTGACCTTGCTCCTTAAGTTAACTTTTCACCCGGTAACCGTTGGTGTCTCTGCTCTAGCTATTTAAACAGACTAAGCTGGATCTGTTTTTCAACTTGTCCTGACGATGAACCACACTAGTTGGTTCGAAACGCGTCGACAAAAGATTGATTATGTGATTTTTCCGAAGATTTTCTAAACAAGGAAAGATAGAGATCGAGAAATTTAATTATCAGAGTTTTGTGTTATGGAAACTCAAGATGGAGGATTTGTTGGTGGATAAAGATCAGTGGATCACAATAGATCTAGGTACTAAACCAACAGGACTGTTCAATGAAGAATGGAAGAAGTTGGATTGGAAGGCAAAGAGCACAATATGATTGTGTGTCTCAGATTCAGTATTGTTGAATGTATTAGGGGAAGCTATGGCTAAGGCTTTGTGGGACAAGTTAGGGACTTTGTACCAATCTAAGTCTCTGGTGAATAAATTGTTCCTATAGAAACATTTGTATAACCTAAGGTGAAAGACGAAGACTCAGTGACAGAGCATCTGAATGCATTTAATACTGTGGTAAGTTAGTTATTATCTGTTGATATTAAAATTTCATATGAAGCTAAGTGCATTAGTTTGTTGTGTTCTCTACCAGATTTGTGGGATAGTCTGGTTATTGCAATAGGTAGCAATGAAACTACCTTTCAGTTTGATGAAATAGTCTCATCCTTGCTGATGGAGGAGATGAGACGGAAAAATATGGAGAGTCAGAATGGTGATGCCTTGTCTGTATGAGCAAAACCCAAAACAGAAACAAAAATAAGTCATCGAGTGGGAGATCTAAATCTCCAGGAAAACCTATAAAGGTGGTGTGCTGGAAATGCAAAAAGGATGGGCACTATGAAAGGGACTGTAAATATAAAGCTCCTAACAAAGGAAAGGGATCTGATGATGCTCCTTCTCCAGAGGTGAAAACCACCTCAGATGAAGGTGGGGATGTGTGCTTAGCTTCTTCAAGTACACATGTAAATCATGAGGCATGGTTGATTGACTTAGGTGCATCCTTTCACTTCACTCCCCATAGTGAGTGGTTATGCGAGTATGAGAAATATGATTGTGGTGATGTCTTCTTAAGGGATGATAGGAAGGCTAGAATCATTGGTCGCGGAAAAGTAAAGTTGAAGTTGCAAGGTGGAAGGGTTAGAACACTTCCAGGTGTTCTACATATTCCTACATTGGCCAGAAATCTGATTTTTGTAAGCAAGCTGGATGATGCAGGTGTAAAAACAGTGTTCGAGAAGGATACCTGCAAGATGGTTCGGGGGGAACTGGTATTGATGTGAGGAGTTCGAGTTGGAACTCTGTACAAGCTGTAAGGTAGTAATTTTGTTGATGGGTGAAACATTTTTGTGGTTCCTGAAAGTGGAGCAAAAAATCTAGTGGTCTCTGGAAAGAAGACCATGTTGTGGCATCAAAGGCTTGGACATATTGGAGAGAAGGCCCTTCGAATACTTCATGGTAAATATATGGTAGAAGGTATGAGTAATAGTTCTCTGGATTTTTATTTCTGTGAAATTTGTGTATATGGTATTAGAGCCTAGATCAACCTGAGGCTGAAGGGAGGCAATATAAGGATAATCACAAACCAAGCTTAACCTGGTAGCTAGCCCTACCAGGTCCAGAGAAGGCTCTCTCCTTGTCAATCTCAGTTGAGATGACTGAATTAAATATGGATTTTAGGCTGGGTATAGTAGCTCTAGGGTTTTTTGGTTGAATTTGTTTTGGGTCGAAACAACAAGAGAAAGGATGATTTGGACTATGGAATCAATGTCAGTTTCTGCCGGCAAACCTGAGGAAAATTAAGTGCTATGTTCAGCCAAGTGAAGATTGTAAATGTGGGAAGTATGAGGGAGAAAGCCTGCTGCCCTACAGGTATCAGAAAAAGGATGAATCTACAAAAGCAACTTTAGATGAAAGAGAGTCACGAGGTTGCTCAACAGAGCATCTAGCCAAGGATTAATTCTGCAAAGACAACCATTACAACTAACAGTAGAATCATCAGGAAAGGAGCATCATTATGGATGAATTCCAAAAATATCACTTAGATAATGTTGTAAGAAGGTAGGAAAAACATAATTTGTAAATGAATTACAGGAAAAACATACTAAACATGAGCACCATGATGAATCCCAGATCCAAAGGGCAAAAGACTACTTTATTAAAATGATATTCAGGAAAAAATTTACACAAAGCCAAGACAGCCTCTCTGTTGCCAAAATTGAACCTATACACTATGAAATTCATAAAATATATACATTTTCTCATCCTTGTACTAAGGGAATTGAGCTCAACCATCTTCTTCAAAATAGAATCAGTTACATTAAACTTGGACCGAATTTTTTGAAAATAGGTGTTGAATATGAACTCGTATCTCCTAAACCATAGCATCTGTTACAAAAATGAAAGAGGTGTTTGTAGATAAGGTCATCTTGGAAAATAACCTCTCTCAAATTTTGGAAATTCATTTCCAATGGCTCGTAATCGGTGCCACAAAATCATCTCTAAAACAGAAAATCATTAAAAATTTAAATCTGTGAAAATGAGCTGTAAAGATCTAGTCACATATCCAAATTCACGACACCTATGAATAAAATGAAAGAGGTTTTTGTTATATGGCTCATTTTTAACAAAAATTTCCTTGGGTGTTTCAAAATTAATTTCCATCTGTTGTAAAATGGCACCGCACTAAAATGACTAAAACAGTAAAATAAATGAAAATTTTGCTTTGATTTAATGTAGGCTCCAAATATCACTGTATATCTCCGACATAGTATCACCTGTGCATAAACTGAAGGAGGTTTTTGTTATTTGGTATGTGGTGGACGAAAACCTCTTTCACTTTTTTAAAATTCCTATCCAAACTTATTTTGTAGTAAACTTTCACTGTGTGCAGTAACTGACCTCAAAACATGCATAACCAAGAATCAATCATTCATTTCGATCATATCTTATGATCCAGAAACTGGTTACAGGAGTGTGATATATCATTGGAAAGATTTCATGTTGATCCCTAGTGATAGGCTATGAAGACTAGAACTAACATATGGGAGGCAGAATCGGGTTAGTTCCCCCTTTGGTGGTAAGAGGGAAAAACATATATTAGAACTTGTGCACAGTGATGTGTTTGGAACTGTGAAGGTTCCATCACTGGGTAAGTTTGTGTACTATGTATCATTTATAGATGACTTCTCGAGGAATACATGGATATATTTCCTTAATAAGAAATCTAAAGTCTTTAATAGGTTTAAATAATTTAAGGCTCTGGTGGAAAACCAGATAGAGAAGAAGATAAAGGTGTTGAGGACAGATAACGGTGGAGAGTTTTGCAGCAAGGAATTTGAAGAATTATGTAAGAAGTGTGGTATAGCATGGTAGAAGACTACTCCATATAAATGTGAGAAAAATGGAGTTGCAGAAAGAATCAACAATAAGTTGATGGAAAGGGCAAGAAGCATGCTTAGTGGTGCTAGGTTAGGACAAGAATTCTGGGCAGAGGCGGTGGAGACAACATGTTACCTGGTCAATAGATCACCTTCATCAGTGTTGGAGGATAATACTCCACAAGAGGTATGGACTGGTAAGAAACCCTCTCTTTCACATCTAAAGGTAATTGGATGTGATGCATATGTACATGTTCCAAAGGAGAAAAAGAACCAAGTTGGATATTAAATCCGAAAAGTGCATCTTTAATGGGTATAAGGATGGTTTAAAGGGTTATAAGCTTTGGAACCCAATAACAAGGAAGGTTGCGTACAAATGAGATGTGGTGTTCAGAGAGGTGAAATATGTAATTAAACATGAAGTCCAACCAGAGGAACTTGAGAACATAGAGTTTGAGAGTAAGGAGGAAGAATGAAACTCTACAACAGAGGAGGAATCAAAAGATGAAGAGCCACAAACTCCAGGTGTGAGAAGATCAGTTCGAGAAAGAAGGCAGACGAAAAGGTATATTCCATCTACTTTATGTTCAATTTTTTCTTTATCTATTACTAATGATGATCCCAAAAATATGAAGGAAGCAGTAGATTCAAAGGATGGCAAACTCTGGAAAGAGGCCATGGTTGATGAAATGGCATCTTTGCACAAAAATGAGGCTTGGGATCTAGTGGAGTTGTCGGCTGGAAGGAAACCCATTGGCAAAAAATGGGTGTTCAAGAAGAAGAAAAATGCAGAAGGAAAGGTGGAGAAATACAAAGCTCATTTGGTAGCAAAAGGTTATTCCCAGGTGCCAGGAATTGATTTTGGTGATATTTTTTCTCCTGTTTCCAAGGTAGCTTCTATTAGATTACTTTTATCTGTTGTTGCTGCTTTTGATTTTGAGGTAGAACAGATGGATGTGAAGACAACATTTCTTCATGAGGATCTGGAAGAGGAGATCTACATGAAGCAACCTGAAGGTTTTGCGGTGAAGGGTAAGAAAGAAATGGTATGCAAGTTAAAGAAGTCTCTGTATGGGTTAAAACATACACCAAGGATGTGGTATCAAAGATTTGATACATTTATACGGGGACTTGGCTTCACTAGAAGCAAAGCAGATCATTGTGTGTATTTTAAACTAATTGGTGACCATGTTATTTATTTGGTCTTGTATGTGGATGATATGTTTCTAGTTGGAAATGACAAAGAAATTATCGAGGATTTGAAGACCCAATTGTCCTCCAAATTCGACATGAAAAATCTTAGTACTGCAAACTATATTTTGGGCATGGAAATTAAAAGAGACCAGGAAAAGAGGAAGCTCTGGTTAAACCATAGGAAGTATGTCGAGACAATACTGCAGAGGTTTAATATGCAGGATAGCACACCGGTGAAGGTTCCTATTCCTATGGGTGTGAGGTTATCTTATGAATAGTGTCCCAAGACACAAGAAGAGGAAGAGGACATCTCCCGTGTTCCATATGCAAGTGTTGTTGGTAGCTTGATGTATACAATGGTCTATACTAGGCTAGACATTGCACATGCAGTGGGAGTATTGAGCAGGTTTATGTCAAAACCAGGGAAGGAGCAGTGGACAACAGTGAAGAAGATTTTCAGGTATTTGAGTGGCACTAGTGATTATGGTTTGTGCTACCAAGGAAGACCAGGATTGGACAGAGTGTTGGTTATCCGTGGCTTTGTTGATGCAAACTGGGCTGGAGATCTGGATCAAAGAAGATCTACAAGTGGGTATGTGTTTAACCTATTTGGAGGTGGATTCAGTTGGATGAGTAAGAAACAATCTGTAGTGGCACTATCTACTATAGAACTAGAATACATGGTAGCCACTCATGCAAGCAAGGAAGAAATTTGGTTGCAGAGATTGTGTTCAAGTATGGGTTTAGTAGAGCTATAAGGATAAACTATTACAGCCAAAGTGCAATTTTCTTGGCAAAGAACCCTGCATATCATTCAAAGACAAAGCACATTGATGTCCAATATCACTTTCTGAGGGATATGATAGAAGAAAAAAAGGTGTTGCTGGTAAAGGCGGACACTTTGAAGAATATTGCAGATGCATTGACAAAATCTGTGAGCTTTTAGAAGTTATCTTGGTGTAGAGAAACAATGGGCATTGTAGGGCTGGATAAATGAGTAAGCTCTCTTGTGGCCCCCTTTGGAAAGAAAACAACACGTGGGAGAATGTTGGGTTGTGTTATATTCTTTCCACGACTAGCCAACGTAGTTAACTAGGGGGGTTAGAGGGGGGGCAGAGCCCCCCCTTCGTTATGCTGATTGCGTAGTGGGGGGGTCACAGGGGGTTTGAGGGGTGCAGGTAACCCCCTTCTATGGGGTTCAGGGCAACGACCTGGAAAATTTTGTTTTTTGGACCCTATATTACATTGGGTGGACCTACCTATGGTTTTGTTTATGATTTTTGCACATGGTTTTGGAGGTGATGGTTTTCGGTCCATGGTTTTGGACGCGATGGTTTTTGGTCCATGGTATTGGATGCTTCGACATGTATAAATATGTATTGTAGCATTGAAAGGAATATAATGAGAAATCAAGCTAGTAGTCCCGGTTTTGGGATCCAAAGGAAAAATTGTGTATATTTGTTTTATGTGTTATGCTCTTGCATTGTGTATTTTCTGTGTTTTAGAATTGTATGCAGGTAATTTCTGTACGGGGTTAAAACCTACATTAGTGATATCATATCGATTTACTCTTTATCAATTTTTCTGTGCATGTCCCTAATGAGTTCAGGGTATAAGGAGTTGGGATTCAAACTACTTTAGCCCTTAAAAGACCATCCTTGTCGACCTTGAAAACCTCCCATGATAGAAGAGAAGAAAGACAAGGGATAAGAAGATCATATTAAACTATTTCTCTAAGAATCCCTTAAGTGAAAAAGGAATGAGATGATGGATGCTTTTTCCCATATCCTTCGATGGATGCCAATAGGTGACGCATATTCATCAAGTGGCCACTATGGAGGTGCCACCCCATTTAAGGTACAAGTTAAATTTTAGATTCCTATATTTTTAGGTCAAATAGATGAAAGTGCTCAAGACAAATGGTTACATCTACTAGAAGGGTGTTTTTCAATAAATAAAATATTACATTTGCACTCATTTAGGGAAACCCTCGTGTCAAGGACTGGTGGGAAACCTACTATGAGAAAAGGACCATAGAGGAGTCTACACTATTTTTAGTTGCACCCACTTGGGACTGTTTTAATGATGTTATTATGGAACAATATTACCATGTTGGAATTTACGAAGACTAGTACATGAGATGGACCACACTATGGCATGCAAGGGATCAAGAAGTGCTAGAGTTCACAAATATATTTCATACCTTGCACACCAATATGTATATCAAAAACTTTGAGTGATATCTAGTGCTCAAGTACTATGGTTGTCCACACATATACATCTAGAAAAAAATGGAGTTCATGGATATCTCCTCACTTGGTGCAACATATCAATATATTGTCAAAATCGAGTAAAATTTTAAACCGAAGAAGCGAGACATTGGATCTATTAATCCTTCATATCAAAATCAGGGCAGGGGAATCCCCAAATCATAGAAAAAAGGATATAACTAAGGTGGAACACCCTGTTAGAGTTGGTCTTGTCAGTGCTCCGTCAGAGATCAAAGCTCTTTCTGCATTTCATTTTTAGGTGTCTCGCTCCATTCACTCAGCTGCATTCCACTAGGGGCATGCCATAACCTGATGGAAGGACCTTGTCTTGTACCTGCTGGCTCAGGTCTTTTCATCATTGTGTAGTAAAGTCCATGACAGTCAATGTTTGATATTTTAGTGGACGAGAGTCATTTCGGTCATTAAGTCTAGGGATTAGTCATTAGGTCTTCAAACAATGTCCAATAAAGCCAGCAAGGCTAGAGGGAGGCTCTTATGAAGTTGTGATTCAAAGACTTTCATCGTCATGTTGATAGAATACGACTATTCTTAAAAACTCTGTTTTGAAGAAAAGTCAACAATTTGTCATTTGTAAAAATTTTCAAAAGTTTCTCAGTGGATTTCTCCAAGTGCAGCCCTGGTCTCCTTAGCCAAATTCCATGTCGGCTAACCCTGCAAAAAATCGCCAAAATTTTTCATCATTTTAGTCAAAGAAATCAAAAGGAAGTATGAAAAGCAGAGTTGTATTAATTATGAAAAAGTGTCAAAGTGAAAACATTATAAAATGGGTTTTGGAGGAAGAAAAAATCAAATCCAACTCTTGCAACATATTTCTCCAAGTTATATAAATCATTTGTGTCAAGTTACATTCAAGAAATCTTATTGCAAAGTCGAATTTGGAGGTTGGAGAGCAAACTGCCGTTTGGAAAGGCCGTGACTGTGTTAAGAATTGGAGCGCGGGGCACAGGTGAAGTAGCGCAGTGCACATAGAGTGTGTGGCGCATTGGGAATATCTGCCCAGTGTTAATTTGAATGGGCAGGATGCACACAGAGAGCGTGGATCACTGGGTTCTTGGCGCGGTGCATATACACAGAAGCCCGATTTTGCTCAGAATTTGCAACCAATCGCCTTCAATCCCTTGAATTTTCCAGGTGAGGTCAATCTTTTAGTGTTTCATCCATTTTTATGTTAGTATGATGATAGTAAATGGCAGCTTATGGCTGCACAAAAACTCTTAAACCATACCACTTAAAATCATCAAAGCAAATGTTGTTAGGGTTACAAAGTCATTGTGTTGGTGCCAAGGTTCTTCCCCCATTTCATTTTTCCTTCTTGCTGTCATTCCCTTCTTCCCTATTCCACTTTTTCCATTTCTCCCTATCCTAAAATGCTACTAAAATTCTATTCCCTATCCCCTCCGCACATTTTTCAAAGGTAAAACCCCAAACCCTACCCCATATAAATTTTCCTAACACCCCAAACCCTACCCTCTATAAAATCTCCTAAACTCCCTACTCCCTAAATAAAATTCCTCCTCATAGTCCCTAATCCCTTCATATTATTCCCCTTCCCAACAATCCCTCGTTTCATTTTCCCCTTGGTGGAAAATTTCAACACATCAAAAAGAGTTGTTCAAGCACAGTTCATACACAACAGTCATCTTGTCTTCAGGGTATTTTGTATAGCAGTCATGGCATCTGAGCATTCATCGGACTATGAGGTGGAAACCCAAAGTGACTCTCCCTTGGAAGAACAGGCACCTTGGAGGCCTCATAAAAGTGGCAGACATGTGAGAGAGGAACCGACCACCCTTACAGAATTGCAGGCCTGTCCTCTTGTTATGTCATTTTTTCAGCATCAGTCATGTTATGAGTTTTGTCAAAAGGTAGCTAGTGTCCAATTTCATCATGAGTTGGCTCGTCCTTTTGTGCTACACTTGCACGGAGATCAAGCTATCTTGGCTGGTGTCACCTTCATACTTACACCAGAATCTGTCTCATTAGCAACCGGTATACTGAACATTGGTGAACCATGGCACAAGAAACAGAAGATTGACCGGCAGCATTATGAGCCATACATCAAAACCAGTTTCTTAAGGCATCTCAAGAGAGTGTTCCTGTTACGATATCTAAAGGATGAATATGCCCCACTAATGAGATTGATCATGAAATATTTCATCTATGAGGGACGATTCTCTCATCTTTATGCTTACCACAATAGGTTGCTCATGCATTTCACCAAGGTACGGATGATGAACATTCTGTATTTCATTTGCCGGAACATAGAGAGGACGACCACCTTTATACAACACAAAACACCTCAGCAGCAACTTAACAATGTCTATCATTTTGCTCTTATCAAGATTTTGGTGGTTCATCAGCTTGGATTGCAGGGCATCACTTGGGATGATTTCATTTCACGTGATTTCTTCAGAGCTTCACGGGGAGTATCAGAGGTTAAGCATGAGGGTGAACCTTCTCATCGGTATGAGCACCATGAGATTGCTAGTGTGTTGGTTTTCATCACATATCAGAAGGGCACCAGAGGTTTGTTCACAGCGGCAAAGCGAGTGTTATCTCCACCTGGGGTGGAAGGGGCCTGGCTTCCTCCATCAGCATCATAGGAACAGGACAAAGGCAAGGAGCCAATGCAGGATGCGGGGCCTTCAGGTGAGCCATTAGGTGAATGAGAGACCGAATTCGTTCTCCTTCATGATGATGATATATATATGGATCTGCCAAGTGTACAGCTTAAAGAGATCATCCAGGAACAACAAGCAGAGATTCAAGCCTTGTCCCTTGATTTGGAAAGAGAAAAATGGAACATGAAATATCTAGAGTAGAGGAACAAACAGCTTGAGGATTAGCAAGCGATCATGGAGCTACAAAACATTCGCGAGAATCGCCAAGCTGCGCAAAGGAGAAGAGTTGAGCTCACTTCATTGGAGCAAGAGATTAATGAGGATTGGGAGGCCAATCTCAAGAGAGTTAACATGCACTTAGAGAGGCTTCTAGACAAGGCTGACAAGGACCATGCATTTTTGAGACACATGGCTTTCCACTACATGGCGCAAAACAAAGTGTGCAAGGCCCGAATCAGGAATTTGAAAGCGAAATTGAGGAAGGCAATCAAGAAGCAAAAGAGGCAAAGGGAGCTCGATCGACTTCAAATATTGGCTGAGGCCTCTTTAGCCCAGCATAACACTTGATAAGGAAGCTCCAGCCCAAATTTCAAAGAAATTTGGGGCAGTTTTAGTGTTTTTGGAAATTTTTGTGCAAAAAACAAGGTTTTTCTCCCTGTGCGCTGCGCCACCTGGCACACGCTTACAATAGGAAGCTCCAAATGAGAAAATTTTTGCATTTTTGGATTTTCCATGGAAAATCATGACTGTTGGTGCATGGCCAAGAATTTTGGGCCAATTTTGAGTCCTCAGGAGGTCAAAAACACCCAAAAAATGACCTCTTTGCCCCTATTTTGACACACAGGAAGCAGTCTTGGGAGATTGAGGTTTTGGAGGGGAAAATCGGCACCAAATTCAGAAATTTCACTTGGGTTGGCAAGTAGATAGGCAGGGCTTTCCAACAAGCACACTTGGGCTCAATTTTGACTTCGGAAAGTGCCTCAAAACTAGCTTCAAATTGTCTTGATGCATATAGTTTTTGGCGCGACGCACAGAGACCCAAAGGCCAAAATAACTCCCACTTTGCTAAATTTTGATTCGCAATTTTCTCCAAGTGGGCCCACTCATTTACAATGAATTTTTCCTGACATCAAAGGCAAAGTTTAAAAATCATTTTTGGCTTCTATCCAAGTGGCCAAATGAAGGCGAACAACCACCCACAAACTTTGCGCTCATATTTGCTTTTTTCTAATTGGTCCTCATAGAAAATTGAATGTAACTGCTGATGGTTGGCTCTTCACTTCCTGGGTTGATCGAAATTCTCATGGAAAAGCTTATTTATTGTATTGAGAGTCATTTTGTAAAGGGTTGGAATTTCTGGGAAACTATGGGAGAGAAACCCAGTCACTCACTGTACATTTTGACAGAGAATTAATGAAAGGTTGCAGCTCTGGTTCATGAGATTCCTATGGCATGAGTTTAGCAAATTTATCTTCTTTATGTTTCATATTTTCATTTATATTCATTTCTAGTGAAAGCTTTCTAAGTAAAAAGGTAGAATTTAGTGTGCTGCTCTGCCTTGGGATAGTTTTCACGTTCTATGTTTTCTTCTGTTGAAAAGGATTCATGTATTTATGCCCTTTTCACACTCTTAAACAATCTCTCCACTTCATGTTATTTCGAATCTAATTGCTAGACTTTCCGCCTGTCTTGCCTCACGAAATAATCTGCGTCTTTGAGTTAAATTCTTTTCTCATGCTGTTCCTTGGTCCCACACATCCCAGAAAACTCAGTCATTTGTCAAAATACCTCTATCACATCCATTTACCTAGCCTAAAATCAGTATTCATTTTTGAGTCATCTCAGACCCTATTGTTTATTTTCCTGAGTGTGACCTGGAGAGAGCCCTCTCCTGTTCTGGTAGGGCTAGCTACCAGACTGAGCGTGGTTTGTGGTTACCCTGAATGTTGCCTTCCTTCAGCCTAAGGCAAGATTTAGGCTCTAACATAGTGGCGACCATACTGGGGAAGAAATTACTTTTTTGTTAGTCTTCTCCGTTGTGTAAACGGCATGCTTAACCTACGAACACCCCATACTTCTGATAATTCTAAGCTTCCGGATGATAAGTTTAGGATTTGATAGGCTGAGTAAGTTGTTCATGTCCTTCTGATTTTTTCGAAAATAGCACGCTGGCTTCGAGACGATATACCAGAGCCAATCCAGATCCGGATCCTCGTCATATCTACGAAAACACCAATTTGATTCCAAGACGCCTTCGTCAAGAGAGCTCTATAACTCCCGTGTTCAAATCCCATTCATGTCCTGACATTTTTGAGTATCTTAAAGAGCTTGAGTTTGATGAACGGTTTTAAATATCATTGTTCGAGACCAAATCCGAAAGGGTTGTTGACTATACTGTCCCCAATCCACAGTTTCTTGTAGACCTAGAAACTGAAAGGGCTAACCGGTCCATTGATAATTATATTGCGACACAGCTTCAAACTCAAATTGTTAATTCCCTACAAATTGCACACACCCATCCAACACCTCCAAGACCAAACCCACCAAGAGTGATGGCTGCCCGTTTTGCACCTCTTGTGCTGCCTCAAGTTCTAGATGATATTCCCATAGATTATCAAAGCAAAATCCCTTTGTTTGATAGTGCCCCTCACAGCGTTACCGCTCAGCAACATGTGGACAGAATGGTAGATTTCTATGACCTTCATGAGATCGATGCAGAAAATGTAGCAATGAGACTCTTTGTACAGACATTTGCAGGTGAAGTTAGGAAATAGTTCAGAGGTTTACCGACTGCACGTATCGCTACCTTGGCCGAACTGCAAAGACAATTTTTAGACCGTTGGGAAGTAAAAAAGAATCCTCTTCAAATTCTTGCTAAGTACGAGCAGATCAAATGAAACATTGGTGAGTCGGTCCAAGACTACTGTATTAGATTCAATTCCGTCTATAATGAAATTCCTGATCATCTAAGGCCTCCTGTGGGACTAGCCATGATGAAATTCCCGGATGGTTTTGATGATGACATGGCTTATCAACTAAGAGAAAGAGAGCCGGCCACAATGGAAGACATGCAGAAAATCGCGGTCAGCGTTGAAGCAAATCTATTGTCCAAAAGAGCTAGAGCGAAAGCAGAAAAGAAGGTCACAGTCAAGGAAGAGTCTTCCTCGATGGATCAATTATTCAAGAAGGTAGATCAGATGCTTGAAAGGGTGAAACTCGACAAACCTAAGCCACAAGTTAGAAATCCTAACATCCGTGGCCAGTAGCAGCCACAATTATAAGGCAGAGAGATCAACAAGCCCAAGATCAAATAGCACAGCAGCCAGTACAGACACCTCTTCAGCAAAATTTTGTGAATGGACCGGACTATGATGAGGAAGGGAAGGTAATAGGGGAAGAGAACCACTTCTTTACTCCTGATGATTTGCCTACTTACATTACTGAAGAGGAGGAGTATGCGGAAAGTTCAGCTGCACACAAAGACGCAGATTTCATTCTAGCAAGTGACACAGTTTTGGAAGAAGAATCAAAGGAGTATCAAAGAGGCTATATGAATGCTCTGTCCGCTCAGTAGTGGAAATATTCACTTAGAAACAAAGATGTGCAGTTAACCCATTTCAGAAGAGGAAGGAAGTTTCGGCATCAAAGAATGATTTATCAGTTGCACAAAAGAAAGGCAAAGAGGCACTTGGACCTGACAGCAGCAATTCACCATCAGCAAAAAAGTCAAATCAGCAAATTGTATCGAGAGAAAAGGAAAGGAAAGAAGTCCCGGTCAAAAAGGTAGAAAAGACTTCTGCTTTTAGTCTGGAGAATGAAATTTCTAAATTGAAGGTATCCATTCCCTTGACTGAAATAATGAAGAACAACAGTTATAGAGGGCAAGTTTCTAAGATTTTGAATTGTGATCCAATGTTTGATATGGTGAATGTCGAAGATGATCAACCCGAAATGATTTTTGGGCCAGAATTGAATGGTGACTCTCCAGATAATGATGTGCCACCTTTTTATATCAGTTTAAGATTGCATGATTTTGTGTTACAAAATGCCATGTTCGATTACTGATCTTCTCACAATCTCATGCCCAAGGCTATCATGGATAAGCTGGGTTTGGACGTCACCCGGAAATACCATGATCTCTATTCGTTTGATTCCAGCAGAGTAAGATGTATCGGGCTCATCAAAGACTTGGTTGTAAGTGTGGATCAAATCCTAGTGAAGAATATTTTGATGGATATTGTAGTAGCGGACATTCCTCCCAGGTTTGGCATGCTTCTTTTCAGGTCTTGGGCATCAAAATTGAAAGGGACATTACAACTAGATTTCTCCTATGCAACAATTCCGGTGTTTGGCTAGATGAGAAAGCTGTATCGGAAACAAAAAATGAAATACATGATTACAAGCAAGGAGAAACCCGTTAATCATCCAATTAATTATGTACATACAGATCTAGAGTCTTTTGTTTTGTATTCAGATAGTTTTAATGATGTAGATAGTCAGTTAGTTGAAGCAGAAAGCATTCCAGAAATAGTAGAAAATTTCAGAGAAGTTTTGAAGAAGGAAGGACGAGGACAACAAAACACCATTGAGAAATCAGCTGAAGATAATGGACAACAAGCAAGAAAAACAGAGCCAGCAGAATTTCGGCACTTGGAAGAAGAGGAAGAAGGTTTGTGGACCATGGATTTCGACGATGTAGTGGGAAATGATGGTGTTGGAATTGGTATTTGGGTACACAGTCCTTTCTCCACCCCGAACAAGGTGCCTAGTAATGTGCGGGTATGCTCTTACAAATTAGGTTTTGATTGTTCGAACAATGAGGCCGAGTATGAAACTCTGATTGCTGGCCTAAAGATTCTAAGAAAGATGAATGCTAAGAGAATTGCAGTATATGGTGACTCTGAATTGGTGATTAAGCAGGTCAGAGGCAAATATCAAGCAAAGCATCCTTGGATGCGGGCTTATCAGAATGCAGTCCTAGACATCTTGAAATTATTTTCAGAATATACCTTGACATGTGTGCCTCATGTTCAAAATAGAATTGTTGATGCTCTTGCTAAGGCAGCCAGTAGTTTGAATATTCCAATGAACTCCAGTAATAAATTTGAAATCCATGTCAAGCATCATCCAACTGTCCCCGACAATCAGAGGTATTGGCAAGTCTTCCAAGATGATGAGGAGATTGATGATTTTCTGCAAAACAAAGGTAAGTTCAAAGAGACCTCAATTGATGAAGAAAATGATGATGGCAAAGATGAGGTGCAGATCAATCAAATGGATGTATTGCAGCTGAAGGATAACATCATCCCTAAAGGCTTGATACCTTTAGAATAACTCTTTGATCAAGATGACGTAGCCCGCAAAACAACAGAGAAGTGTGTTGAAGAGGTCAATATCGGAACAGCTGCTAATCCTAAAATGGTAAAATTGTCTAAAGCATTGCCACAAAAGATGAAAGCCAAATATATCAGTTTTTTTTCTTCATTTGCTGACATGTTTGCTTGGGACTATTTTGACTTGAAGACATACGATACCAATATCATTCAGCACACTATACCCATTAAGCCTAATCGGAAACCATTTAGACAGAAGTTGAGAAGGCTAAATCCAAAACTGTTGCCATCAATTGAAAAGGAGATAAATAGATTATACAAATCAGGAATCATCGTTCCCATCAGATTTTCGGATTGGATCTCCAATTTGGTGCCTGTGCGGAAGAAGACAAGTGAGATTCGCTTGTGCATCGATTTTAGGAATCTCAGTAAAGTTTCATTGAAAGATAACTATCCACTGCCCAAAATGGATCATATACTTCAATGAGTAGTTGGGGCATCTCGTATGTCACTACTTGATGGTTATTCTAGATATAACCAAATTGTTGTCCATGAAGATGACCAGGACAAGACAGCATTCACCACTCCATGGGGAACTTTTCATTAGCTAAAATGCCTTTTGGTTTGAAGAACGCGGGTGCCACCTTTCAACGGGTAATGGAATTGGCTTTTGCAAATGAGAAGGATGTCTTTTTGGTTGTATACCTTGATGATCTGACAGTGTTTTCCAAATCTAATGAAGAACACATGTATCATCTAAAAACTGTCTTTCAAAAGTGCAGAAAATATGGTCTATCGCTGAATCCAAAAAAGAGCTTGTTTGCTATGGAGGAGGGCAAACTACTTGGGCACATCATCTCAAAAGACGACATTCATATTGATCCAGTGCGTGTACAAGTAATTCAGCAAATCGATCTGCCCTGGAATAAGAAGGAGATTCAGTCCTTCAATGGTAAAATGAATTTTTTACGTCGCTTTGTACCGAATCTTGTTGAGCACCTAAGAGAGATCACAAACATGCTTAAGAAGGACAGCCAAGTGAAGTGGATGGAAGAGGCTGTAAAATCTTTCAATTTAGTCAAATTAGCTCTTTCCTCAGCTCTAGTTCTAATCAGCCCAGAATACACTCAAGATTTTATATTGTTTTCATTCGCTTTGAAGCATACTATGGCAGCGGTGTTGATGCAGAAAAGAGATGATCACGAAATACCAATTGCTTCCTTCAGCCGAACTATAAGAGATGCAGCCTTAAAGTACAATATCATTGAGAAGCAAGCTCTCACACTTGTGAAAGCATTGAAATATTTTTGGGTATACATTCTGCATTCTCATCTTTTGGCTTATGTTCCTAACGTTGCTGTCAAATATGTTTTAGTGCAGACCGATTCGGAAGGAAGATGAGGCAAGTGGATCGCAGCTTTGTTAGAATATGATGTGAAGATAAAGCCCACAAAGCTGGTTAAAGGAAAAGGATTAGCAAAGTTAATGGTCAAATCAAACTTGCACGCCTTAGACATAAATCTGATCACTGCTATGTCCAATGAGAATGAGGAAGGTTTGTCAATTCAGGTATCTGAAATGTTTGCTCTTTCTCTATGGTATTCAGACATCATATATGTGCTTCAAAATTTGTCACCACCACCCGGCATGACTAGAAACAAAGCTAGAACTCTCAAATTAAAGGCTTCCAAGTTTTTCATTCTAAATTCTACACTTTATTAGAAAGATCCTCGTGGTGTTCTTTTGAATTTTTTGGTGGAAGAAGAAGCAAAGCAGGTCATGGAGGATTTCCACGAAGGGGATTGTGGTGGTCACCTTTTTTGGAAAACAACTGCAAATAAAGTTCTGAGAGCAGGATACTATTGGCCAACATTGTTTGCTGATGTATATAAGGTTGTCAAGAGCTGTCATAAATGCCAGATTTTTGAAGGAAGGCAGAAATTACAGCCTTTGTCGCTTAAGCCCATTGAGGTGAGTGCCCCTTTTCAGCAATGGGGGTTGGATCTCATTGGTGAAATTCATCTCGCTTCTTCTGGTCAGCATTGATGGATTCTCACGGCAAAAGATTACTTCACGAAATGGATCGAAGCAATTCCCACCAGACAAGCTACAGATGCGGTAATTATTTCATTCCTCAAAAATAACATCTTGTCTCGCTTTGGTTGCCCGAATAAGTTAATCACTGATAACGCAGCAGCTTTCAAATCAAAAAGGATGGTAGAGTTTTGTCATAAATATCACATCATTTTGGGTCACTCAACTACCTATCATTCGCAAGGCAATGGATTGGTGGAGTCCTCTAACAAATCTTTGGTCAACATCATTAAGAAGCTGCTGGAAATCAACAAGAAGAGCTGGCATAAGAAGTTGGTCAATGCACTTTGGGCAGATCGGGTCAGTCAGAAGAAATCCATTGGTATGTCCCCCTTTGAGCTTGTGTATGGAGTTGATGCCTTGTTTCCTACCTCTCTCGCAGCCCCGGTAGTCAAACTTCTTTAAGAAGCTGTTAGTGAAGATGATCCTATGCAGAGAAGATTGAATCAAATGATCCATTTGCAGCAGACCAAAGAAGAAGTTTTCCAAAACACATCCAAGTTGCAAGATAAAATTAAGAAACTTTATGACAGAAAAGCAAAGGCGGACAAATTTCAGCTGGATGATGTAGTATTGAAGTGGGATGCAAGGAATGAGGAAAAGGGTAAGCACGGTAAATTCGAGAATCTCTGGAAAGGTCCCTTCAAGATTGCTGCATATCGGGGTCAAAATGCCTTTCTTCTGAAGGAAATGAACGGGGAATATTGTGCAGGAGGACCGATTAATGGTCAGATGCTCAAGCGGTACCACTTCTGAGTTGTTTCTACAGTTTCCATTGTCACTGTAAATACCATTTTATTTCAGTTTTGGTTTGAGTTTGTCTAGTCAGTCTTTGAGTCATTTTAAGTCCAAATTTGAGTCAGTCCGAGTCAATTTTCAGTCAATAAATGAGTTAATAGTTGCGTGTCGTTTGTCAAAATGATGACTCCATAGCCCAATGGACGAAGGCACTGTCTGCTCTCCCAAAGATCTGTCGTTCTTGGCACCTCCAAGGAGGTACCATCCCCCATTGGAGCCAATGTTAGAGTCGGTCTTGTCAGTCCTCCGTCAGAGATCAAAGCTCTTTTTGCATTTCATTTTTAGGTGTCTCGCTCCATTCACTTAGCTGCATTCCACTAGGGGCATGCCATAACTTGACGGAAGGACCTTACCATTCATTCCCCTCATGTCTTGTACCTGCTAGCTCAGGTCTTTTCATCAATGTGTATTAAAGTCCATGACAGTCAATGTTTGATATTTTAGTGGACGAGAGTCATTTCGGTCATTAAGTCTAGGGATTAATCATTAGGTCTTCAAACAATGTCCAATAAAGCCAGCAAGGCTAGAGGGAGGCTCTTATGAAGTTGTGATTCAAAGACTTTCATCGTCATGTTGATAGAATACGACTGTTCTTCAAAACTTTGTTTTGAAGAAAAGTCAACAATTTGTCATTTGTAAAAAATTTCAAAAGTTTCTCAGTGGATTTATCCAAGCGCAGCCCTGGTCTCCTTAGCCAAATTCCATGTCGGCTACCCCTGCAAAAAATCGCCAAAAAATTTCATCATCTTAGTCAAAGAAATCAAAAGGAAGTGTGAAAAGCAGAGTTGCATTAATTGTGAAAAAGTGTCAAAGTGAAAACATTATCAAATGGGTTTTGGAGGAAGAAAAAATCAAATCCAACTCTTGCAACATATTTCTCCAAGTTATATAAATCATTTGTGTCAAGTTACATTCAAGAAATCTTATTGCAAAGTCGAATTTGGAGGTTGGAGAGCAAACTGCCATTTGGAAAGGCCATGATTGTGTTAAGAATTGGAGCGCGGTGCACAGGTGGAGTAGCGCAACGCACTAGGGATATCCTCCCAGTGTTAATTTGAATGGGCGCGACCCACATAGAGAGCGCGACGCACTGGGTGCTTGGAGCAGCGCATATACACAGAAGCCCGATTTTGCTCAAAATTTGCAACCAATCGACTTCAATCTCTTGAATTTTCCAGGTGGGGTCAATCTCTCAGTGTTTCATCCATTTTTGTGTTAGTATGATGATAGTAAATGGCAGATTATGGTTGCAAAAAAACTATTAAACCCTAAGTCTTAAAATCATCAAAGAAAATGTTGTTAGGGTTACAAAGTCATTGTGTTGGTGCCAAGGTTCTTCCCCCATTTCATTTTTCCTTCTTGCCCTCATTCCCTTCTTCCCTATTCCACTTTTTCCATTTATCCCTATCCCGAAATGCTCTAAAATCATAGTCCCTATCCCCTCCGCACATTTGTCAAAGGTAAAACCACAAACCCTACCCCATATAAATTTTCCTAACACCCCAAACCCTACCCTCTATAAAATCTCCTAAACTCCCTACTCCCTAAATAAAATTCCTCCTCATAGTCCCTAATCCCTTCATATTATTCCCCTTCCTAACAGTCCCTTGTTGCATTTCCCCTTGGTGGCAGATTTCAACACATCAAAAAGAGTTGTTCAAGCACAGTTCATACACAACAATCATCTTGTCTTCAGGGTATTTTCTATAGCAGTCATGGAATCTGAGCATTCATCGGACTATGAGGTGGAAACCCAAAGTGACTCCCCCTTGGAAGAACAGGCACCCCGGAGGCCTCATAAAAGTGGCAGACATGTGAGAGAGGAACCAACCACCCTTACAGAATTGCAGGCCTGTCCTCTTGCTATGTCATGTTTTCAACATCAGTCATGTTATGAGTTTTGTCAAAAGGTAGCTAGTGTCCAAGTTCATCATGAGTTGGCTCATCTTTTTGTGTTGCACTTGCACGGAGATCAAGCTATCTTGGCTGGTGTCACCTTCACACTTACACCAGAATCTGTCTCATTAGCAACCGATATACCGAACATTGGTGAACCATGGCACAAGAAACAGAAGATTGACTGGCAACATTATGAGCCATACATCAAAACCAGTTTCTTAAGGCATCTCAAGAGAGTGTTCCCATTCCGATATCTAAAGGATGAATATGCCCCACTAATGAGATTGATCATGAAATATTTCAGTTGTGAGGGACGGTTCTCTCGTCTTTATGCTTACCACATCAGGTTGCTCATGCATTTCACCAGGGTGCGGATGATGAACATTCTGTATTTCATTTTCCGGAACATAGAGAGGATGACCACCTTTATACAGCGCAAAACACCTTAGCAACAACTTAACAGTGTCTATCATTTTGCTCTTATCAAGATTTTGGTTGTTCATCAGCTTGGATTGCAGGGCATCACTTGGGATGATTTCATTTCGCATGACTTCTTTAGAGCTTCACGGGGAGTATCAGAGGTTAAGCATGAGGGTGAACCTTCTCATCGGTATGAGCGCCATGAGATTGCTAGTGTGCCGGTTTTCATCACATATCAGAAGGGCACCAGACGTTTTTTCATAGCGGCAAAGTGAGTGTTATCTCCACTTGGGGTGGAAGGGGCCTCGCTTCCTCCATCAGCATCATAGGAACAGGACAAAGGCAAGGAGCCAATACAGGATCAAGGAGCCAATACAGGATGAGGGGCCTTCAGGTGAGCCATCAGGTGAATGAGAGACTGAATTCGTTCTCCTTCACGATGATGATACAAATATGGATCCGCCAAGTGCACAGCTTAAAGAGATCATCCAAGAATAGCAAGTAGAGATTCAAGCCTTGTCCCTTGATTTGGAAAGAGCCAAATGGAACATGAAATATCTGGAGCAAAGGAACAAATAGCCTGAGGATCAGCAAGCAATCATGGATCTACAAAACATTCGCGAGAATTGCCAAGCCGCACAAAAGAGAAGAGTTGAGCTCACGTCATTAGAGCAAGAGATTAATGAGGATCAGGAGGCCAATCTCAAGAGAGTTAACATGCACTTAGAGAGGCTGCTGGACAAGGCTAACAAGGACCATGCATTGTTGAGACACATGGATTTCCACTACATGGCGCGAAACAAAGTGTGGAAGGCCCGAATTAGGAATTTGAAGGCGAAATTGAGGAAGGCAATCAAGAAGCAAAAGAGGCAAAGGGAGCTCGATCGACTTTATATATTGGCCGAGGCCTCTTTAGCCCAGCATAACACTTGATAAGGAAGCTCCAGTCCAAATTTCAAAGAAATTTGGGGCAGTTTTGGTGTTTTTGGAAATTTTTGTGCAAAAAACAGGGTTTTTCTCCCTGTGCGACGCCACCTGGCGTGTGCTTACAATAGGAAGCTCCAAATGACAAAAGGTTTGCATTTTTGGATTTTCCATGGAAAATCATGAATTTTGGTGCATGTCCAAGAATTTTGGGCCAATTTTGAGTCCTTGGGAGGTCAAAAACACCCAAAAAATGACCTCTTTGCCCCTATTTTGACACACAGGAAGCAGTGTTGGGAGATTGAGGTTTTGGAGGGGAAAATGGGCACCAAATTCAGAAATTCCACTTGGGTTGGAAATTATACAGGCAGGGCTTTCCAACAAGCACACTTGGGCTCAATTTGGACTTCGTCAAGTGCCTCAAAACCAGATCCAAAGTGGCACGACACATACAGTTTTTGGCGCGGCGCACAGAGACCTAAAGGCCAAAATTGCTCCCGCTTCGCAAAATTTCGACTTGCAATTTTCTCCAAGTAGGCCCACTCATTTACAATACATTTTTCCCGGCATCAAAGGCAAAGTTTAAAAATCATTTTTGGCTTCTATCCAAGTGGCCAAATGAAGGCGAACAGCCACCCACAAAATTTGCGCTCATATTTTCTTTTTTCTAATTGGTCCTCATAGAAAATTGAATGTAACTGTTGATCGTTGGCTCTTCACTTCCTGGGTTGATCAAACTTCTCATTGCAAAGCTTATTTATTGTATTGAGAATCATTTTGTAAAGGGTTGGAATTTCTGGGAAACTATGGGAGAGAAACCCAATCACTCACTGTACATTTTGACAGAGAATTAATGAAAGATTGCAGCTCTTGTTCATGAGATTCCTGTGGCATGAGTTTAGAAAATGTATCTTCTTTATGTTTCATATGTATTTCGTTATGTTTCATATTTTCATTCATATTCATTTCCAGTGAAAGATTTCTAAGTAAAAAGGTAGAACTCAATGTGCTGCTCTACCTTGGGATAGTTTTCACGTTCTATGTTTTCTTCTGTTGAAAAGGATTCATGTATTTATGCCCCTTTTCACACTCTTAAACAATCTCTCCACTTCATGTTATTTCGAATCTAATTGCTAGACTTTCCGCCTGTCTTGCCTCACAAAATATTATGCTTCTATGAGTTAAATTCTCTACTAATGATGTTCCTTGGTCCCACACATCCCAGAAAACTCAGTCATTTGTCAAAATACCTCTATCACATCCATTTACCTAGCCTAAAATCAGTATTCATTTTTGAGTCATCTCAGACCCTATTGTTTATTTTCCCGAGTGTGACTCGGAGAGAGCCCTCTCCTGTTTTGGTAGGGCTAGCTACTAGACTGAGCGTGGTTTGTAGTTACCTTGAATGTTGCCTTCCTTCAGTCTAAGGCAAGATTTAGGCTCTAACACACCCTAGGAAAACCCATCTAAGCCACAAAAAATAAAGGTAATGGGAAGATGAAGAAATACATGGGAAAGTGGTGTGAGTTCCACAAGAGCCCCACTCATAACGCTAATGAATGTTTCACAAGATAGTCATTGGTGGTCGAGCGAAAAGCCTAAGAGTCAGACACATGTTCTGAATCTAAACCAGACCTAAACAAGTGGAAAGAAATAATTTATGCAGAACCCATTGCCACCACCAAGGTCCAACAAAGTGAGCCTAAAGATATAGAAAAAGGTGAGTGCCTTTATCACTCACAAATGTGGGTGAAGGGTGCTTAGATTAGAGAAACTTTGAGGTCTAAAATGGCCTCCTAAGGAATATTATAAAATAATAGTGGAAATAATAAAATAATATTAGATTACATCATTAAATTTTAGAGGGAAAAAGAAAAAACTACTTTTCAACACATACTGTCCACTATCTAACTATGGTTTTACTCAAATTTTGAGTAGGAGAACTTATTGGATGAAAAATTTAATTCCTCATCCAAGGAGTACCCATGTTGCATACTTTTGGTGGACCCCGCTACATGAAAAATGAGAAAAACATGAAAAAATGTGATTGCAATCACATTTTTCATGTATTTCTCTTTTTTCATGTAGCAGGGTCCACCAAAAATATGCAACATGGGTACTCCTTGGATGAGGAATTAAATTTTTCATCCAATGAGTGCTCCTATTCAAAATTTGAGTAAAACCATCAGGAGATAAGTTGAAAATATGAGTTGACATCATCCAAAAATTATGAATCATCCACCATGGTTGACATCATCATCTTGAATCCTATTGGTTCTTATAAAGTTGATTTTGATTATACATTTTTGTTTTGAGGTCCATTTTTACCTCAATTTTTTTTTAATGATTGTGTTTCATTCTCAATAGTGGGAGTAAAAAGAACCTTATGTCAGTAGAGGTTGTTAAGTGGTTGGGCCTATTGAGAACACCACACCCATATCCATACACCATCAGGTGGCTTCATCAAGGGTTAACTAACAATGTTTCCTACCTTACAACATCAAATCTTTCAAGGACAAGGTATTTATGATGTTGCTCCCCTTGAATTTTGTAATGTTATATTAGGTCGACCATACTTGTGGAAGTGACATGCTATATATGAGTCTAAGAATTGTATTGTTATTATTACTTTGGGAAGGCAACTATACATGATACCGAAGGAAGTCCCACCCATTGCCATTACTTTGATCTTTACTAAGTAATGTAGTAAGGTCATCTCCTCGATTGGGAAAATTGTCATCTTCCTAATTTTCTCTAAAAGTAGGGAGAATAATGTGGCCACATAGGGTTCCTCCATGAAATAGAGGCAAGTGAATAAGGCCATGGAATAATACAATGACATCTTCTCCCCATCCACTGGGTTACCTTTGCACTGTCAGGTTAATAATTCAATCAATATTACCTGTGGAGTACCTCTATCCAATGGGCCAATCTATTGCTTATCTCTCTTGGAAAATGAGGAAACCAAGTGATAGATCCAAGAGATTCTAAAAATATGGCACATCTAACCAAGTTCTAACCCTTTGGAAGCACAATTACACTCATGAAGAAGAACGATGGGACCTGGTAATTCTGCATTGATTATTGGGCGCTGGAAAAAATCATAGTTTGGAATTGGTACCTAATTCCCCTGACTGATGACCTTCCTGGGCATATCAATGGGGCCAGGTACTTTTATAATATTAATTTGAACTCTAGCTACAACCAACTCCTAATAGAACCAATTGATATGTAGAAAACTACTTTCAAGCCCAAGGAGGGTCTTTTTGAATGGTTGGCCATTCCCTTTGGTTTGACAAATTACCCAGCAACTTTCATTAGGCTAATGGATAATATATTGTAGCCTTTCACTGAATCTTTCATGGTTTAATACCTAGACGATATCCCCACCTTCAAAAAGAGTTGGGTGGAATAGTCGTAACATATTTGGTAGGTCTTTCACACTCTCTAGTAACACAAGCTATGTGCTAACTTGGAAAAATGTTCCTTTAGCATGGACAAGTTCCAATGCCTAGGCTAAGTTATTAATGAGAAAGGTGTGCATGTGGATCCATAAAATATACAAGTCATTTAGGATTGGTCAACTGTTACATGTAAATTTGTCTCCATGACACTTGATCAGTTTATGGGTCTTTTTACTATCCATGAACATGTTTGAACTAGCTCCCTCAGAAGTCAAACAACCCAAAATATTTTGAAGTAGATGAGAAATTTGGTGAAAATAGTTGTCACACCTTGTTAATTTCCACCTGCACTGATTTTTCTAGAGTTTCTCATGCATTCGCTGAAATTGACTCTAAGAACAACGTAGAATTGCGCTCGGTCTACCACTATAAACCCTCGCAGGTGAATTCAAGAAAGTAAAAATAAAAAGTACATTCTAGAAACATAGTTGGTCAAATATTTCCCAACTGAAAGCTTCCAGGTGATGACTATTCAAACTATAACCCTCAGATGATGCATCTTCATCGCTTTTCTCAAGGTATCCTAATCCCTCAATGAAGAAGTCTCATCCTCCTCTTTTAGATCTGAAACTTCCTCCTCTTGGCCTATAAAATGACTACATGGTAGAGGGATTGGAGAGGTCAAAGCTAAGAGAAGACAAAATTATGTTGTTGGTTTGAGATTGGAAATCTTGTCATCTAAGGAGGAGATTGAAGGCATTTGGGAGGGACCTCATGGCATCAAGACGAAGGTTGTAAGGTTCCTCTTAATCTTTGATTAATACAAATGAACACTTTCTCCCATTGATTTGTCTTATTGGAATTATGAATAGTTTACAATTTTTTATAATGTTTATTAAGGAAAATTCAATTCCTAATTTCCTTGATCATTAGGTTAAGCTGTTTGGATTATTATATCACATGTGCTTTTGATCCTTTTATGGTCGATGTTTTAGGTCTTATAAAGAATTGAGCTGCATCAAATCACAATAAGGGATCTTCATTGAGCATTTCGTGAAATAGGTAATAGGCTCATCCATCACTTTAATTCTTATAATTAAACAATGTTAACTTAGGGAAAGAGAGTTCAATTATATTGCTTGTTTCTATTTTCCGTTAAGGATCTAGGGAGATTGCTCTTATTTGCAAGACTGATTTCTCTGGTGTAACAAATTGGCAACTCCAATGGGGAACGTATCTGTTCTCATATTTTTCCTTAGTTTTCTTTCTGATTCTTCTGATTTATCCAGACCCAAGTCTTTATAAATCAATGACCTTTACGATCTTTGTGGTTGATTTTTCAATTTTTATTTTTATTTTTTCTTAATTTTTTTCCCCTGCATCATTTTTGTTTGCTAATAGAGCGCAATTTTGTGCCCTTTTTGCTGTAGAAATAGAGTGCATGCACTTTGTTTTTCAATATAAACCCATGCATGACTTGAGATTTTATGAAAATATAGCTTTTTCTTCAACCCGTTTCTGATTCTGTTTTTTCTGGAAGTGTCATTGTCTTTGTTTGGGTTGTGTTGTGTCTCTTCTAAAGTCAATTGATTTCTTTGTTAATGATTTTTGAGAATTAGGTATTTTTGAAAGAATTACTTAGGGTTTTTCTTGGTTGATTTGTTGATTGATCAAAACAAGATAGATTGTCCGTTTGTTTATGATATTCTTATTTTTTCTATCAAATACATCGATTAAGCCTTAGTTGTTGCTTATTTGTAGTCAAATTCATTTTGAATTGAAAATTAGGATTTCTTAAGATATAATGATTTTGTGAAGGAATTGTGGCCATTTTTGTTTGATAAAGGTATTTGTTGCTTTCATCTTCGAAATTTCTCACAATTACACTATTATTATCATTAAATCAAAGAATTCATAGGGGAAAATGTGCTTTCTCCAACTCTGTTTCTTTATTTTTGTGTGCTTGAAATTTTTGAGCGATTAGAGATAAAGAGTATGCTGGATTATTTGATGTTTAGGGAAATTTGGAAATTGGTTTGTTGACTCCATTTTCATTACATTATAATGAAATTGGTTGCTTTAGAAAATTGAAAAAGTTGTGAGGTTTTGCATTTCATTTCTCAAAAAATCAAAGAAACTCTTTCTTTTCTCCAAATAGGGTTTCATCGAATTTGAAAGTCGCTATTGCATTTTAGAGTGCATTAAAATTTCAAGTTGTGTCATAACACCACAAGTTTCACCTTCATCACCCATTGAGTAAAGAACAACTTAATAATACGACATTAATTAAAATTCATCTATAATTTTACGTTTTTTAGGGCTCTTGTCACCTAAAGTAGCTTAAGTGTAGGGCTTTGGAATAGGGAAGGAAGAAAACTTTCCAAAGCTACAAACAAACAATCGAATCTTGAGTTAGGGAGAGAAAATCAAATTATTTCCGTTTTTCTCTAGGAAGCTCTTCTTGCACATGAGTTAAGCATGAGATCGTGTCGAATCTAGTGAAGTGATCGTATCCACTTCATTGGCCTAGATATAGTGATTTTCACATATTACAATGGTAACAAAAGTTACTTGGGGTCACTTGAAAGTAAACTTGTAATAGATCATTTGGAGGAGCCTTCAAGGGGATTGAGCTTGTTACTCTACCCTTGCCTGTACATCCAATCTGCGAATATCCCCCCAAGTAAAATTGTTATATTTGGTAAAATTAGTGACTCTAATGCTAGGGCTCTACCTAAGGTGATGATAGGGGGAAGGTCCTACTATACCTAGAACAAACGTTGACTAGACTCACTTGGACTTTTTGGAGGGTAATCTTTGCTTGAGATGGTTTATAGCAGAGTTACTTGCACAAGACTATTTCATTAAGAAGGTTGTCAGGGTAACTGGCTCCAAATGCTCATTTCTATAAATCTTTTCACTTTGATCACTGCGATGTTGGATTTTATCACCAACTAGTAATTATTAAACTCTGTGAAGATTCAATTTGTATGGTTTGAAATCTTATATTTTTAGCGCTTGTTACTTTCTGTGCTATCTTTTTTACTTTTTAGAGACTTTAGGTGTAATTTAGATATTATGTAATTGATCAATTGAAAATTTTTCATTGTGGTAGAATTACCAAGACAATCACGTAGAATACTTGGGGATCCCCCTGGGTGTACACTAAATCAGTTAGAAAAGATTAAAGCTAAAAAATCTAAATCAATAGGATCCAAAAATGCAGTAGAAACTGAAACTTCTACTATTATAGACTCTGATGTAAGAGGAATTAAAGTTAATCAACCGATAACATCTACTATTTTAGGCCTTGAAGTAACAGAAATTGAATTTGATCAAACTCATAGATTAACATCACACTTAGAAGGAAATGATTTACAAATTACTGAATTTGTCCAAACTGAATCAAATATCAAAGACTTTGCAGATACAAATCCCATTTATGAACCAGATTTGATGAACCTGAGTCTAATATTTCTGAGCCTGAGACTTATACATCTACTACAACACATATTCTAGATCCTCCACATTCACCGCATATGAAACTCATTATTACTGATAGTCTCCCTCCTAGTCTCATCACCATTGAAGAACTTCTTTCATACGAAGAGGAAGAACCCATAGCTTCTACTAGTGATCCTATAGATATCTCAGAGCTTTTGTTTTGATCTCTTCACCCTAACCCTTGGTATTTTATACCCTTGGAATTTTTAGGCAAGGGATTCCACGATACACGACTCATTCTACTGTACCAGGTTTTTACTGGTCTATGATGGCTTATAGAAGTACCTCATCAGACACATCTATGTCTTCTACTTATCTAGAGTCAAAATTATATGGTGGTTTTATACCACCTAGATATCACTCTCTTGTAGGAGCTTATTCAGGATATTCTTCCTCGAACTCATCTTCAAACATGTTGAGTGGTGTAATTAACCCTACTAATGAAGGTTCGACCTTTGAACAATTTGTGAATATGATTTCTGGTAATGTTGGTAATCCACAAACCAACCCAACAAGTGGTTATTACTCGCCTGGGGGGAAAACCATCATATCCTCCAATCATAGGACAAACTTTTGGTGGATCTTACCCTACAGTTGGGGGCCAACCCCCTGCCCAAAATTACCTTAATTATGCTCAAATGCCTCAAACCAGTTTTGGTTAGCCTATTATGCTTCAACCTGCCATTGGAATGCCTTACCCTAGAATGAATACAGTCTGGAACCCTTTGTTAAATAAATAGTCAATTCCAGTTGCTTCTCAAGTGCCTTTTATCAACCCGTTCAACCTCTTGGACAACCTATATAAAAAATACCTTTTCAAGGTATACCTTTTCAAGTCCAACCAACTGTCTAGGTTAATTCATCGATACCTACCCAACAACCAATTCAACGTCCTTTCCCAAGTAATACTAAAAAATTGGTACAGTTTGCTATACCAATGATCGTTCAGAATCCAAGTTCAAGTTCACCTCAAACTCCTATTCCAGGAGTATCCTAGGTAACTGTCCCACTTATATCACAAGTTAAAATACAACCCCTTGTTCAGTCTTTACCTAAGGTATCTAGTGTTCAGTCTATTCCTACATTTCTGTCAATACCCAAAATACCTGTTGTACAACCTAACATCCCATATATCCAAGTATTGTTTCAAGGGCCACCTTTCCAAGGTTTACCCCAGAGTCAATTTATTCAAGATCCACCTTTTCAAACTCAATTTCTCCAAGGTCAACCTTTGCAAAATCAACCCTTTAAGGACAATTTGTTCAAGGTCAAATGGGTCAGAGCCTCCCTTTTCAGAGTCAACCATACCCAGGTCATACATTTCAACAACCTATACAACTGCAATATTGTATGGTTCATCCTGGATATCCAGGAGGTATGCAGATTACAACTGCTTAGGCTATCCTAGGATATCCTCGGTATCCTCCTCCCACTACAGGACTCATCCCTCAGGGTTATTAGTATCCATCTCAAGATCTCAACTGCTATTTTCGCTTCATTGCAACTGATGGGCCTCGAAAATGCCCATGTTTTCATCATGCAATATCGCCATTAATACCCGAAAACCCTAGGTCTTTAACCCGTTTCGTACCCTAATTCCATCAACTTGTTGCCAAATCACATTTTATATCTTGTGGTTGAATATCATTCGTTTTCTTAGATTTTCTATGATTAAAGATGATTATTCCATGATTTACTAATGGCAGTTTCTCTAAACTCATTTTTCACAGGTTTCCATCGTCGAGTTTCTTCACAAGCTAGTAGAGTACGGAAATGACCAATTTGGGGCTTTTGACACTTTCGACATGCTTCGGGAGAAACCGAGAGAAGTTATTGTCAAAATTAATGTTGTAATACCTTTCAATAACTGGGATTGCACCGAGGTCACTCTTGTGGGTCTCTAGAAGGAAATTCACAAAATTTCCCAAATTTGTGATAATTTTCAAACTACCCACTTCTGCCTCTATTTCTATGCAAGTGAAGGCAAATGAAGAAAATATGGCACATGAGTTTTGGTCCCAGTATATCCAATTTACTAACCCTCAAGTAGTTTTCTAAGATTCCATACAGTTTGGGAGATAGAGTTCTTTGAGGCCAATTTATATAAAATATCCAGATTTGAACTTAATAACGAAATTCAGATTTGCCTATTTGTATGCCATCCATGCGTTGATCAACATCAGCATCAACCATTAACTATTCAAAGGCCATCTATAGAAGTCAAACACGGCATGAATTTGTTTTGTTGTCCCATTTCATTTAGAATGTAGTTAATCTCACCTTCAACATGTATAAAAAGCAGAGCAGCAAGCATAGGAAGGGGAGGATTGAAGCTCTTTTGTTATTGCTCTATTGAGCTTTTTATCAATGGAAATGATTTTTGCCTTGGTTTTACATTGAAGAGGAAATTGTGTTTGCAAAAGCTATAAATGTTTGATATAGTCATCTGATTCTCTCCATTTTGCTGTAAGTTTCATACCCAGTAGTGGCAAGGGCCCACCACCACTGGGAAAATTAATTTCATAGTAAGTTTTAGTTTATTTCTATGAATTTTTCTGAGAAGAATTTAAATTTAGTTTCCAGCATTGATTGATTGTGTTAAAGAAATACCAAATTCATTTTGTTTACATTACATCATTCTAGCATTTGCGACATATTTTGTTTTGGTTTCCGAGTGAGAAAGTTTTTAGAAGATTTGATTTGGTTATATGGTAAATGAATAAATTAATCAATATTTAGAGTTGATTGGATTGCACACTCTCTACAAGTTGATCTCAAACAAAAACCCATTTCCTTAATTTCTCTTAGGCACTCTCTATTTTCAAAGCGAATCAACGATGAATGTAGTAGCCTCTGTTCACTGTGTCCTCAACTCAACACTCTGATCCTTTACTTCTGATTTAAAATGACTTTCAGAGTCTCTGCATGAGCATTCCATCTCTTGTTGCACAACAGCGTTGCCCAATCGTAGGTACAATCCCAATCCCAAGCCTAAATTGCACAACGATCATCTCAATTTCCCCATAAAAATCCGATTATAAATACTGATCTGAATTCGAGAAATACATAATGAATGTTGTGTATAAAATAAGATAATTAGAGTCACAGTGTGGAGTATAGACTAATCAATCTCTTTAAATCATTAAAACTAATCCTAAAATCCTAGAACTGGAAATCGAACTTGCTTTTATAATGATTGAATTGTTGAGATAGTTAACTCCACTTTCGATTTTCCCATTCATAACTCGCATAGCATGTGTTAAGCCTTAAGAATCGAATTTATAGAACATAATTAAGAACAATTAGATACCCGAGGATCGTTCTTTCTTTGGTTGATTGGATCAGGCAGAAGATTGCTTTTAACTTAAATTTCTATTATTTCAAAAACAGAGTATAGGTTTGAAGTGTCATAAGTTTATCAGTTTGCAGACAAGATTTCATTGGTTTGACAAGGAGAGTTGGTATTTCATTGAGTTAAGTTTTCCTTTCCTAATGATTTAATGCTAGAAGATTTTATTTTGTTAAAGTGAGGGATTGATAACAAATTTGAAGTTATTGTGTCTCTTTAATTTTAGGTATAGGATTTAGATTTGTACGTAGTTAAACAAGCAAGAGGATTGAATAGGTTTTTAGTTAGAGATTCTTCCAAGTTGTGTCCAAGAGTGAATCTTATCACAAATTTGAAGTTACCTTTGGAAAGTTTAGTTTCAAGTTTACTTGCCTTCTGAACATGCTTGAAGTAGATTAGAATTTGCAACTTTTCATTCAAGAGTAGCATAGGTAACAAAATTAGGGTTTCTTAGGGTTTTCATGAGATCTGAGTTATTTGATAAAGTGTTTTAATTGGAAGTTTTTTCTTAGCATATATCTTGTGATACAGATTGGGATTTCATTTAAGTACAAATTCATTAAGAGTTTCAAGTTAGAATTTGATTATTGATTCTGCTAGCTAGGGTTTGATGAATTGTGTGCTAGATTCAGCTAACTCATTTCATAAATGAAACCATTAGAACTCTAACCAAGAACTGAATTTAGAAAGCGCAGTAAAACTCGTGTTTATGAGCCCAGATTGACATATAGATGCAGGAGAATTAATACACCCATTAAATCTCTCAACAACAACCTTGGATTTTCCTAACCTCTCTTGGTTAACTAATGATCCACTTTTTTATTTACCATTTTGGCCAACCACTCCTACTAAGTTGCCAAGTGATATTCCTAAGTTTCAAGGTAAGTTGGTGTTATAGACATTTTTGTGCCTTACAGCTCTAAGCATGAAATGTCCATAAACTAAGGGATCCTAAGTCCCTAAAAGTGTTGTTCCAGCTCCTAAAGAAACAAGGTCAACAAATTACAACTTCTCCCAGAAGTTCTCCACCAGAAACTGCTCAGAACTAGTCAAATCAGGATCATTTCAGCTGCTCCACTAGCTAGCTGCGTTGCAAAGCACCCAAATACACTGGCTAGGTGCATTGCAATGCACTTGAATGCACTACCAGGGTGCGTTGAGCGGGAAATGACAAGTGGCAGAGTCATTCCACCAGGTGGAGAGACAATGGAAGCTTCCAGAATCTTCTCCAATGACACTTGCCTCACTGAATTCGACCAGTGATGAGTAAGAGGCTCTCAATCTCCAAGTGGAAGCAAGAATTGACAGAGAGAGGCCACTAATCAATTCATGAGCCGACTCATCCTCTTTGCATACATCTATATATGGATCCCTCACCAAGAGATCCAGAGGCTAGAATTTTGTACATTGCAGAGAATTGCTGTTGGTTTTGAGATAGATATCAGAGTATTGGGTGATTTATGCTTTGTTGGAGGTGAAGAGGGGATTCTATGCTGGGAGGTTGATGCTGGATCAGGAATCATTGGTTGTAACTCCTCCTGGATCTTCTTGTTTTATCAATAAAACTATTTGAGTTTCTCCTACATGCTTGTATATCATTGATGCTTGTTATATTTGTGTGTTTAGCTTAAATTTGATCCTAAGCTTTTTATGAACATAAATCCATGTCTTTGTGTAGTTTCCTTCTTCTGTGAACTTGCAGGAACTTGGTAACGCTGGGCAAGTAAGGGAGCAGGTAGCTGGAAGCTGTCAAAGAGGAGAGAGATTGGATCGAAGGACTAGCGCAAGACACAGGTTGGTTCATCCTATTCCTCTTCGTTTATAGTTCATAAAGGAGAATACAAGAGTAGTTTTCCCTATTTGTTTCTGAGGTCACTGTCACACTTCAGTGGGCTAGGGTCGTTCTGAATAGACACTTTTCCCGATAACAAAATGGTGACTCCGCTGGGGATCATGTCTAGTTAGTTTGTTTGTGTTTCTCTTGTTGTTCGTCTCATAATCTTAGAAGTAGCGAATCGAACTGCATTTTCCATTTACAAATGCAGAGTAGACATCTGCTACTTCAATCCATTCACTGGATCTGTTTATGATCTGAACAGCTGATGCACAAATGATCTGATTACCCTTTGTGATAGCTCTTAAACCTCTTTTAAATCAACCCTCTGATTGTGCATTACTGATTGCTTTTACTCGGCCAAAAACCATAGATTAAACTGCAAACCGTGACCCAGAACCCATATAGAATTCTCGTTTCTGCCCCAGCGCAGGTGCTGTGAAGAGTTCCCGCATTTCAGCGCAGTTCCCGAGAGGGCAACCTGCGTTGCAATCCAGTTTCTCTGTGTACCAGGTGCGTTGATCAGCTTAGCCCTGTGCAGCTGAGGTTCTTTGCTCATTTTTTCAGTTTTGCCTCTGATTTTTGCAGCTTGTGATCAGTGTGTGTGTCTGTTTAAAAGCCCCTTTTCTTTGCCTTAATTCCACCTCAGTTGTATAAAAGAAACTGTATTTGTTTTTGTGTGTTTTTTGCGTCATTTACAGTTTCCCATTGCAAAAGTAGAATAGTCATACTGTCATCCTTTGATTTAGATCTGTCGTAAGTGTCGATTTTGATCTTAGGAGAAAGTTAATTTGTTGTTGGAAGTTGATTATGCTTTTACTTTTGCCTTTGGCTTGAATTTGTGAATTTCTAGTGTCGAAACAAGTGTTTACTTCAAAATCATAAAGTGTCGTAATCGTCTCTACCTTTTGATTTCGAAAAGAAGCTTGTTTGTGTTTTTCACTTGAAAGCGAATTCAAATTTGTACAACAACTTTCTTTTTAGGCATCAATATTAAGAAAGTGAAAAACAAATACATGCACATGTGCATTTGCATATTGACAGTCTGTTTGGCTTGATTTAGGAAAAGTGCATTTACAGTGTGCTCTTTGCTCTTTGAGAAAAGATTGTGTCTTTCTTTTCCCCTTGTAGCTAGGATTTTCATTGCTGAAAAGAGATAAAATCTTGCTTATCATCTTTAGATTTCATTTTAGGAATTATATCTACATCTCGTGGTGAACCCAAAAGGCAAACTTCGTAAGAAAGATCAACCTAAAATAAATTCAATGAACTTAACAACGCTTTGTAACTTAACGCACAACATTTAGAGGTCTAGGCTAGAGACGTATTCCGGCATCGTAAAGTCTGGTAACTGTTGTCCTCACTGATGGTTGGGTGATTCCTCCACTTTGAGACGATAAGTGCCAGTACGGACTTGTGCTCCCACGTACCGTCGAGTATATATTGGGAGACCCCTATAGGCATAAAACCTTTATCCATAGGAAGCCGTGTCGGATGCCCTACTAATTGCAATGCACTGAACACAGCATTCGGGAAGATTGACTGCCGTACCGTAAAAAGTATTCTGCAGTTTTGCGATTGGTTTGGTACTCCCTCTACCTAGACCTCCAGAGCAGTCCCTTTCGTTCCTTTTCAGACTCCTTAACGGAAAAGGTCCATCTTAGCACTTGTCACTTCAGGCTCATTAAAAATCGAAGGAGACTAGAGTCATCTTTTGTTTTTTCTCAACTCTTAAAAACTGAAAAAACAAGTTGTGTCAAAAGCGTCTAAAATTCATTTAATACGGAAACATACTTTCCCTTTTATTTTAGTTGATCGAGTAATCCGCAATCGTGGAAGAAAGTCAATTGAAACCCCGTCGTTCGCGGAGGCTTACGAGTCAACCGTCTTTGTCTCCGGAAGCGAAACCAGTACGGACAAAATGAACTCGTTTAACCGGATCCAAGTCTCCTATCAAAGTTAGAACAAGTGTTCCAACGACATCAGAGACTCCGGTTACTCCAAACATTTCTGGAATCCTTGCCTCAACAGAAGAAGTTCAACAGCCACAGAAGGACAGTGGTACTGATTCTAGTTTGAGAATAAACACTTGTGTTACTGAACCAGTTCCATCTATAACCGGTTCGGAGAGTCTTACTCTTCAAACATCTGTCGCTGCCTCTTCGGCACCAGAAATATTTTACGGACCTGACGGTCTTCCCCTTCCACCTGGTCTGATTGCGATAGAATAAATTGTAGAAGATCCTCAAGCAAGTACTCCAATGCATTTTGGAGTCGGGATCACTCTATTTCCTTCGACATCAGAAGTTAGTCTACCACCAGTGGAAGTTCCTGTAGAATCGCTAGGTAATATTTTGGATAGACTACAAATGTCTGAACAACCATCAACATCTAGGACTGTGTCTTCTGACACAGCGACGACAGAACTTCCTGCTGTCACTCTGACAATGTTCGCCGGCATACCATCTGTCTCGACTAGTTCACAACCGCCAGAAGGAGCCCATCTAGGGGCTATTTCGACAGTCTGGTCCGTTCCTGTTTGTTCATCCGGAATTATATCTGGAAACTCTTATGTTGAGTCTCAACAAATTGATCCATTTGGAGGTCAATTTGGGCAGTCCGGTCCCCAAGGGCAAACAATTCCCTTGAGTTCTGGATTACCACCGTATGGGGGGCAGTACGCCCTTTCATTACCACCTCCGGGAGGATATCCATACGAGAGTTCACAACAACATTCAGGTTATACTGGAATTACTTCAAGTGGTTGGGTACCTATACTACCTCAACAACCAAGAGTTGTATATTCGATGCAACAATGCGTACCTGTGTCGAACATACCGACTACGCCAGCTATTGTGACGGTGTCGCAAGTTCAAGCGCTACCTGTTGTATGTCAACCTCAAGTTTCTCGGGTTGTAATGCAACAGCCCCTTGACCCTGCGACTTAACCACAATCGCCAACTAGTGGGGCGACACAGGCCCAGACGGGTACAATTACCCCTCACCTTGGTCAAACGGTTAGTATCGGGCAACAAAACATGGGTTCACAACCGTGGCTGGTGCAATGCCAACAACCACAATTCCAACAAGTATACCAAGGTGCTGAGAAGCAGATCTTTGAAAACAGTGGACAACCGTACATTCAAAACGGTCAAAATAAACCATTTTATAATGGTCAAGTCCACCAACCTTACCAAACATACCAGCATCAAATGCATTATGCCGGTATGCAAAGACCAACTGCTCAGGTGATTCCATCGTATCCTGGGTATGCTTCACCTAACCTGAATCAACAGTTACCATTCGTGGCAACTTTAGAGTTACCTGATTTAAACCGGTTAACAAACGATCCAATTGCTTACGCCCCTTGGTGGCCAGCGATTCCGCATAAACTTCCATCAGATATTCCTAAATTTAATGGAAATCCGGGTGAAGATCCATCGAATCACGTGATGACATTTCATCTATGGTGTTCATCAAACACTTTAAATGATGATTCGATAAGGCTTCGCCTTTTTCAGAGGACGTTAACGGGTCCGGCGGCAAAATGGTACATTGAATTGCCTAGAGCTTCGTTCGACAACTTCAACACCTTAGCCACAACCTTTTTAACCCATTTTCAATTACCGATAAGGTATGAAACGGGAACAGAACTGCTTACCAACTTTAAACAGACAACAGCCACTCACATATCTGATCATATACATGAGTGGTGACGTCGTCGTAGGATGGTAAAAACGTACGTTCCCGATCAGCTATTAGCTGAATGGTTTATCAAGTCATTACTGCCTTCCATCACGGAAGATGTGGCAAAGGGGGGAGTCGTAACGGAAGAGCAAGTGATCGCTCGTGCATAATATCTGGACTTGATTTACACTCAGTCCAGCACGCTCTACGACAAAATACCTGACGCCCCTAGACCGGAATTCTCAATTCCTCCTCCTCCTAAGTCGAACAATGACTCTCACGCCAGCGATGGCATGATTGGCACAACAGACACGAAATCGACAAAGGCTATGTCCAAGAAGGCCCGTAAGATTTTATATCAAAATGCAAAAGAATAACTTCTTGCTTCGGAAGTAAATTTCGTATCGACAGATAAGGGCAAAGAAACCAAACAACCAGGAAGCAAGAAGAAAGGCAAAGGGAAGAAGAAGAAACAGGATGAGCAATCACCTGAAAAATCTTCTTCAAACCCTCCTGGAAATAGGAAACAAAAATATCCATGCATGATATGCGATGAGGATCATCGGACTTTAGATTGTCCACACAGAGCTGAGCTTAAAAAATTCTTTAAGAGTTTGAAAACCTCAGCAGTGTTAACTGATCCATTTCTGAATCCAGGAACAAATCTGGTTGAAAGTGGAAATGCTTCCCCGTCTCAAGTGCTAATGTTGTCGATTTCAAAACAACAGAATGATGCTTTGATTTCGACAAGGAAAAAAGATTACGGGAATCTGAACCTGTCGAACAACAAGGATAAAGATCAACCAAGTAGTTCGACAACAACTTCGATAGAAGTTGTACCACCCACCATCCCTGAATTGACAATAAAACCGCCGAAGGGAGTAGTACACAAGTCGACATTTAATCCCCGCGCTAGAGCGGCGCAACATTATAACATAGTGGAAGATTTGGCCCAATCGCCATCCGCTATGTCAACTCTTGAAGTACTACAAAATTGCCCATCCCAAAGGCAGGCGTTGTTATCAGCCATTGGTGGGATTGATCCAAAGGATTCCAATCTTGTATCCTTCGACCACAAAGGGTACGATCCTCAGTTACCAGCTCAATTAGCTTTCCTTGTTCAAGTGAAAGCCCTCAACAAAACTGTTCACCGAACGATTATTGATGAGGGGGCATCTACATGTATTATGTCGATGAGTTGCTGGAAAACTTTAGGATCTCCAACCTTGTCGCGATCTGTGACAACATTAAAAGCATTCGACGGAAGGACATATACCCCATACGGTATCCTAAATAACTTGAAAGTTGAACTAGGAGGGAAAACAGTAGAAATAGATGTTGAATTCATCGATGGGAATCTTGATTACAACATCCTACTAGGACGACCATGGATATATGCCATGGCAGCAGTTGTGTCGACCTATTTTAGAAAGATTGCATTTCCCTTTCAGGGAGGGATTACAATCGTCGACCAACAAAACTTCCTCCCCAGTGGTTCTCAAGTTACAGGAAGCATCCCCATGATCCATGGAAGCCCCCATTCGCTTCAGAATATCGGAGTAGGCCTACTAAAAGATCCTATACTAATGGGAACTTTCGCTCTTCCACCTCCAGTCAATCTGGCGGAAGTAGCGTCGATAGGAACCTGCAACATGATATCTTCCACAAAGATCTCAGGAAATGATACCAACATGGATCATGAAATGGTTTTGCCCCCGAGCCCAATAGAAATATTATAGAAATCAATGTTTCTGGCATGGGAGGCAAACCCAAATCAACGCTCATCAAGCGTTTGGATGGATAGGTGTAGAGAATATGGTACTCCTTCAGATCCTTGGTCGCAAATGCATGAAACCGACTAAGGAATTCTCCAAGCTATGGTAGTTGAAGGAGCACCATGGAATGATTCCCACCATTGTTCTCTTCTTCCGAATTATGAAGAAGATACTCAAAATGACCTCTACCATCCTTCAGTAGTTGATTTTCTATCAAATACTGTAAATATGGTGGACTCCAAGCGAAACTTATCCAACATAGAAGAGACTATAGCCATAAATATCTCGACCAAAACAGATGTTGTAGAGAATATTTATGTCAGCAAATGTTGTTCTCTGTCAGAACTGGAAGTGTATAACGCTCTTTTTCGCGAATTTAGAGATGTCTTTGCTTGGTCATACAGTGAAAAGCCAGGCATCGACTCGAGTATCATTGAACACGAAATTAAGATGTATCCAGATGTTAAATCGGTACGACAACGACTAAGGTAGGTGCACCCCAAGAAAGTCGCTGCCATTAAGGCAGAAGTTGAAAAACTTCTCCATGATGGTTCCATCTACCCGGTTCCTCTAACCGATTGGGAATCGAATATTGTCCCTGTTATGAAAAAACAAGGGACAATTAGAGTGTGCGTCGATTATAGGGATGTAAATCAAGCTTGTCCAAAAGACAACTACCCTACACCCTTCATTGACCAGATAATTGATGAATGCGCTGGATGCGAAATCTTTTCATTCATGGATGGATTCTCCGGGTATAATCAAATAAATATACGCCCATAGGACCAGTCAAATACTGCATTCATTTGTCCGTGGGGCACATTCGCATATCGAAAATTACCCTTTGGTTTAAAGAACGCAGGGGCGACGTTCCAGAGGGCAATGAATTATGCCTTCCATGACATCAAAAACATTGTTCAACCTTATCTCGACAACCTTCCAGCTCATTCGCGAAAGCAGACTGATCATCCGCAGCATTTAAGAGCGATATTTCTACGTTGCCGACACTACAAGATATGACTCAATCCGCACAAATGTGTATTTTGCGTCAGTTCTGGTCGTTTACTTGGCTTTGTAGTCTCCAAGGATGGGATTCGTCTCGACCCGTGTAAGGTCCAGGCAATCATAAATTTGCCTCCACCTTCAAATTTGCTTCAGATTCAGAAACTCCAAGGGAAAGCAAACTTTCTGAGGAGGTTCATTCCAAATTACGCCGAACTTGCTAAAGGTTATACACGTCTTTTGAAAAAGGGGGTACCCTTTAACTGGGATCAGGTCGCGCAAGTTTCCTTTGATGCTTTAAAAGATTCCCTAATGAAAGCATCATTAATGTACGCCCCTGATTATCAAAGAGACTTTAACCTATATCTGGCTGCAGCAGATACGACCATCGCAATGGTTTTAGTTCAAGAATTCAATGGAATTGAACATCCTATTTATTATTTGAGTAAGAACTTAAATGATACAGAAAGCAAATATTCTTATGTTGAAAAACTAGCGCTTGCAACAGTTCAAGCGATACAAATATTTCGACACTATGTCCTATTTCGGAAGACTACCATTCTGTTAGATTGCAACCCCATGACTTATATATTGTTGCGATAGTTGCTGGGGGGAAAATATTCAAAATGGATAGCAATCCTTCAATAGTTTGATCTGGAATTTGTGAAATCCAAGTCAAAGAAAGCTCTAGTTTTCGCAGAATTATTATGCGATCTCCCATCGTCGTCCAACGATGAAACATCCGAAGAATCAATCGTGGATGAAAGTTTGTTTCTGATATCTACAAGCAATGAGTGGTATGGGGATATAATCATTTATCTCCAAACCCAAAAATTCAGGCCAAATACCTCTCACTCTGAACAAAAACGTATTCGATACCAAGCAAAAGACTACATGATCGTCGGTGATACACTTTACCGTCGTGGTATTGATACAGTTCTGAGAAGGTGCCTCACCCATGAGGAAGCCGAAAAAGCCCTGAATGAGTGTCATTCAGGCGCGTGTGGGGGGCATCAATCTGGATATGCTACAGCACAAAAAATCTTACGAGCAGGATACTTCTGGCCAACAATGTTCAAAGATTGCATAACCGCAGTCAGAAGTTGCCATGCTTGTCAAATTTTTGATAGCAAAACCAGAAGACCACCCGCACCTTTACAGCCAATAGTTGCTGTTGGGCCATTCGCCAAATGGGGCATCGATTTCATGACATGTAACCCCACCTTGACCGGGGGGCATGGGTATATTATAGTCGCAGTTGACTATTTTACCAAATGGGCTGAGGCGATGCCTACATTAGATAATACTGGTGAAATAGCTGCCCTTTTCTTTTTCAATCATGTAGTCGCCAGATTCGGCGTACCACAGGCTATAGTCATAGATCATGGATCGCATTTTCGCAATCACATGATGGTTGAATTAGCTTCCAAACTAGGGCTGTCTCACGACAGCTCTACTCCATATTATCCGTAGGCCAACGGACAAGTTGAAGCGATCAACAAGGTCCTGAAGAGCATGCTGCAAAGGATGATCGGAGTTCACAAAAGAAGATGGCACCTAATCCTGTACTCAGCTTTGTGGGCTTACCGAACATCGGTAAGGAATGCAACCGGGTTCACACCCTTCCAACTGGTATACGGCCTGGAAGCAGTCTTATCAGTCTAGTGTGAAATCTCGTCTCTCAAACTCGCAATTGATCTCCTCCCTGGAACTTTAGAAGAAGAAGCTCGTTTCTTGGAATTAATCCAATTGGATGAAACCCGTCGTGATGCCGCGTTGGCTAACAAAGCCCATAAGAAACGAGTCAAGGCCCAGTTCGACAAAAATGTCAAACCCTGTGTCTTCTCAGAAGGTGACTTGGTCCTGCTTTACGACCAAGAATCCGATAAGTTGGGAGCAGGTAAATTTAACTCTTTATGGATGGGCCCCTATATTGTTAAACGAGTGTTAGCGAAAGGAGCCTACGAGTTGATGGATTACGACGGGATTCCACTGGCGCAACCTCGTAATGGGTTGTACCTCAAACGTTACTACGCCTAGTAGTAACCAATATGCTTTTGTTATATTTTTGTTTTCGCTAAGAGTGTTTGTTTTGGTCAAGTAATCCACCTTTTTACATTTATTTCAGATGTCAAACCCATTGGAGAAATGTGTTGGATATGCCGACGGAGCAAGTCGTAATTCACGGAACCTGTCCTTCGCAGCCTGGGCCATTTTTGATCCAAGCGGCGAGTTAGTAAGTTTCAGAGGTGTATGTATTGGTCGATCAACGAACAATATCGCTGAATATAGCGCGTTGATAGAACTTCTCTCTGATGCCATCACTCATGGTATATGCCGACTAATCGTCAGGCTAGAATCACAGCTCGTAATACTACAACTCAATGGTATATATTCCGTCTGAAACCCAGCTATTTATCGCATGTTCCTAAGGGTTAAGATTTTGGAAAGACAATTTGATCTTATTCAATACCAACATATTTCCAGAAACTTAAACACATTAACCGACTCATTAGCAAACTATGTGTTAGATAGACATTTGCAACATTTATAAAAAGAAACACATCATCAATGTTTTACATGTGGATCACATAACTCAACCAGAATAAAAATCTGAAAATAAAAAATATGTATAGTTGTTTATGGTTTACACATAATGTTTTGTAACCAAGACAAAATCGGTCACACGACCCAAAAACTCAAAATGCTAGGGGGCACCCTAGTCTAATGATGCTCGTGATAGCAAGTCACAGCCTGTGCGATCATGCATAAGAGACGGGTCCATCGTCTGGGCACACCAGTAGTATGCCGCTGTAACTGCAAAGGTAACTCGTCGATCCTCACATCTGGAATACCAAGAGTAAGGCTCTCAACCTGCTCCTACACAGCTGTAAGAGTCTCGGCCACATCAAGGTCGCGAAGAATAACCCTTCCGGTGGCCTCTCCTGCTGGGGCAACAGCTGGTACTCTCAGGCGAACTACTGGATGAACATGACCAACATCTGCATGTACACATGAGTTTGATTAGAGTCTTGATAGAACAAAGCACAAGGACATTATAAACAAAAACAGTAAACAACAATATGGTCAGAGATTTTACCAATAACACCCCACTGCTCGCCATCCGGCAGTACCAAATCTGGATCACCCCGGAAGTCCATGCCAGCATATGGATACTCGGAATAAACCATCCCCTGATGATCAAACCACCTGAAGAAGGTATCAGAAAATGAAATCTGAGATTGACCAGCATGCCTAGACATATGGTCAACCCATCTCTGCATACGTGGTTCAGTAGGAGAAGGTAAATCGAGTGCAATGTACTGCGGCTGCATCAGTGGTATCTTCTCCAAGGCAAAGGCGGTCAAAATAGAACCAAACCCAAAGTTCTTCAACCTCACATTCTTTTCCAAGGCATGCTGCATATAGGATCTGTTGGCTACATGAAGAGACGCGCTACCGGCCATCCTACCAAAAGTAAATAGGATAGTCCTAAGGGACCTATCAGTGACATCACGGATGATGATCTTGCCATCTTTACTCGGCTGAGATCCTTCCCTGCAATACTGGTGGACATAATCTCTCACAGAATCGCCTCCTCGAGCCGAACCTGACAAAGAGATGGGGGCACCCCACCTCGACAAGCCAGTCAAGAAATAGATGTCTACTGCAGTCAAGGGGATAGATTTGCCCCTAATCTGGAAAACCTGGTTGATAGGATTCCAAGAGTCAAGAAAATACTTCAGTAAGTTAATCTGTTTTCTCATGCTAGAGATGCGGAAGAACTTCAGAAAGCCACAATTCCGCAGTGCGTTCACTGTAACAGGATCATGTAGGGCAATCATGTCCTCTTCTTCATGTTCTCGTTCTCGCTATGTAAGGGTCATTTTGCTCCAAGATCTCTGCAAAAACAAACAACAGAGAAGATTAGATCCTGATTTTGATGAGAAACAGGCAAAAATTCCACCAAAAACTGTGCAACAAATCCTCTTTCTCCGCCCAACGCACCTGCAGCAGTGTTACAGGTGCATTGAATGTCAAACTGCCTTCATACAGGCCAACATTCAACGCAGGTTTCGATGTGCTCAGGGTGCGTCGATGGCAGAACGAACCCATCAAAGCCCAGGGGCTCAGAAAAGCAGGGAATAAAGAATAGAATGCAAAAAGGAAACCATGAAATGAAAGAGCTCAGGTTTAGCTCCTACCTAGTCCAGACGGCGCCGAGAATCGTCCACAGAATCTCCCGAAATCAGCTGATGAAAATCGAGGGGGAAAACACCTCCAAAGCTCCAACAAACCAAGTTCAAATGAAATGGTAAAATGAGAGGTAAAAAACACTTTTTAATTACTTTTACGTAGTTTGAAGTAAAGTATTAGCGTTTTAATCTCGTTTTCAAAGCAAATATTGTTCATTTCTAACTAGTTTGATGAAGCAGTTGAAAAATACAGTACTATCTTTGGAAGGAAAAAGCTATTTATGGTAAAAAATCAAAGCAAGACCATAAGATCGAGCCGTTTTAGCACATAGTTCAAGCTCGTTAAAAAATAAACATAAGACCGAGCAAATGTTTCCACCCACGTTTAAGCTCGTTAAAAAATGAACTATCCCCCGGTAAATAACCACCGTGAATGAAGCATCTTCAGCCATTAAAGCCTTGGTCGTGTTTGCACTGTCACCTCCACTTTTCCATTGGCCGATCATTCACCTCCATTTGATTGTTTACCCATTTTGAGGAACAGCTGCGAAGAGTGATTTCACTAGCCATCCTTGTGACACTGCCGTGATTGGAAAATTCCAAACCTTACCTGGAATCAACTGATACCCATTTTATCACTCGTTCCTCAAAAGACGAGTCTTCTTTAAGCTCTTTTCAACTGACTCATAAAATATGAAAAGATTGCCGAGTTTTGGCCTTCCAGCTCGTTAAAGCGACAGGAAGTGCTATCCCTCCTCTAGATTTTAATCTTTTTGGACCTGAGGGATTATTGCACAAAAAGATCGAGCGCTTGTTATGTTCGGCTCGTTAAAGCTAATCGAAAATTCATCCCTTCTGTATTGTTTTATACTTTTTCGGACTTAAGGGATTAGATGACGAAAAAGGAACTTCGGAGTTACCTTTACGTACCTTTTCAGACTCTCTAGAAATGAAAAGGACCAAGTTATCTTTGTCGTTAGACTCATTAAAAAATATTAATAGCGACAAACTTTTCTTTAGGCGAGAACGAGTTTCACTATCGCTAGGCTCGTTAAAACATAGCGATTGGTTTGCCCAAAGGGCAAATTATAGAACAAGCATATGTTACCCTCCTTAAGCTTGATAAAAATAAAGAGGTACTGGTCAGCAATGACTGGGGAAAAATTGGGAAGAAAACTCAAAGAAACTTTATTGGTAGCAAGTCGCTCTTGAACATGACACTTCTGCTCCGTGCCTGAGTCGGGTTGGGTTGTTTCATTCACCGGTCACATCACCATGGTCACGCCATACCATCCACATTTGGGGTTAATGCTACCAATCCATCACATTAGTGTCACCGACATGTTCAAGAGAAGTCACCCGTGTCCCATCCACTACCATACATTATACTTCATTCCTTCATGACCGCCACCCTGAACCATATATCACCAGATCGTTTTCACCTCCATCAAAATCATTTGCTCCGTTCCATGTCATTGATGTGGGATTCATTAAGGCCCTCCTTTGACGGATCGCTTATTGTCGACATCAGCTCATTATCCGAGAAGTTGATCTAGGAACAACCCCTTCAGTACTTTGAAGCTTGCATGCCTCAATGGCAAGTTTCTCACTTCCGGCGACAGGTATACATCAATGACCTTTGACCGAAAGATTTTGCGTGGTGTTCGACGCCAAGTCCTTTATTCACACCACGTGAATTGTACTACAGTACCTTGAGGGTCATTATCATTATTGGTGATTCCTCTCGCGCTTGCTAACAGTTTACATCATTGACTGGTAATCAAGCGATGTCTTTCCATGTTCGACTTCAAAACATTTCTCACATGGATCGACTTGTACTTCGAGTGAAGATTGGACGAGATTGAAGACCCCGGATCTAGTTTCATCCATCCGGGCTGCGATATATATTCAGGAAAAATAAAGACATTGAAATGTACAGCATTGCAGCACAGATAATCATCCTACCAAAAGGATGATGACTTCATCAGAATCATCAGTCTACCATCAGACGATTGTCTGTCCTATGTACATGAAAATGAATTTATAATGCTGAGCATGGGAATGCCTGCCTCAGTTAAATCATGAAAACAGTATGAAGATAATGTATTGTATTGTATCTTATTACAGGTCTCCTCCCAGCATTGAAAGAACTTCGGATCCTCCTAATAAAGCATTTCACCCGATAAACGGCCTCATACTTTAGGGGGCAACTGTTATAGAAATTTTTGTGCCTTACAGCTCTAACCATGAAATGTCCATAAACTAAGGGATCCTAAGTCCCTAAAAGTGTTGTTCCAGCTCCTAAAGAAACAAGGTCAACAAATTACAGCTTCTCCCAGAAGTTCTCCACCAGAAACTGCTCAGAACTAGTCAAATCATGATCATTTCAGCTGATCCACTAGCTAGCTGCGTTGCAAAGCACCCAAATACACTGGCTAGGTGTGTTGCAATGCACTTGAATGCACTACCAGGGTGCGTTGAGCGGGAAATGACAAGTGGCAGAGTCATTCCACGAGGTGGAGAGACAATGGAAGCTTCCAGAATCTTCTCCAATGACACTTGCCTCACTGAATTCGACCAGTGATGAGTAAGAGGCTCTCAGTCTCCAAGTGGAAGCAAGAAATGACAGAGAGAGGCCACTAATCAATTCATGAGCCGACTCATCCTCTTTGCATACATCTATATATGGATCCCTCACGAAGAGATCTAGAGGCTGGAATTTTGTACATTATAGAGAATTGTTGTTGGTTTTGAGATAGATATCAGAGTATTGGGTGATTTATGCTTTGTTGGAGGTGAAGAGGGGCTTCTATGCTGGGAGGTTGATGCTGGATCAGGAATCATCGGTTGTAACTCCTCCTGGATCTTCTTGTTTTATCAATAAAACTATTTGAGTTTCTCCTACATGCTTGTATATCATTGATGCTTGTTATATTTGTATGTTTAGCTTAAATCTGATCCTAAGCTTTTTATGAACGTAAATCCATGTCTTTGTGTAGTTTCCTTCTTCTGTGAACTTGCAGGAACTTGGTAATGCTGGGCAAGTAAGGGAGCAGGTAGCTGGAAGCTGTCAAAGAGGAGAGAGATTGGATCGAAGGACTAGCGTAAGACACAGGTTGGTTCATCCTATTCCTCTTCGTTTATAGTTCATAAAGGAGAATACAAGAGTAGTTTTCCCTGTTTGTTTCTGAGGTCACTGTCACACTTCAGTGGGATAGGGTCGTTCTGGATAGACACTTTTCCCGATAACAGTTGGGCAAAGATCCGTCCAACCATGTTATGACTTATCATCTTTGGTGCACATCCAACTCATTAATTTACAATTCTATTAGATTATGACTTTTTCAACGAACCTTAACTGGTTCGGCAACCATATGGTATGTAGAATTGTCGTGCGCTTCCTTTGGTATATTTAATGCCCTTGATACAACTTTTTTGACCCATTTTCAGTTGCCCGTTCAATATGATAATGGAACCAAACTTTTAACTTCTTTGAAGAAGTCAATGTCAACCCATATCTCAGATCACATTCATGAATGGAGACAAAGACATCGTCTAGTTAAAGTTTACATTCTAGACAAGATTTTGGCTGAATGGTTCATAAAATCTCTTTTACCAGTAATAACTGAAGATGTGGCCAAAGGGGGTGTTGTAACTGAAGAGCAGGTAATTGCTTGTGCTCAATACCTTGATCTTGTTTATACTCAATCTGGTACTTTTTATGAAAAGATCCCAAATTTACCCCGACCTAGTCAAACTAATCCAACCCTTATAGGATAACATGCTGCAGATGGCATGATTAGTTGTGTGAGCAAAAAATCTAAGAATAAAAAGAAAATTTCTAAGAAAACTCAAATTTTGGCTCTATCGATTCACCTGAAGAAGATCCTTCTCCTGAAATTACTTTGGAAATTAACATTGTAGAGTCATCTACCGGCAAGGGTAAGCAATCTAAAAATAAGAAAAAGAGAAAAGGCAAAGCTAAACAAGGTACTCGTTCTAAGGAGAAATCAAATAAGAATGCACCGTCTGATGAAAAGAAGAAACCTCAGTATCCTTGCCTAATTTGTGAAGAAGATCATTAGACCAAAGAGTGCCCACATCATGCCGAAGTTTCCAAATTCGTAAAATTTTCACTCGCACCCGTTGTTTTGAATGATCCTTTTCCTCCCCAAGACAGTAAAATGGCTTCTCATGACTGATCCTCCTCATCTATGTTAGCAGATATCATGATGATGTCTTCCAAAGCTATGGTAGCAATGAGATCCAAAGGTTACACGTCAAAGTGTCCTGTTGAAGATGGAGATGACTCTAGTCCACCTGGTCAAACTTCCACATCTACTCCTCCTTCTTCTGAACCTTTTCATATTGAAAAACTAAACCCTGATATGATAATTCATCTGCCTCCTAAGGGTATTCTTTGAAATTCAACCTTTAATCCTCATGCTACGGCTGCTTAGAACTATAACATCGTCGAATATTTAGCTATGTCACCTTCGGCAATATCGGCTCTTGAAGTGCTACAAACTTGTTCAACACAAAGGAAGTTATTATTATTAGTCATAGGATTAGTAGATCCTCATGACTCTAATTTGATTGTTTTCGATCTCGAAAATCATGTCCCGCATCTCCCGCACCACCTAGCTTTTCAGATACCAGTTCATGTCAAAACTCGATGAGTTTTTTGAACATTGATTGATAAAGTAGCATCAACATGTATTATGTCCATTTCCTGTTGGAAAGCTTTGGGTTCTCCAACAATCAATCAATCTCCCATGACTTTGAAAGCCTTTGATGGAAAAATTTTTCCTCCATATGGAATTTTGAATGATTTACCAATCGAATTAGAGGGAAAATGGTTGCAATAGATGTTGTGGTTGTTGATGCTCAACTTGACTATAACCTTTTGCTTGGTCAAAGCTGGACTTATGCCATGTCGTGTTACACAGCATTTTTTCATTGTCTCTATACTCCCTGTTCCTTGATCCTGGAGGACCTCTACAGTGATCCCCACATGCTTTGCCTTCATGAAGAAACTCCCATTGTGTCACTCTTCATGAGCAAATCATTTCCCTTTTGCACCATTTCCCCTGAAACTTCTATTTTTCCCAGTTTACAAGACCGACGCTAATGTCCTTTGTCTCCCTCGTGACGATGTACAAAGATTAGCACTACTCCTCACGCCGACAAGAGCGACTGAGATGTGTTCCAGTCATCCTATTATGGAAATTTTTTTAAATTGGAGCCAAAGCTTCCAGCTCTAGAAGCTCCGTAATGGAAGTCTGGTAAATGGTTTGGCTGGATGGGATTGAGGATGACAGTTTGGGCTCCTTTCCCCTATAATGATGGAACTACCTAAAGGGATAAGTCCTTCTCCCATGAGAAGAGGATCCATCTCCCATCCATATTTCCTATATAAACCTCCCTTCTTCCCAAGCACAAACTAGTTGCAGTCATAGTTTTTGGTTGAGTGTTGATGTTATTTTGGTTTGGAGTAGACAAGCAAGCTATTACTAGTTGTAGCTATCTAGTTGTGTGAGGGAGAAGTGTGATTTGGTTTGGAGTGAAGCCTAAAGGGAATATCTTTAAAAATATTGTTGTTTGAAGCCATCGTGGAATGTTAGTAGAAGTGTGTGGGAACCTAGTCTTGTCAGAGGAAGACTACAACGTCGAGCCAAATGGTTGTAATCTCTCTTTGGTATTAATATATGAAACTATCGATTGATTTCCTACATGTCTTGTAATATTAAATATTCATGGCTTAATGTTTCTTGACTTGTTAAGTAGGTGTAATTGCAATTTGTCTATTATTATATTTGTTCTCTGTTGTTGTTTACTTGTTTCAGGTGCTTGACGAAGGAAGCGAGAGATAGCTAGAGCAAGTAAGCAAGGACATCATCAAACAGGATAAGCGACCAAGAGTTAGGCCCTCTTGATTGATTATAACCTAAGGAAATCTTCCATAGAATGTATCTATTATGGCTAGACATTTTATTGGGCTAGAGGAATTCGTTCGTGTATGCACTTATAATTTTACTTCACCACAAAATGGCGACTCCGTTGGGGATCCTAATCCTTTTGTTTGTCTTGGATTTCATGATTTCATGAGAACTTTTCTAGTTTCACGTTTTCCCTTTGGTTCTGTTTCTTTTCTCCTATTTACTGGTATGAGTCAAAAATTCATAGTAGAAAATTTGGTCCCTGTTTCAATTTTTATTTTTATTTTTCCTAAGCTACCTCAATCAACGCACTTAATTTACTGGCAATCACACTGAGCAATGCGAGTTGCTGAGAAATAGTCGCGCAGACTAGCCTCTGGCACTTGTTGTCAGTTAGGTAGTTGCACCAGTGCTTGTAAGTGAATATTAGGGCCTGACCCCAATCTTGGCCAGTGTGTTCTGCTTTTGTGATTTTGACTCCGTAAGCCTTTTGTACCATTTTCTCCCTGACTAGAAAGCTTCATTTAGCTTGCTTTGTGTGCTTGCTTGGTTTAGCCCACCCTCTGATGTGTTAAGTTTGGCCCTGTGTGAAGTTATTTTTTATTTTTTCTTTGAATCCCTTGATCAACGCTATTTTTAGCCAAAAAGTTGTGTCGATCAGCCATCAGTGTTAGTTGTAGTACTGGCCAGTCGTGCTGATAAGCACTACTTTTGGCCCAAAAGTCGCTTCAGACTCTAAGTTAAGAAAAATTAGAAGTTCTCCCATTCCAGTGCTAGTGTGTCTTGACCCTCAGACTCTCTTCTTCCTCCCAGAAGTGACTAGGATGCTTTGTTTTCAATTGAATGAGTGAAAGAGCCTTGTTTGTTCTCTTATTTCGAGTGTCACTTTTCTCTTTCCAAGCATAGATTACATTGCTTGGTTTCTTAGTTGAATCATTTATGTGTTTGGTTGGTTTGATTAAGGGAAGAAGTTGATTTTAGTTTCATTTATAATGCTTTGGATTTGATTAATTCTTGTTTGTTCAGAATTGTGAAAACATTCATTTAAAGTGCTTTATGTGAAAGATTCATTTTGCATTTTATGAAAAGAGGGACATCATTCTAGTTTACTTAAGCTAAAATATTGCATTAGCAGCGTCATTGAGAAGCTAGAATTGCATCATCATAAGCATTGGAAATGAAATGAAACTTCTTATGTTGTTATAGGAATATTAAGTGCATTTAGGAGATTTATTAGTGAAAGATTTCATTCTTTGATTGTTGCATTAAGTTTGTGTTTTCTATCTCTCAATTAGTGATAACTTTCATCAAAGACAAAGATATCTTTTCTCATATAGCTGCATATAGGAGTTTTCAGATGATAACGATAGGGCCTTGTAATTGATACTTAATTCAAGATCAACCGTTAAAATTTATTGAATTGACCTAAGGAAGCATCGAAACTTAACGCTCACATTTAGTGGTCTAGGCTAGAGATGTGTTCCAGCGTCTTTAAACCTAGCATCTATCATTCGCTTCGGCACTAGACAGTGCTAGTACAAACTTGTGCTCCCCATACCTTCGTGTATATAAAGGGAGACACCACTATGTTTTAAATCCTTTATCCATAGGAAGTCGAGTCTGCCTCCTTGTAAATGTGATAAACTGAAAACAACATTCGGGTAGATTACCTGCCCGTACTTCTCGATTTTTCGAGAGGTATTCTGCAGTTCATGGTTACCTGGTAATCCTTCATGCCTAGAGTACCCTGAGTAGTTAATTTTTATCTTTATTAACTCTTTAAATTTTAAAATATCACTGAGCACTTGTCCTTGAGATATCATTAATTCTGAAAGCGACTAGAGTCACCTTTCATCCTTTTATCGACTCTTAAAATATGAAAAGGAAAAGTTTTGTTTCAGTGTTCTAAAATTAACTTCCCACGAAATATTCATGGTAAAATTTATCTTCCTTAGTAATGCTTTAGGGTCGATCCCAATGGAAACATTTCTAGGGTCCACCAGTCAAGTGTTCCCCTCGAATGAGAATCCTGATCCTTTTCCTTCTTTTGGAAATTTTGGTGCTCCTTACATGGCAATGTTGTCCCTCCCTTGGTTAACCATTGGTTTGTCTGTCTAGTTGTTTTCAACCTCAGTGGTCCTGAGCATCCCGACTCCTGTCCAAACGTCTCCTTCATTCAAATCACATCATCATGATTCTAAGGTTGACACCACACCTTCTTACCCCATTTATTTCTCTTCCTCTTTTACTTCACCTGGTGAAAGCTTGAAATCCAGTAACCAGGAGGCTAAGAAGAAGAAGATGAAGAAGAAGAAGAAGAAGAATTTAGATAAGAAAGAGGCAAATCGTGCGACTGTTACTCCAAATGCACCCCCCGTCGACAAACCTTTTGATCCTTCGCGGAAGGAAAAATTCCCTTGCAGGTTGTGTAAGGATGACCATCTCCTTCAAGACTATCCTAGCATTCCCAGAGTCTTAGATGTATGGTCTCAAAACCTGAACCGACCATCCCCGTCGACCTCTGGAGATCATGTCGATGTTACGCCCTCGACTAATGATGGTAAGAAAAAAGGAAAGATTAGATTCCCTTATAGATTATGTGAAGGTAAGCATCTTCTTCACCTTTGTCCTCTCATGGATAAAGCTTCCAAAGTTTTGGAAAACCTTATAGCTCCTCAACCCCAACTTCCTGTTGGTTATCAGAGGCTTTGTTCTGAACCTCTCCCGGTTGGTCAAGGGATTGAATTGGATCCATATCTTACCCATCTTGTTACTCTTGAGCATGACTCTTTCGTGTCTATTATCGACTAATCATTGGTCAAAAAGAGTATCGACTTGGCTCTCCCTTTAGTTGTTCACTTTGTTCTCGAAGAGAGTAGTGATCATACTACTCATGTTCTTCTTGTCTCCTTAGATTCCCATAAATCAAAGAGTGACCCTCCTATTCTAGTTGTTCAGGAGAGTCCTTCTCCTATTCCTGTACAACGTGGGGGAAATCATATGATACCCCCACCAAGTAGTTTTGTCGTCTCTTTAGATTGGGGTCCATTAACTGCTTTCCGTCTCCCATCTTATGTGCCTTTCCAGATCATAATACAAGCCTATAATATTGTAGTACCTGGCACTATATTAGATGAAGGTGCATTAGTTAGCATCATGTCTTCTACTACTTGGCAAGCGTTGGGCTCCCCACAGCTTGTGCCTATCACCTAGAATCTGTTGGCTTTCAACAGAGGAACCATTCAGCCCTTGCGGAGCCTTCCGAAGTTCCCTATTACTTTGGGAGGAAAGACCGTCTATATAGACATGATGGTAGTCCAAGGTCCTTTAGATTTCAATATTCTCCTTAGATGCGACTATGTTTATGTCATGGGAGCTCTTATTTCTTCACTTTTACGTGTGGTTTCTTTTCTGCACGAATGCAGAATTGTGATCGTTGATCAATTGTCATTCATTGGTCAACAGGCACCTCCTTTGCAACCATCGTCACCTATCGGCTCTTATTTGCAAGCAGTACCTTCCCCACCACAGGTCAACTATGTGGCTACCCTTTTTGTCTCCACATCTGTTGATGATCACACAGATGGTATAGTACATTATGTACTGGGGGCATTGGAACCCGATCTGTCTTTGGTACCAAATGACATGTATTCCTCCCAGACTGTGGTTCTTCCATCTAGTGAGGACCTCTTGGGGGCCATGTTCTCGCATGGTCCATGTTCAAATGATGAGGATAGTTCCTGGTCTTGTGTCAACCTCACTAAAAAATGAAACAAGGAGTCGTGAGCATAGTTCTTTGTCTTGTGTCAAGCTCATTTAAAAAATGAAACAATGGTCTTGAGGATAGTTCCTAGTCCTATATCAACCTCATTAGAAAATGAAACAGATGTCTGAGGATAGTTATTTTACTGTGTCAAGTGCATTAAAAAATGAAGCAACTCCCTTTTCCAAATCGAGTCTTTGATTAAGATCTCATAAAATTCTAGTCAAGTCATTCCTGGATCTTTAAAGTGAACCTTCATTCCATTCACCTAGTTTAACGAAATGAAGCTTAGTGGGCATGTACCTCAATTTGATTTATTATGTTGGGTGCATGCGAACTTATCTCTAGCATATTTTTTCATTTCAAGTTTGCGTAAACATGAAACCAAATCCAAGCAGAGTTCTCCATGGTTCAAGCTTGTGAAAAAATGAATTCATGCCTGATTTACATCTTGTGATTTCTTTTATAATCAACTGATTTTCGCTAGATGAGCGTTGGTTATTTCATTCCATCACCACCATCTCCTTGGCTGATCATATGCTTTCACTTGGTTGTTTTTTTTCCTTTCTTGAGGAACCATAGCAATGAGTGGTTTTATTAGCCATACTCTTGACCATTACAAGTTTTGAGAAGTTCCACCATTGCTAGAAATACCCTTTATACCACTTGTTCCTCCAAGATGAGTCACGTTTCAACTCTTTTCTCGACTTGTAAAATTCATATGAAAATATTTCTGAGTATTTTTTCCCTTTTTTACTTGTTAAAGAGAATAAAAATGCGGGGTCCACTTTCAGCTCTTTTCCAACCCTTTAAAAATGAAAAGATGACTGAGTCTTCGTCATTTCGAACTCGTTAATGGATGAAAAACGTCGTGTGCCCAGTACAATTTTACCCCTTTTTCAGGCTGGGAGGCACTTTTTGGTTGATAAAAGGTGTCTTTTAAAACCCCTAATTACCCCACATTAATCATCAACCCGGGCAAGTCCTTTTATTCCAAGAGTGTACACAATATGTGCATGTTATGAATCCAGAGAGTAATGTTTCTTAAAATGAAGTATAAACCTTTGATACAAGAGTAAACGGATGCATTTATAAAAATTAAATTGCAACTGTTAAAGGAAATATTACATCTAAGCATCAATATTTAATAATATACTGAAATCGTAATCAAATCTCAAACAAAAAAAATCAATCAATAGCATCAGCCAAGAGAATAGTAGCAATAAGCAATCTCTTCTTAGCCGATTCAACCTAAATCACACTCAATCTCAATTAAGCAATCCAAATGGAAATGATATCAACTGAGAGTTCAATAGCGATAACCAAACTCTTTCAGTTGATTAAATCAATAAGATTCACTTTCTTAACGGATAATTAATTTAATCTACAATAAGCGTAAATAGAATCAAATGACAATGCTGCAAAACTTGTAAAGAAAATATACTAACTTCAATATAGGAAATAGGTAAATAGCGAATAAGATAACTCATAGAAAATGAGAAAAATATCAAACCACACAAACTTGTGTGAATCAAAAATATATAACAGAAGGGATAGCAGTTCAATCAACCAAAGACTGGGCCCTTAGCCACCAACGAATATTGTTGAGCTACTTCAGAGAATACGAATGAACAACAACATAACTTATATATTAATCATTGAACTCAAGTCTCATTACAATACGGTCATGTTCATCAATAGCACAAGTCTGTGAATTAAAATTACAATTTGAAATAAACAGAGATTGATCCCCTTTCCTCCTACAGTCTTTTGCGTTTATAGTCAGAAAGAGGTAAAAGATAAATGTGATCACTCAGGATCGGGAGATCCTGCGGGATTCACAACTGAATGCTATCTTCTGAAACCCTTCATATTTACCATTACTCCTTCTGATTCGTCCTCCGACCTGACTACAACCGATGTGCCCTATTCTTCCTTTGTTTGTTTATGTTGTTCCATCTCTAGGGAACATCAACTGTTCCTTTTGTCATTTCTCTGCATAAAAAGGAGTAAAAGTTAGTTATGGTGGCTAAATCTTAATCAAGAGTATTTCATCTGTTTCATATCATAATCCATCAATATGTTAGCATATCAAGATATGAAAGAGATAAGAAAAGAGGAAAAAGGTGATGGAATTAAGAGTAAATACATACCCATTTCATAACTCAACATACTCCCCTGCTTACCTTGTTTCATGTCCTCATGAAAAGTAAATAGTTCTTACGCAGTGCAGTCAAAGAGTAGGCTGGAGAGAAAACGTCAAACATTGGTCTAAAACCATGATGTTGAGCCAGGAGCGCAAAGGTGGGCCCTACCTTTCCTTCAAGCAATTCGTATTCAACCCGTTAACCTTCAGGGGGATACCAAATAATGGGGATCTGAAACTAATATCCTAACCAATAAGGTCCTTCTCTCAAAATAAGATTGCTATAGGTGACCATTCGGTCTGCAACAGCTTTAATTTTTTTTTAATTAAATGGTTCGCTGTCCTTCACATTACTAGTGGAGATCATCCATCTGAGCCTAGATGCAGTCAGAGATATTTCTTGAATGGATAGGAAATATGATATTACTTTTTGCACAATATCCTTATGTATGGGCCCCAAGGTTTTAATCACCCCTTCTCGTTTCATCAAACTCTTATGGTTGGCAAAAATTTGTAAGGGGTGCTTAGGTTCACTTCTCACCCAAAGATCCAATCCATGTTCCTGTCTTTGAAATGCATTATAAGATTTAAACCATTTGAGTTGGTTAACTGCAAACGAAATAAAGGCCTGGAATTGAACATCTCCTACAAAATGGTTAGGGTTCTTTTCCACCTCATTCTCTAATATAAAATTGTGTAGATAAAAGTCACAAAGAATCCTTTGGTCATTTACACCATGTTGCTTGCAACAATTTATAAAATCTTCAATTGTTCTTAATTCAATTGGTTTACCAGCTCTTACGGATTTGATTTTCAATAACAGGTACCATTCAAAAAAAACAAGGCATAATTGGTGGTAGGAGACCTGCATGCCAAGACATCTGAATACAGTGAGCAGATGGTGTTTTTCTGACTTATGACTCTATCTAGCTTAAGATTGATCTTCTCCATTTTTTCTTCCGCCTTTCTGCATATGTCAGAAGTCTCACTCTCTATTGTATTCATTTCTGTTGACACCTAATCCTCAACGGATGGGTGAACTGGAACGCGAACAGTCATCAAGAAGATGAACTGATCCGTCCCATTTATGTATATAAATGATAGTTAGCTAATGAATTATGCAATCAGTTTTTCTTCCGCTCATTCTGGAGTTACCCTGGCCTGACATGGTATCAGAGCATAGGTCAGATATCTCTGCGCTCTCTGACTAACCTGAACGTTAGCACATTGATTGTCTGCCTGAAAGTTAGCGCATTGATTGTCTGCCTGAACGTTAGTGCATTGATTTTCTGCCTGAACGTTAGCGCATTGATTGTCTGCCTGAACGTTAGCACATTGATTGTCTGCCTGAACGTTAGCACATTGATTGTCTGCCTGAACGTTAGTCTCTCTGCGCATATGCCTGAACGATTGCATTCTCCTGAGCGCTGCATCTAGAATCCCCATAGTCCAGTCCAACACATTATTTTTCTAGGGTGGGCTCAATACCGTGAGCTTGCTCACGCTAGAGATGTAACGCGAATCTTCAGCCTTCTCAACACCTTTTTTTCAGCGGTATTAAAACGCTATGTACTTACTTGCGGCATTTCTTGTCTTAATTGGGTTGATTTCCTTTTGGCACGTGATGTACAAACTTCATTGATTATGTATTTCTCCTCTCTTATCTATAAGTGTGGGAGTCCTGAAACTCTTAGAGATCCTCGCAGTTTCGCTGAGAAACTCTACACCAAGAGTCACTGCCACAAGATTATCAGAGTTTAGTTGCTTGCAGAAAGCGGGTATGCATTGACAGTGGAAGGACTCTTCACACTCAGGGATGTTGAGGAGCTCGGCGAGTGGATGAAAACTAGCTCGGATATATCTCCTCCCATTGAGACAGTTTCAGCAAAAGAAGATCGTAGCGGCATGAAGAATTAAGACGATTATTCGTTGAAGTTTCAGAGAGCAAACTGGTTACATCAAATCCAACAACTCGATAGTGCTGCCACCGACAAATGCACAATGGAGAATTAAAATCGAAATGTGATGATGGTGGTTCACCTTTCGAATAGATCCCTGTACATGATGGAACGACTTTCAAGAGAGCTGGGGACTGTAATGATTTAGTGCAGAGCAGAATCTTTTGTCCAGAGAACGCCAAGAATTGTTTGGCATCTACGATAAGAAGAGCAGATCTCCAAATTTGCTTCTGTCCGCGTAGGTCTTGGCTTTTTTGCCTATATAATTGCACAATTCTTTATCATTTGAATGGTAATGTTGTAGTATTGCGCCATCTATATAAACAGTTTTTCAAGGCATTCAGTGTATTGCGCTGTTTTTAAAGTGTTTATATATATATCATTCAAGGCAGTTTTCAAAGCATTCAAGTTATATCAGTCAGAGTGTTTTATATATCAAAACATTTGTAGTGTTGCATGATAAATTGATATATTGAAGTGATATATTAATACATTGAAGTGATATATTGAAGTGATCCCTTGCACATTTTTTTCAAAACATAGAAGTATTGCAGTGATATGTACAATGAAATGCTGATGCTTTTAACAAATATCAGAATGATTTGAAGGCTGTAACGTAAGGATTTTTATCAGCAGAAGTAATTTTTACAGAATGCATTCAATCATCTCTATGGTCGGAATAGTTCTCGCTGGCAAGGAGAACTATTCTGAATGGTCTCGGATGGTAAAACACACCCTCATCTACAATGAGTTGTGGAAAGGAGTGTGTGTCGGAGAAGAAGACAAAGACCCCGTGCAACCTACATCAGATAAAGAACTTGTCATTTGGGAAAACAAGAACAGAAAAGCCTATGCATTAATCGCAGCATCTGTAAATGAAGAAGTAAGTCATCATATTTCATCCTATTCCACTGCCTTTGAAGCTTTACAAAAACTGAAAGAACTCTATGATTCACATTCTGCACTTGAAGTTGTTCAGCTCATGATTAAACTCTTCACTCTTGAACTGAAAAATAATGATCCCCTTGCTCTTGCATCTGAAATAAAGTCTATAATGCATGATATTAAATCCACTAAGGTTGAGCTGGATATCTCTCTTATTGCCTTTCTCAAAGCACTCTATCCTACCTACTCCGATTATCTTGAGTCTTTACAAGCAAATGGAAATCTTAAAGACATAACCTTTGAGTCTCTTGTGAAAAAGTTTGTTGAAAGAGAGAAAGCCTTTGGAAAGAAAACAGTCCCTGAATCTTCTGAAGAGACTGTTTGCCTTGCTCATAAAGAAAAGCATCCTGCTCAAGATTCTACAAGAGGAAGAGGTGGACGAAGAGGAAGAGGAAGATACTTCAGAGGCAGGGGGGCAGACATTCTCAAGCAGAAAAGGCAGATCTACATTGCATTCGCTGCAAACGAAATGGATCACATGATGAGTCTGTTAGTGTCGGTCTTGAAAGCCCTCCATCAGTGATCAAAGCTCTTTGCATTTGCATTAGTAGGTGTCTCATTAGTGTCAAATTTTGCATCCCGTTAGGCATGCCATAACCCTGATGGAGGAGCTGGTCTATTTATACCCCTCTTGGCTTTGCTGGATCAAGTCATATCAGTCATTAAGTTTTTCAAGCTTGTCTTGTTTTGTCTTAAGGTCAAAGGTCCTAGGTCTAGGGTTTTGGTCATTTATCCTTGCAAGGTCATGTCTTTGAAAGTCCTTGAGTGCCCAGCAAGCCAGAGGGAGGATTGTAAATATGTTTCTTTGATATTTTCATCATGTTCAGTTCATTTTTAACCTTGGATTTAAAAACTCTGTTTTTAAAGCCAAGGTCATGATAAATTTGTGTAAAAAGAATGAAATTCCACAAAGTCTTCAAAAGGACAGCAGTAACCCTGGTCCCCTTGCCAAAGTCCCTCAGATGATCTACCTGCAAAAAGAATCAAGTCAAAGCACTCAATGAGTCAAAATCAGGATAAAGGAAACCAAAAATCAGTGTTATAAAGTGTCACAAGAAAAAACATTAGAAAGTGGGTTTGTAAATGAAATTTTTTCAAATGAGACTCATAAAAGCTCAAATTCCCTCCTTTCACTCTCATTGTGCATTTTAGAGCTTGCAAGAGAGAAAGAGAGAGTGATTGAGAGAAAGGAGCAAAATTGCAGTGATTTCGGGCAGCAGAATGGTGCGCGACCCGTCAAAGGAGGTGCGCGACCCGTTGGGAGGCCTGCGCGACCCGTTGAACCGTTTGCCCGCAAACTACAACAAAATTCCTCAATCTCCCTTCAAATCTTCTAAATTGATCAAGGTAGGCTCTTTACACATGGTGTTTGAGGATGGTGATGAAATATAAGGCTTTATGTTATGATTTTGATCTCAAATCATGCAAATGAAAAGACTTATATGGCTGCAATATTCATGTGCAAACTGTGCTAGGGTTTATGGTGTTTCAAGCTGTTTTTCCTTTGGTTGTTTCCCTCCCTTCCCTCTTGCTCATATTCATATGTACATCTTGTTTTCCCCCATGTCATTTTATAAATGAAATGCAAATTTTTTCCCATCCCTAACCATTAAAAATGAAAACCCTACCCCTTTCCCAAAGCATCAAAAACAAAAAATGAAAACCCTAATTCCCCTCTACCATATGCATATGCAAAATAACAAAAAACTGTTGGTAAAATGTCAGCATGTTTTGTGCATGGTTTCCCTTTTTCCCTCATTGAAATTGTATACATATTCCCATATTTACTTTCATGCATGTTTTTCCCATATGAAATAATCTTTGCAAATGATTTCCCTATTACAAATATATGTTCCTATATGCATATGATTTGCAAAGTTTCCCTTGAAATTCCCTGTAATATTTATATATTCCCATTCTTTGTTAAAAGATCCCTCCCCTAACATTTCCCTCATGTTCTGTTCCCCTTGAAACAACATAGATTTTAGCACTTTTTACAGGCAGAGACAACAGTGTTATTTGTCCACTTTGCTCCTAAACCATGTCAGAAACCGAAACTTATGAGCAAAGTGATGACCATTCATCATCTACAGAGGTTGAGGAACAGAGGAGGCCTCGTAAGGGTGGTAAGGGTGGACATCATAAGCGAGAGGAGCCCACCTCTCTGGCAGAATTACAGGCCTGCCCCATGGCAGTGAGTTGTTTTCAGTATATGTCTTGTTATGATTTCTGTGAGAGAATTTCTCAGATTCAGCATCATAGAGAGTTGGCCCGCTTGTTTGTCTTGCACCTCTGTGATGGACATGTCACTCTGGCAGGGGTGAACTTCACATTGACTCCTGAGGTGATCTCACAGGCTACAGGGATACCAAATGTGGGTGAGGTGTGGCCTAAGCGCAGATTGCTAGATTTTGTTCACTTTGAACCCTATGTCCGGCCACCATTCATGAGACTTGTGACAGGTGTTTTTCCATTCAGATTTCTCCGAAGCGAGTATGCTCCCATCATGAGTTTTATTATGCATTATTTTACCTGTGAGGGCAGATTTTCACAGGTGTACTCATATCACATTCGCCTTTTGATGCATTTCACCCGAGTGAGGATGATGAACATCCCGGTCTTCTTGTTTCATAACATTCAGAGGATGGTGCCCATGTTGCAGAAGAAGACCCCGGCCCAGCAATACAGGAGCCTATGCCATTATGGTTTGATTCAGCTCATAGTCTCACATCAGTTGACTCAGCAGGGCATCTCATGGGAGGAGTTCATCTCCCGTGAGTTTTTCACAGTGCCACATCAGCCACATCAGGAGGTCATTCATGAGGAGGGAGGACCATCTCAGCAGCCTTATGCTCCCGTTACTCGACATGTTAGCTCCACTCCTTTGGTCACTTATCAGAAAGGCCCAAGGGCCTTATTTGCAGCAGCTAGGCGAGTACTATCTCCACAGCAGGTGGAAGGGGTCTCGCCTTCATCTTCAGCTCAACGAGTGTTATCTCCACATCAGGTGGAAGGGGCCTCGCTTTCTTCACCAGCACAGGTACTACAGAGGGGCAAAGAGCCCATGATTCATGAGGATCCGGTGATTGATCTTGAGGTTAGTTCTCCTAGCCAAGAGGCGAAGGAGATCATTCAGCATCTCAGGGCTGAAAATGATGTTTTACAGAGGAGACTTGAGGGTGCCCAATGGACTATTACTTACCTGGAGCAGCGGAACAAACAATTGGAGGATGAGAAAGCGCTTGATGAGCTATGGAGGATTCGTAGCGACCGAGTCTTGAACCGTAGAAGACCCGGTGATCCATTGCCAGCTGACCGAGAGTCAATGCTCATTCAGGAGAATGCTCACTTGGAGAGGCTGTTGGCTAAGGCCAACCAAGAGAAAAGACTGCTGAGAAACATGAAGAATCACTATTGGGCGAGAATGCATGTATGCAAGGCCAAAATGAAAATGTTCCAAAGGAGGTTGTCCGAGGCTCTTAAGCGGAGGAAGAAGACCAATCCACTCCGTATCTTGGCTGAGGCATCCCTCAAAGATCATGGCACTCACTAGCATCAGCTACAGCACAAATCCCAAAATTTTTTGAGAATTTTGGGTAATTTTGGGATTTTTTGGAAATTTACAGGTTTTGGCTTCTCAACGGGTCTCACCCCCAGTGAGACCCTTTGTCATCGTAGCTCCGTTTTGCAAAAACTCAGCATTTTTAGATTTTTCATGCAAAATTACATATTCCCATGGATGGACTTGAGTTTTTATGGGGTTCTGGGCCTCCAGAAGGTCAAAATACATGCAAAATTTGACTTTCTGCCCCTTTTTTGACTTGCAGAAGAAGTCTTGGGAGAATTTAGTTTTGACTGGGCAAATAAACTCCAAATCCAAAAATTCTAGTTGGGTTGGAAATTCGACTCGCAAACCTTTCCAACGAGCTATCCTGTACCCAATTCTGATATCGGGAAGGCCTCCAAACAGAGCTCCAAAGTGCGCGACCCGTTGCGAAAAGGGGCGCGACCCGTTGAGGAAATGTTGCCAGATTTGACCAGTTCAGCCCAGAAATTGCAGATTTGACCCTTCTCGACTTTCTGAGGTTAATGATGATCTTGATGGATGTAATTGTGACACTTTTTGGATACTTTTACTCTTGTTTAACATTTCTAGAAGATTTATGCATGTAAAGGGTAAAAATTGAATGTATGAACTGGTTTCCAAGTTTATAGAGGCAAGTTGTTTTGACTGCCTATTTTGTAGTGCTTAGTTTAGAAGTGGTTCAAACAGCTCCTAGGATAGTGAGCTCGACCCATGGAGGCAGGAAAAGAGGTTAGATCATCTATATTATGTACTTTCTTGCTCATTTTCATGGTTGGACTCTTGAGGGAGAAGCTATCATTGTATTATCACTTGTATCTCTGCAATTTTTGGCTAAGGAAGACCAGGGTTTTGCAATCATCTTTGGGATTCTTGTGGACTCATGTGTTGATGGTGTGTTTCTTCATGTTCTTGTAAGCTTTGTTATGTGATTCATTTCCTTTCTTTACTACTGCACATTAAACAAATGAAGTGATAAAGTATGAATTCATGCTAGCCATGCTCTGCTTTTAAATTTGTTTAATTTCAATGTTTTCTTCTGTCTAAAGAGAATTCAAAGTGATTGTTTGCTCTCTTTAGCTCCTCATCTTTCATTTCCTGACCATTCATTTCAGTTAAAGGCATCAATACAGGCTCCTACCTCGCCCCAAAGACCTCCCTGCAGAAACTGTGTCAAATCCCCGCACCCTAAATTGCAACTCCTCAATTTGCCACCAAAAACCCCAAAAACCCCCAAATCAACCTTTATAATCAGTTTACTAGCCTAATATCAGTGTTACCTTGTTGGTCATCTCATTCTATTGAAAAATCTACCAAGATTGACCGGAGAGAGCCTTCTTCTGCCCCGTAGGGCTAGCTACGAGACTGAATGGTTTGATGTAGCTTTGAGGTTTGCCTTTTTCAGCTTGAGGTGAAATTTCAAGTGCTAACAGAGTCTACATGCAAGCTACCATGGGACAAAATTGAGCAGAGAAGAAATCAACAGAAAGGTAAAACTAATGACATAGACAAAGGTAAAGCACCTGAATCCGCTCACTATATTGAGGCACAATGTAACATTGGAGTAAATGAAGATTTGTTTAATGCTTCACTTGCTTCTTCGAAAAATGATTGGTTGCTTGATTCAGGAGCAACCTGTCATATGACTCATAGGAAAGATTTTTTTGAAGATTTCACTGACAATGTTGATGGAGCAGTATACTTTGCAGATCAGTCAAAAATCAAGCCATCAGGGCTTGGCACAATCAGGCTTAAACTGCCTGGTCTTCTAGACTTTCTTCTGGATCATGTTCTATATCTCCCACAGCTCGAGAGAAACTTGTTGTCCTTGGTCCACATCCGCCAGCAAGGTCACTCCATTCATATGTTCAATGGAAAGCTTGAGGTAAGAAAGGCATCTGACCACTCACCTGTCATGAGGGGTATAGAAGAAGAAAGACTTCTTAAACTACAAGGAACCTCTGCTCATGCACAACATTTCTCATATATTTCTCATCATGAAGAAGGTACACTTCCGTCAAGTTTATTATGGCATGCTAGATTTGGACATTTAAACTATGATAGTCTCCGCTTGTTGAAGAAAAATGGTGTTGCTGGTTTGCCTACAATTCCTAGAAAACATAAGCAATGTAATGCTTGCATTCTAGGAAAGCATAGCAAACAGTATTTTCATGATTCACATTCAAGAGCACATAAGAAGCTTGAACTCATTCATTCAGATTTATGTGGTCCAATGCCTGTTCCTTCTGCAAATGGAAATAAATATATCATGACATTTATTGATGATTACACCAGAATGTGTTGGGTTTAGTTATTTAAGAACAAATCTGATGCTTTTCAAACATTCAAGAATTTTCATAAGTGGATTGAAAATGATGCACAATCTCATATTGGGTCTATTCGCACTGATAATGTAAAATAATATACATCAAATGAATTTGAAAACTATCTTCGCCAACATGGGATCAAACATCAAACAACTGTGCCTTATAATCCTCAACAGAATGGTGTAGCTGAAAGAATGAACAGAACAATTTTGAATATGGTACGATCCATGCTTTTCTTCAAAAATGTAAAGATAATGTTTTGGGATGATGCTGTTCTATGTGCTGCATATATAAAGAATAGATGTCCATCTAGTGCTATAAGAAACAAAACTCCTTATGAATTGTGGTATGGACATGTTCCTTCGGTAAAACATCTCAGGATCTTTGGTTCCACCTGTTATGCTTTAATACCAAAGGTACATAGAAACAAACTTGGTGCTAGAAGTCGTAAGTGTATCTTCCTGGGGTATTCAAACACATCTAAAGCATACCGTCTCTATGATGAAGTAAATAAAAAGTTTTTTGTATCTAGAGATGTCATTGTTCTTGAATCATCCAAATCTGACAGTGTTGTTGAGCGGCAACTTGATCGCTTGGATAGATTCACAAAACCGGAATCATTCCAAGAGTTTGATAATCAGATTCCACATCTTGAAGGGGGGATTCCTATACTAGATCAACATGTGGAATCTTCTTCTGAAGAACAATCTCCCCTGCATGACACTCCAACAACGGATGATGCTTTAAGTGATGTAATTGATAGAATTGGGAGACTCAATCTTGATTCAGACCCAACTCAATCAACAGAGCAGCCTAGACCATCTCAGAAAGGTCCCCCAAAGTGGCTAACAAAGTCACTTGAAAGTGTTCATCCTGATGAAATTGGAAAAACAGGAACCAGAAATACAAACCGACAAGATGGAGGTGATGTAGATAACTCTAATTCACCTGTTGATATGGATGTTACTTATGATTGTGAATTGAACTTGTCTACAGATTTTGAACCAACTTCCTTCAAAGAAGCTGCTTCTCATTATGAATGGAAAGAAGCGATGCAGAAGGAGTATGATTCCCTCATAAAGATGTTAGACTCTCTCATAAAACAATAATAAATCCAAAAATTAATTAAAAATTCCAAGTTAGGAATTTGTGCCTAACTCTTGGGTTGTTCCTCTAAGATAGGAGTTAGTTTAGGTAACTCCTATATTGGTGTGTCTGGTGAGAAATTATCTCAACCAAAGGAGAAATTATCTCAACCAAAGGTGTCTAAGATAGCACGCACTATCTTGAGAACACTATCTCTCATATATTTATTTGTAACACTATATTCAATTAGATGTAATGAGTAATGTATGAATGAGAGATAATACATGAGGAAACATGAAGCTTCAGCCTTTTTCTGCCAATATTGTGTCTCTAGTTTTTATGTGTGATTTATATATTTCTATGAGTTAATTTCTCTTTTCATTATGTGGTATCAGAGCTTAGAGTATCATGGTCTAATGTGTGCGCATGAATTGATAGGATTTAGTTGCAGAATGAGTCTCCAACGTTGAGTTCTGTGAAGTTGGGAATTGGTGCGGTGTATATATTGGCCTACAATGCAGTTGAAGAAGTTTTTTGTCAGGTTAAATCCTGTGTGAAGAATTAGTGGAGGAAGATGCGAATGTATCTCTTACAGATTAAGTCACAGCAGAAATTCTCTCGGATGCGGTGAGTGCGCTGATGCTAAAGCGGAGCGCAAGGAGAGGAAAAGGCAGCTGAAAGCCCAGAAAATTGGTAAAACTTCTGAGGAGCCTGTTACAAAAGTGAGTGTCGAAGTGAATTCCCTTTGACTGTTGAGAAGTTGTGAAGTCGTGGAGGTTGTTATAACACTAAATTGTATAATTTTGGCGTGAAGGATTCAACAGAATTACAGAGGCCTGTATTGAACCCTGTTCTTGGCTATTTATGTTGAGCTGCATTGAGAAAAGTTGTGTTGGGTTCTTGCATTAAGGTACGTTGGACTGCTGTGAAGATTATTCACAACAATACTAGCTGTACAAACGTGAAGGTTGTCATCGTCGCCAGTGTAGAATTCTGTTGACTGGAGCCATGTAGAATTGTAGTCAAGTTTCAGTTTTCTTTTTATTCTTGCAAACTATGGATAGGGATATATTTGTCATAAAAAAAAAATCCTTCAACAGATCAAAAAGCACCTCAAGCGCACAATTCCTCACTTCTGTCCAAGGATCAGAGGTTAAATCGGACAATCCCACAAGCATTGGAAACCAATAATGTTCTGTTACATCAGTGTCTGCATCTATGCCACTATTCTAGGAAGTCCATAAATCTGGCGATTGAATATCCAGCAGGTGGTTACATAGATGGGTCGGTGGCCAAGTTCCAATGACATTCCACAACAGCGGTGATATCGTATCATCGGTGGTGGTTCCATACTTCACGCCAACGAAATCAACAGGGGGGATCCGATCCATGGTCAATGGTTTTCCGATTCGTGGTTACGCTAAACAGTGGGTTGCATTGAGCCATGATTTTCCAAGCTTAATGGTGAGTCGAAGAGCCGAAGCGGAGGCTTGAATTTCTTGCAAGAAGGAGGAAGCATTTCTAGCAGAATCTGGTGGAAGCCACAGCAAGTTCAAAACTTTGTAAGAAAAAATCCCAAAAATATTCTCTTGCCTCTCATATTTATTTTCGAGTTGCATGCACAGTGTGTCCATTGTAATTCTGTGTAAAACGAGTTATGAAAGCACAACCAGATTATCAAATCTCATGGATAAGTGCGAACACGATTTTGTTTTGCCTTAAAATTTGATGTCAGAAAAAGTTTAGCCTAGGAGAACTCGTTCCTTGATTCTTGTGTTCAATGTGATTACATTTTGGTTATTACCATTTGAATGAATTGTTAAGTCATGAGCACTATATTTTTGTCTCAAGTGGAAGCTAACTGAGAAGTTGTGAGCCTGTTGTCTAAAACTACTGCTGCGTGAAGGAGGAAAGTCGTGATTTGTGCAGCGTAAGGTGATGTAGTGCTGAATGAACTATTGAGAGAATGCCTGGAACTGATGTTGAAGACTATAACGTTGTTCAAATCATAAATTTAATAGTGTGAAGAGGTTGTTGCTCAAACTGTTGGAAACGTTTCCCTATTGGGAGTTCCTCTTCTTCACAACCTAGGTGATTGAAAGTGCGAATTATTGCTTCTTATGGTCTCTTATCTCCAAATTTTTGAATGCTTTCTTGATCTTGTGATGACACTGCTAGTTGGAGTGAGAGCGATTGCCCAAAAAGAATGGATCAGCATTGTGCAACACCTAGAGAACATGTCTGTGCTATATGCTGAAACATTATAGGAATCACTTGTATGGAGAAATTGATGTCGTATGTCTATAGGCTACTAAACGAACTGGGGACAATTAATAACGAGCTGTACAACTGTTGGTGGGGCCACAAAGTTCGTGAAGTGGCAATGTCCTATGTGCGAGCAACACATTTTGTTACTGCCATACTGCAGCGAGAACAACATCCAACAAAATCAAATTTAGCACATACAAAAATATATAAGAGCATGGCATGTTTTAATACTTTGAAGTGATAAAGTTTTTTTTTGAAGTAAGAAGTGATTTTGTATTTGGAGTGATAAGGGAACGTTGTTGTAATTCAAAGTATTATTTTACTTTGAGAGGGATCGTGTCACTATCCATTCAGATTTTGAAGGCGAGTTGTTTCAAAGGGTTGTCAGCTTGGCATTATCATTGCTTCAGATGTACTCAATGATTAATAAAGATATCATTTTTTAGTGTTGATGTGTCCTAGATCCGCCCGAAATTGAATAAGGGGATCTAAGGTACACTTTGTGTTTGATGGCGCATGTGTTTTATGGCTTCATGTTTTTGCTTTCTGATTTGTGTCTAGTTTTGACACATAAATGATCTCATTTAACACACATAAAGTTCAATGCAAGCAAGAACAACACCTGTAACAAAATAGCTGCCAGGAAGGATAATTAAGCTCAACACATGCATTTGCGTCACTACAACAAATAATCAAAGTTTTCAACATCGGCATTCGACCTCAACAAACAATTTCGCTCAATACAATCAAGTTCATGAATCTGCAAAGCAATGTCTACATCACTACAATCAAGTTAATAAATCTGTAAACTTCAACATTTCAGAGCACAGTCTACATCAACATTGTTGAACTTGTAATCAAACTCAAATCACATTGAATTGTAAGGGTGCATTCTCGGTTGAAACCGACACCCATGTTTTGATTTGATCAGAAGTCAAATTAAGACAAGTGAATTCCTTGTTTTATGTGATTCTAAGCTTTTTGGGTGCATTTTCGACAGTGTTCGACACCCTTCCTTTAAGCAGAATCTAGTGAATGCACGAATTTTAATTCTAAAGCAAACAAGAAACAAGTTCACATCTCCTGCAAGTGAGCATGCCATTCAAGTTCCATAGCAAGCGAGCCTGTCATTCAAGTAACAAAATCAAGTGAAACAGTTCAAAGCACGACATCTACGACAAGAGAGCCTGAGTTCAAGTGAGCAAGTTCAGATGGCGCAACATATTCAGTTGTTACACATTCTTCACAGTTTGATCATCTCCAGTGATGAAGACATGGTGCACATCAGCAAAGAAACTCTTGCTGATATTTCACGGCATCTAAAACAAATACATGAAACCATTGAGTTTCTTCAACTTGAGTCCCAACTTCAAAGGAATGAATTGCAAGAAAAGGGTGATACTTTCAAGTCTTTGAACCATCCAGATGATAAGTCATTCATCCCAACAACTTCAAGTGTCGAAGTTGTTCATAATCAAAGTCAAATTTCTTCCAAACCCATCATCAAGCCCTGGGAAGAAATTCAAAATAACAAGAATAGACGAGGCTTAGGATATGTTCCTGATGACATCAATTTGCAAATCCCAGATTATTCCAAGACAATTAAGTTTGTGAGTGCAGGATTTCTGGAACCACTCACCGCAGCAGATACTGAGAAAGTTGCCGACAAACAGAATTGCACGCAACCTAAAGTTTAAGTCCAATCAAAGTGTTCTCATTGTCAAAGAACTGGTCATATGGAAGATCAGTGTTTTGATCTCCATCCTTGTCACCATTGTGGCAAGTAGAATCATTCCTCAGAAAGATGTCGCAACCAACAAAAATCAGTCAGATTGAAGATACATTATGAATGGATTGATCCTTGGGAATGGTCATCCACAGTCAAACGGTTATCTCAGTTAAGGAGTTTAGACTTCTGTGATCCATAACATTGTTTAGAAAATCTTCGGCAAAATCACATAATCAATCTTTTGTCGACGCGTTTCGAACCAACCAGTGTGGTTCATCGTCAGGACAAGTTGAAGAACAGATCCAGCTTCGCCTGTTTAAATAGCTAGAGCAGAGACCCCAACGGTTACCTGGCCAAAGGTTGACTTAAGGAACAAGGTCAAATTTAGTTATATTAGGTAAGAAATAAATAAATAAATATCTAAATATATCAATGATAAATTATAATATACTAATAAATAAATCCAAATTTAATAAATATATATAAATTTTAGTTATATTAGGTGTGAGATAACCAAATAAATATATAAATAAAACAATAATAAATTATTTATTTATTAACTAAATATATAACTATATAAATCATAATAAATTATATTTATTTATTTATTAAATCAAAATATAAAACAAAAATAAATCAATTATTTAATATATATAAATGGTATTATTAGTGAGGTAAATGAATATAAATTCATATATAAATATATAAATTTAGTTATATTAGGGGTGAGATAAAAAACTAAATATATAACTAAATTGATAATAAATTATTTATTTAATAAATAAATATATAAATATATAAAAATAATAATAAATTCTATTTATTTATTTATTAAATAAATAAATAAATATAAAAACATAAATTAATAAATATAATAGGAAAGATAAATTATTTATTTAATTTATATAAATGGTATTATTAGTAAGGTAAATAAATATAAATTTATATATATAAATTTAGTTATATTAGGGTGAGATAACCAAATAAATATATAAATATATAAATAAAATAATAATAAATTATTCATTTATTAACTAAATATATAAATATATAAAAATCATATATAAAAAAAAAAAAAAAATTATTTATTTTTTATTAAATAAAAAAGTAAATTATTTATTTAATTTATATAAATGGTATTATTAGTGAGGTAAATAAATATAAATACATATATAAATATAAAAATTTAGTTATATTAAATGTGAGATAACAAAATAAATATATAAATATATAAATAAAATAATTATAAATTATTTATTTATTTATTAAATAAATATATAAATATATAAAAATAATGATAGATTATATTTATTTATTTATTAAATAAATAAATAAATATAAATTAAAAAATATAATAGCAAAGGTAAATAATTTATTTAATTCATATATAAGGGGTTTTTTTAGACGAAAGCTAAAGGGAGATTCAATTCTAAGGTTCTAATAGAAATAAATGAAATTTTTGGAAAAAAATCTAATTATAACATGCTCAATAGTATCATAACCGGATAATACACTACATAGCCCGAAATTAATTCATAACAAATTAAGGACACAAACACACCAAAGAACTGGGACAAACTTGCCCAAACAGAAATTAAAGGAGGGGGAAAGACAGAAACCCTAAGACCTAACAAAAAGGGGAAGAGGAGGCTAGGAAGACAAGGCTGGGACCCAGCACCTGCTAATCCTCCAGCCATCATCCCTATTTAGATTGTTCGGCCTCTTCTCAATCTCCAAGGCCTCTCTAAATTTGCGATGGTGAAACTGCGCAATTTTGGCAATGACTTGAGCCTCCTCTATACACACATGATGCATAGTCTTTTCCGCATGCTCAGCCAGGGCCGAGGACTTGGTCCTCCCATGCCTTAAGTCAGCCGAATGCTCGCTAATCCGCTGATTGATCGAGCGACCAGTTTCACCAATATAGGGGGTCCCACAGGAACAGGGAATGACATAGACGCCTTTCATGTCCTTAGGGTCAATCGGGTCTTTCACAGACCTGAGGGAACTACGGATCGTATTGAGAGGTCTAAAAGTAGCGGGCACATCATACTTCCTCAGAATCCTCGCAATCCTGTCCGTGGTTCCTTGGATGTAAGGAAGGTTCACACCCATGCTACGATCATTAGGGACCCTTCGGATTGAAGGCTCCTTCTTGGCCCTGAGGAAGGCTTTTTGCCCGAGGTGCCTATTGTAACCATTCTTCTCAAAGACTTCTAGGAGGTGAGCCTTCTCCGTTTCCAGGCTCTCCTCATCCGAAATTCTAACAGCGCGGGTGGCAAGCGTGCTAAGAACCCCTAACTTCTGAGCGGGGAAATGATGCGAAGAAGCATGCAAGTATTGCTCAGTATGCGTCTTCTTTCTATACACCTGATGCGAAAAGGAACCATCCACCTTCTTAGAGATGAGGACATCCAAGAACGGAAGGCAACCATTGTTTTCTTTTTCCATCGTGAATTTAATGGCGGCGGATTGGTTATTAAGGTGACTAAAGAAACGATCCAGCTCGTCAGGACCATGAGACCAGACAACACCAGTGTCATCCACGAATCTTCTCCAAAGCTTTGGTAAGAGACGAGAGGAGGCCAAAGCCTTAGACTCAAAATCCTCCATGAAGAGATTAGCGACGACAGGGGACAAGGGGGAGCCCATGGCAACTCCGCAAGTCTGCTCATAGAATTCTCCCTCGAAGCTGAAAAAGGTAGAGGTAAGGCAAAGCTCAACTAACTTAGCCGTATCAGGGTCAGTTAGCTTATTAATAACCATCATGGCCTCATTGATAGGAATGCAAGTATAGAGAGAGACCACGTCGAAACTTACCAAAATGTCCTCAGGCTCAAGATTAATGTTCTTAAGATCCTCAATAAAAGAAGCTGAGTCTTTGACAAAGGACTCAGTCTGCCCGACCAAGGGTCTCAACTTTGCAGCGAGGAACTTGGCCAGGAGGTAAGTCGGACCACCGATGGTATTGACAATGGGTCTCAGGGGGACCCCATCCTTATGGATTTTAGGAAGACCATAAATCCTCGGAGTGATGGGGTTACCCTCAATAAGTTTCTGGGCTAGAGGAATCGTGGAATTGCACGACTTGATCGCAAGAGCGACTGCCCTAGAAATCTTTTTGAGGGGATTCTTCGAAAGCTTCTTATAACTCCCACTATTACAAAGATGGTCAATCATCTTATTTCTGTAATCTTGTCTATCCAAGATAACGGCAGCCCCACCTTTATCAGCTTTTAGGACCACAACGTCACGATTACCGTTCAAGCTCTTCAGAGCCTCAAACTCAGCCTTGCTGATATTACTACGGGGAGGCTTAGCCCTCCTCAGGGTAATGGCACAATCCTGCCTAATCGTGTCTTTAATCTTATCAGGAAGGTTCTTAATTATTTATATATTTATATATTTATTTTGTTATCTCACATTTAATATAACTAAATTTTTATATTTATATATGTATTTATATTTATTTACCTCACTAATAATACCATTTATATAAATTAAATAAATAATTTACTTTTTTATTTAATAAAAAATAAATAATTTTTTTTTTTTTTTTTTTTTTTTATATATGATTTTTATATATTTATATATTTAGTTAATAAATGAATAATTTATTATTATTTTATTTATATATTTATATATTTATTTGGTTATCTCACCCTAATATAACTAAATTTATATATATAAATTTATATTTATTTACCTTACTAATAATACCATTTATATAAATTAAATAAATAATTTATCTTTCCTATTATATTTATTAATTTATGTTTTTATATTTATTTATTTATTTAATAAATAAATAAATAGAATTTATTATTATTTTTATATATTTATATATTTATTTATTAAATAAATAATTTATTATCAATTTAGTTATATATTTAGTTTTTTATCTCACCCCTAATATAACTAAATTTATATATTTATATATGAATTTATATTCATTTACCTCACTAATAATACCATTTATATATATTAAATAATTGATTTATTTTTGTTTTATATTTTGATTTAATAAATAAATAAATATAATTTATTATGATTTATATAGTTATATATTTAGTTAATAAATAAATAATTTATTATTGTTTTATTTATATATTTATTTGGTTATCTCACACCTAATATAACTAAAATTTATATATATTTATTAAATTTGGATTTATTTATTAGTATATTATAATTTATCATTGATATATTTAGATATTTATTTATTTATTTCTTACCTAATATAACTAAATTTGACCTTGTTCCTTAAGTCAACCTTTGGCCAGGTAACCGTTGGGGTCTCTGCTCTAGCTATTTAAACAGGCGAAGCTGGATCTGTTCTTCAACTTGTCCTGACGATGAACCACACTGGTTGGTTCGAAACGCGTCGACAAAAGATTGATTATGTGATTTTGCCGAAGATTTTCTAAACAAGGTTATCTCAGTTCTACAACCGACTACAATCACACATAGTGCAGCCAGTAGTGAATCGATGATGGTACTCTCATGCAGTTGAATGAGGGAGTACGACAGTGAAACTCTCCTACACCTGAAGGGGGGGAGTTCAAATACATTTTGGAGAAGATTGTCTCTCCTTTCAGCTGACAAAGGGGGGGAAATGTCAATGAAATTGACAAGTGTTTGTCAGACTGAAAGTCTCGACAACATCAACGAAGCAGCCAATGGGCATCTTCATCAGCCAGTGGGAATTTATCATCAGCAGTGAGCGTCAACAAATTCGCCAGTGGGCGATCGACAGCCAAAGCAGCAGTGAGTAGCTTTCATCATAGCAGAAGCAACATTGAGTTGTTTTTTGACATCTTCAGCCAATGGGCAATCATCATCAGCAAACACGCCAGTGGGCGTTCATCAAATTGTGTCAGCGGACACCGGATGTTGTTTTCAAGCAAAGGACAGTTGGATCCTTTTGCGGCTTGGCACATGATGGAGTTGTCAAGCGTCCCTCTGAGATGAATCATTCATGCAGCTGACTCAGTCTCTTCATATTGCGGTTTGTTCAACATCCAGATTTGGCGTTTTTTTCAGGGAATGTTTTTGAGGATCAACATGAGAACTTGGAAGATGGTTCCTCGTTCTTATTTTGGATTTATCATTGAGGGGGGGAATGTTAGACTCTCTCATAAAACAATAATAAATCCAAAAATTAATTAAAAATTCCAAGTTAGGAATTTGTGCCTAACTCTTGGGTTGTTCCTCTAAGATAGGAGTTAGTTTAGGTAACTCCTATATTGGTGTGTCTGGTGAGAAATTATCTCAACCAAAGGAGAAATTATCTCAACCAAAGGTGTCTAAGATAGCACGCACTATCTTGAGAAAACTATCTCTCATCTATTTATTTGTAACACTATATTCAATTAGATGTAATGAGTAATGTATGAATGAGAGATAATACATGAGGAAACATGAAGCTTCAGCCTTTTTCTGCCAATATTGTGTCTCTGGCTTTTATGTGTGATTTATATATTTCTATGAGTTAATTTCTCTTTTCATTAAAAGAATGGCACTTGGAAGCTGGTTGATCCTCCATTTGGAACCAAACCAATTGGCTGCAAGTGGGTCTACAAGAAAAAATACAAAGTTGATGGCTCACTTGACAAGCACAAAGCTAGGCTTGTGGCAAAAGGTTTTGCACAGAAGGAAGGGGTCGATTATGAGGAAACTTTTTCCCCCACAGCAAAATGGGCCACCATCCGGACACTCTTTGCACTAGCTGCTCAGAACAGTTGGAAAGTCCATCCAATGGATGTAAAAACTGCATTCTTGAATGGAGATCTAAAAGAGAATGTTTTTATGTCCCAGCCTGAAGGATTTGCTGTGAAAGGACATGAACATAAAGTATGCAAACTTGTGAAGTCCTTGTATGGCCTCAAACAAGCACCACGAGCCTGGTATGAAAAACTAACTGAGCATCTTTTGAAACTCAACTTCAATCATTTTGATCTTGATGATGCAACTTTATTTGTCAAGAAAGTTGGCAAAACAGTTGTATATCTTGTGGTATATGTAGATGATCTTTTAATGACAGGGAACAATGAAAGCTATATTGCATCCATAAAGAAAGAATTAGGAAAAAATTTTGAAATGACTGATTCGGGCTATGTTCATTACTATCTTGGCATTGAAGTAACCCAACATCCAAAGTCCATATTTCTTTCTCAAAAGAAATACATTGGAGATTTGTTAAACAGATTTGGCATGACAGAGTGCAATCCTCTTTCTACTCCAATGGAACAAAACTTGAAGCTCACATCTATTGAAGGAAAGGAATTTGAGGATGCAACAAAGTATAGACAGCTTGTAGGAAGTCTCATCTACCTCACTACTACCAGACCAGACATTTCATTTGCTGTTGGAATCCTCTCCAGGTTTATGCAAAAGCCTTGTGAGGGACATTGGTCTGCTGCAAAAAGAGTTCTAAGGTACTTGAAGGGAACTCAAGACCTTGGAATCAAGTATACACAGGTGGACGACTTCAACTTGATTGGATACTCTGATTCAGACTTCGATGGAGACAAAGAAACTGGGGTATCTACTTCAGGATATGCTATGAGTCTTGGATCAGGAGCTGTCTCCTGGAGATCACGCAAACAATCAGTACCAGCAGATCCACAACAGAATCAGAATATGTGGCAGCAGCTGAAGCAACGAAAGAAATTGTGTGTCTCAAGAAAATTCTTGAAGATTTGCAGGTAAAACAAATACAATCAACTCCACTCATGATTGATAACACCTATGCAATAAAGTTGGCCAAGAACCCAAAGTTCCATGATCGTACTAAGCACATCAATACTAAATATCATCTGATCTGACATCATGTTGAGGCCAAAACAATCCATCTCCGTCATTGTTCCACAAACGAGCAAATTGCAGACATCTTCACCAAAGCGCTTGGAAGCGAAAAGCTTGAAAGATTCAGAACGATGCTTGGACTCACCAACATCCCTTCAGATTAAGGGGGGGAATGTTGACACCTAATCCTCAACGGATGGGTGAACTGGAATGCGAACAGTCATCAAGAAGATGAACTTATCTGTCCCATTTATGTATATAAATGATAGTTAGCTAATGAATTATGCAATCAGTTTTTCTTCCGCTCATTCTGGAGTTACCCTGGCCTGACAATTTCCAAAAGCTATTTCTGCAACTCTTGATATTTCTTCTGGGAAATGGTTTCTTTTTCAAATCGTTCCAATGCGAGCTGGGCTTGTGCTAGTTCCTCCTGAAGATTTAGTAGAAGGGGGTCATGGTGCGTCATAATGTCTTTGGCTTGTATGTCCATCTGAGTGCCTATGTTATAAGACGGGATATCTTCTGTTTGTACTTCTTTATTGTAGGAGGTCCAAACCTCCATCTGAGTAGCTGTGTCTACTAAATCTGCATGCGGTCCTTCTTGAGTGATGATTGTTTGAGTGGGCATGAGATGAGTTTGAGTTCCTGCAGCCCTACCTTCATATACTTCTGTTTGCACGACCACATTTACTAACTCAGGGGTATTGTTCGGAACCTTTCCCATTTTGATTTCTTTTATTTTTCTTCGGAGCCTCTTGACCATCTTATGAAGCTTTTGGTTTTCTTTTCTTAGCTTCTTCAATTTCGTTCTAGCTCTATACCTTTTTTGAGGAGTAACTGGTATGCTGATAATATTGTTAATAGCTTCTATCTTTAAAGGGCCCGGTTGTTCACCCTGTCTTTGTTCCAATAATATCGTGTCTCCAGATTGATTATCAGACTCCTGAATAATCTCTGTCTCTGCTTCTTCTTCTTGACCTATGTTTTCTGTGTCTAGACCTTCATAACTGTTTTCCACTGGGAGCTTGTCATCAGATTGGTTCTCTAATTCCTTAATAGCCTATGTATCTATTTTTGCTTCACGTTTTTTTATCTTTTGAGGAATACAAAATTCTGGTATAGCCAAAATTCCCTGGAGATTGGGTTTCTCCTAATTTGCATGTAGACATTCATGTTGGCAAGGACTTGGGCCATACCTGCCTCGAAATCATGCAAAAGATCATCTTGAGAACTCATATTTGGTGTTGGAGGAGGCCCCACTTCGTTCCTTCATTCATCGTCAAGATGCCTTGCTCCCTCCACAGGTTTTGGTTCAAGGTTATCTTGTCCTCCTAACTCTAGTTGCAAGTATTGTTCATTTACCAAGCTGGATAATTCTATGGGTTGGCTTGTGCTGCCTTGAGGATTTTCAGACGTTCCCTGGTTTGAATTCAACCTTGTAGATCATCTACGTTTGTGAGATATTCTTCCTGAAATGGCAGTCCTTTTTCTTTTTGGAACAGGGTTAGGTGCTGGTAGGTTTTCACCTCTTTTGAGGGCCAATATGAGATCATCCTAGGTTGATTGATGTTGGGCAAGGTTGTGACTAACTATTAACCTGATCCGAAAATGGTGGCTAACTACTGTTTCTGGGTGTTGAGACCGTCTCAAATTCTTGGTAGTGTCATGCAATAATGAATTCAAAAATGCAGGAAAATTAACAGAGCATTTTTGTTTTAAAACTGCTAAAAGTTTGAGTTGTCGCGGCCTTACCACGTCTCTACGCCTATCACAAGTAATATAGTTCTGGAAAATTCGTGCCAATTCTCCCCATGGCTCTCCGAGAGAAGATGGTTGAATGCCTTTACCCTTCTTGATTAGATCCTGTCCTTCATCCCTAAAAGCCTCCATAGCGTTATGCATCCTTGATCACTTGCCAGCCCATACTGGTCCTTCTGCCGGAAACCCAGACACTTTTGCTATCACAACATCTGTTACAATGATTTTTCTACCTCTTACCAAGGATTGTCCATTCTGTATATGCTGTAAAAATTCGATGGCGATTTCTTCATTGGGGGGTTGAAATCTTGTAAAATATGTTGTCCATCCTATGTGAGCTATAATTTCCCTGGCTTCCTTGGAGATAGCCAGTGTTAAGGTTCTCAGCGCACTGATGTTCCTCCCATGATGCCTAACTTCTGCAAAGGATTAGTGCAGTGGAGAAATCATAGCGACGAGCAGAGCCAAGAGATGGAACATCAAAAGGTTATAATGGCTCTATCAAGTGATGCTTTATAAACATAAATACCATTATCGAGGACTGTTATAATGCCACACACTCTGTGATTATGGGATGTCGTATTATTCTGCAAAATCCAATGAAAATATGGCAGTGCATGCATGAGTGTACTGGAGGTCCTTGCCCCCTCTCAAAATGATAGGTCGCCTATGACTGAATGGATGAAGTGATGACGTGCTGGTGGCTAAGTATAGGGATGATGGATTGGGTAATGAAAGTGGCAAGGTACGCATATTAATGAAAGGATCATAAAGGATATTGGAGTAATGAAAGAAAGGCGTGTAACGAGAATTATTAATAAGTGATAAGATGTCGTGAGGTGATGCGATAAATAAAAAGGACAACATACGTAGGAGATGATAATTTAGTGTCATTATTCCACTTGAAAATGTTGTGATCGATTTTAAAATATTAACTCATGTATAAAGGTTCAAGGTAAGTTAGGGAAGTAATCTCTCCGTAGAAAAAAACAAAAACATAAGAAGAGGGAATTGTAATAATTATTGATGTAGAAAATAAAACTCTGATACCATAAGCAGATCTTCTATTGCCTGCATACATCCATAGCCTCAACAGAGTTTCTTTCTAACCCTTGGGAACCATGGTCCTCTATGTATAATTGGGGAAGTGCATTATGATGTCCATAGTAGAGGCCAATGCGCTAGCATGGTAACCAGATGAACACATTGCCATTCACTGGGAAGTAGCAAAAGTGGTAAGGCCGGCTCATGATGAGACCTCCTGTTCCAAGGACGTTGTTTCTTGATGCATCCATTGGATCATATCCATGGTGTGGTGGCCATAGTTGGAATGCCACTTCACTCCTTCCTTATGATCATGGTAGGCTGGCTCGTGATGAGACCCCCTATCCTCCATTTGTGGAAAAAAATCATAAAATTGTTAGTGAATATATATATATATATATATATATATATATATATATATATATATATATATATATATATATATATATATATATATATATATATATATTAAACACTCCCCATTTTATACATAGAGGGTGGCTCAGTACTCCTTAAGAGTAGGGATGGCGGAAGAAGTTTGAACATATCAATAAAAAAATATATTCATAATCTTATTGATAATAAACACAGAGTATTATACGAGACGGGGGAGAACCAGCATGGTAAATATAATCAATCAGTTTCATTTATAGCGGAAATGAGGATAGTGAAGTGATAAAGATAATTGTGTCCTTTCTTTTTTGATCATCACAAAGCAATCTTGTTAAAGATGATAATATTCAAGATATTTTCCTGCTTCAGTAGACGCCATACTAGTTGTCCTTAGATATGTATTGTACTTTTATGCCATAAAGATGATCATAAAGAGTGAACTGGGGTGGGCTGGGAATGATCATGCAAGGGGAGAGAAAGGGTGCTCTAAAAACTATTCACAAGGTGTTGTTCCCTGAATGGAACAGCAAAAGAAAACACATGCAAAAAGTGTTGTTCCCTATAGGGAACAACAAATAAAAATACATGCAAAAGTGATGTTCCCTATAGGGAACAACAGTTGTTCCCTATAGGGAATAGCAAAAGAAAAATGGACACGAAAAGTGTTGTTCCTTATAGGGAACAACAACTATTCCCTATAGGAAACAACAAAAGAAAAATGTACACGAAAAGTGTTGTTCCTATTAGGGCCTAAATCTACCTCAGGCTGAGAAAGGCAGGTCTAGGGTAACATCAAACCACGCTTAACCTGGTAGCTAGCCCTACCAGGTCGAGAGAGGGCTCTCTCCTTGTAAATCTTAGGAAAATATAGCAAATGAGGGTTGAGATGATTGATGTAAAGACTAATTTTAGGATAGGTATATGCTCAGAGGATTTTTATTGAGTTTTATGTTGGTTTGTTGGATCAAATGTGAAAGGCAGTTTTGGGTTTGGGGAATGAACTCAGTCTTGCAGAGCTTTCTGTGGGGCGAGGTAGGCAAATTATTTAGTAATTTGAATTAATAGAAATGGATAGTCTTAATATTGGTGAGGAGTTGGAGAGGGCATGAAAGTTTCATGAATCCTCTTCAAATAGTAGAAAACATGTAAAGCTAAACAACTCTAAGGTAGAGCACTGCAACATCAATGATTTCCACCTTTATACTTGATTCATTTAGTTAAGCTGAAAAAGAGAGATAATGACACACATAAACACATGATAACTTGAATTACAGAAGGAGAAATAATACTAAATCACCTTGCCATAATAATTCCACAAAATGCTACAAACCTTGGTCTATTTCCTTGCTAAACTGCAAAAATGAATGTACAATAATGCTCAAAGCATTCACAAGAGTCCAACCTTTACAAATGACTGAAAAAACACATGATATAGACCTCCAAAACACCTGTGCTATCCATTATGGGCCGAGTCCATGAGAAGTGGGATGGTTTCAACCATATCTAAACTAGGAACATAAAAATAGGTAGTGGAACAACTTGCCTCTTAAACCTAGGAAACTGATTCATTTAACTCTAAACCACCTACAACTGATGTATCTACCTTATCAAGTCAAATTTTATCATTTTTACATCATAGTACATCCATTTACATCATTTCACATCATGAATTTGACCATAAGAGAGAAAAAAGTAAAACTAGAAGAAAACTATATGAAAAACAGAGTTTTTTAGAAAAATTGGCACTTTTTCATCCTGTGCATAGCGCTACTTTTTCTGTGCATAACGCTTTTTCCCAGCTAAATTTTGAGGCCTTCACCTTCATCAAATTTTCTCCAAGTTGGCTTGTTGGAAATATCTATCTGTCTACTTTCTACGACAAGTATTTTTTAATTTGGTGCCCATTTGCTCCTCCAAAAATTAGTTCTCCCAACACTACTTGTGTGGCCAAAAAGTGGAAGAGAGGGCATTTTTGAGATGTTTTTTACGCTTTTGGAGGTCCAAAACTTGTCAAAGTTTCCTAGTAATTTTTTGGCATGCATAAATTTTCATATGGAATCCAGAAATACAAATTTTTCTTCCAAAGGAGGTCCGTATCAAAAGTGAGCTCCAGGTGGCGCTACGCACCTGCCGAAAAAGCCTCTTTTTTCCTTGAAAAAATCCAAAATTGCCAAAAAGTTTACCAAATTTCTTGAATTTGGCATGAGTGATCTACATCAAGTACTATGTTGGGCCAATGAATTTCAGCCAAGATCTTGAGCTTATCTTGCTCTTTCTTGCTCCTCAAAGTCTTCCTCAACTTGGCTTTTAGGCACCTTATCCTAGTTTTGCAAATTTTGTTTCGTGTCAAATAGTAATAAGCCATGTGCCACAACATCTTTTTCTCCTTATTGGATTTCTCAAGTAGCTTCTCTAAGTGCATATTCGCCCCCTCTAGCCAAGTTTCCTAGTCAGCATCAATCTCTTGCTCAAGGGGTGTCAATTTGATTTTCTTTCTTTTCGCTGCTTGCTTGTTTTCCCTTATGGTTTGCAGCTCCATGATTGTTTGTTTATCCTCCAACTACTTGTTCCATTACTCAAGGTAATTAATGATCCACTTAACCCTTTCAAGGTTAAGAGATAAGGCATGGATGTCAGCTTCTTATTCTTTGATGATCTCCTTGAGTCTTGACCTTTGGGAGCCCAAATCAATATCCTCCTCTTGAATCAAAATGAAATCTCTCTCCTGACCTTCAGAAGGCCCTTCCTCATGCAATGGTTGTTTCCCTTTATCATGTAACTGTTCTGCTGAAGAAGAAGGCAAAGCCCCTTTCACCCGGGTGAAGATATGATTTGCCTATTGTCTAGTGAAGGAAATGAGACCCCTTCCACCTCAGGTGGAGATAATACTCGTTTGGCAACTGCAAATAATCTCCTTGTGCCTTTTCATAAGTAACAAATACTGGCACTCTTGTAGCTTGAGTCTTATGAACATCTGGCTGATTTGAAGGCCCTCCTTCCTCTTGAAACACTGATGGAGTCACTTGAGGGCTTTTGAAAACCTCATGTGAAGTGAAAGTATCCCATGAAACATTCAACAAACTTAGCTAATGCAAAACAACAATCTTGATCAATGAAAAATGAAAAATGTTGTTGAACTGTTAATGAAGAGGTTTTCTTTGCACCAATATAACCATTTTCTTAATATTTCTGCATATGAAATAGGGGAGGTTCATCATCCTCACTCTAGTGAAATGCATCAATAATCTAACATGATAAGTGTACAAGCAAGAAAATATCCCTTCACAGGTGAAGTACTTGATAATAAGCTTCATGAGTGGAGCATAAGTGTCTTTTAGGTATCTGAAAGGAAAGATCCTACTGATTTGATTTTGATAACTAGCCTTGACATAAGGCTCATAATGCTCTTTGCCCATAAGCTGTCCTTTGTTCCACTGTTCACCTGCATTTGGAATACCTGTTGCTGCAGCTATGGTTTTAGGTATCAAAGTGAAGGAAACACCTACTAAGTTCACCTGGCCATTGTGAAGATGAAGGAAAAATAGCCTGGCAAGTTCATGGTGGTATTTCACCCTCTCCACCATCTCACAAAACTAGTAGCAAGATTGATGTTTAAAACATGTTACTGCAAGAGGACGAGCTAGTAACTTTGTGAGTGTGGTAGGTGCGCCGCGCCAATGCCCAGGTGCGCCGCGCCAAGAGAAATATCGAAACTTGCTGCAATTTCCATCTTTTCACCTCAAAACGCAATTTTCTCCTTGTTCTCTCTCACTTTTAGCACAAATGAAGTCTTCAACAAAATGATCCCTTTATATACTTTTTATTTTCATTTTTCATTTAGAAAACCCACTTTCTAAAATTTTCCTTTTCACTTTGTTCTTTAAAACTTTGTTTTGTAGTTTGGCTTTATTTTTGTCATTTGATGGACTAATGCTTGGATTTTCTTCTCTCTTTTGCAGGAGTTGGAGTGCAGAAGTTTGGCAAGGTGATCCAGGGCTGCAGATTATGCTTTATTACATATGAAAACGATAAAATTACTTAAAATTTGTACAAGAAATGGAAAAACCCTGTTTTCACCTCAAAACAGAGTTTTGAGGTAAAAACCCTTTATGGAGCAAATCATCAGTAGAATTTCTGATTTTATGAACTTATTGAACTTCCTCATGTGACCGCTAGCCTGTTATTGAGCTTTTCAAGATCATGGTGGAAAACCATAGACCTAATGAGACTTGAAAGCCTAAAATGACTTCTGCAACTGAAATGAAATAAAAATGACAGCAAATGATCTGTACATGTGCAAATAGGCCAACAAATGAAAAGCATGAGGGAAATTGGCAAAGAATCACTACCGTAAGATGATTGATGACCTAATGGAATGCAGCTGATTGGATGAGACACCTAAAATGCATGCAAAAAGAGAATTTTGATCACTGATGGAGGGATGAAGATACCAACACTAACAGTTCCTTATAGGGAACAATAGTTGTTCCCTACACAGGAAAAGTGTTGTTCCTTATAGGGAATAACAGTTGTTCCCTATAGGGAACAACAAAAGAAAATACACACGAAAAGTGTTGTTCCTTATAGGGAACAACAATTGTTCCCTATAGGGAACAAAAAAGAAAAATAACACGAAAAGTGTTGTTCCCTATAGGGAACAACAAAGGAAAACAAGAAAGAAAACAATAAACAATCATCTCTATTGTTCTAAGCAAATGCAATCGAATAGAAAGAAAATAGAAAAGCAATTGTATGTACAGGTTTCAAAAATAAATTCTTTACTATACTGGTGTTGTCGAAGAGTTGCCTTCTTCAGCAAGAATTTGTATCATAGAATCTTCGCGTATCTGTTGGCAAAAGGATTCCCTTTTAAGTGGTTTGTGGTAGAGGCGTACCCAATACCCATTTTCTTTAAAAGAGTAGCTAGGCCCATCAATAGTGGCTAATGTAAGGGTGCCATTATTGTGCACCTCTTTTATCTTGTAGGGACCTAACCATCTAGTCTGGAGTTTGCCTGGGAAATCCTGGAACCTGGAATTGTACAGAAGTGCCCAATCACCTTCATGGAATATCTTTTTCTTGATGAGGGCATCATGCCATTTTTCTCTTTTTTGTTGAATAAGTGCAGTATGCTGAAGAGTTGATAGCCAGATTTCATCCAATTCATTTATTTGTTGTAATATGTTAATTTGTGCCTCATTCAAATCTAACCCTACTTCTTGGGCTATCCTCAATGTCTGAATTTCAAATTCTATGGGGAAGATAGGTTCCTTGCCAAACACTAGCTGATATGGGGAGTATCCTGTGGTATTCCTCCAAGTCGTGCAATATGCCCATAGGGATTCTAGAAATCGGGTAGCCCAGTCGTGTCTATGCGAGGCGACTGTCTTTGTTAAAATGGCCTCAATTACTTTGTTGGTACTTTCTACTTGGACGTTTGCCTGTGGGTGGTATGGAGATGTGATTCTGTGAAAAATGTGATGATTTTTTAGTGTAGCAGCAATCTTATGGCCTACAAATTGTGGCCCTCCATCCATAATTATTTCTCTAGGCAAGCCATACCGCACGAAAATTTGGAAAAGAAAGTGGATTACTGTGTCCTCTGTTTCCCTTGGTAATGCTTCTACCTCCACCCATTTAGTCACATATTCCATTGCAACCAGTATATATGTCTTTTGATTAGATGATGGATTTATTGGGCCAATGAAATCTAACACCCAATGTTTAAAAGGTTCGATGACTAACTGTGGATGTAGGGGAATCTCGTCAGACTGGCCAGGGTGACCCATTCTTTGGTAGATTTCGCATGCCTGGACAAATTTCTTGGCATCCTTAAAGATGGTGGACAAATAATAGCCCATCTGTAAGACATTATGTCCAGTCATGCGGTCTCCAAAGTGTCCACCACAAGGTCCATTGTGGCAGGCTTTTAGGATATCATAGATTTTGTCTTCCCTGACACACCTGTGGATATGCATATCAATGCCTGTGTGAAATAGGTATCCTCCGATCTAGGAGAACCGAGTGTTGCGTTGCACTATTAATTTTCTTTCTCTTGGCGTCAGGTGTTTGGGTAGTTTTCTTACTGCTAGGTAATTCATGACATTTGCTTACCATGGTGTTTTCACGGTCACAACAAATAGGTGCTCATCGGGGAACTAGTCTTCTACTGCCACTGCATTGTCTGTTCTTGGTACCCATGAGAGGAAGTCTACCACCAGATTTTCCTTTCCTGGTCGATCCTTGATCGTTACATCAAATTCCTACAAAATGATTAACCATCATGTCACTCTTCCATTCGTAATAGGTTTATTAGCTAAATATTTGATAGCAGAGTGATCAGTATATAGGACCACAGGGTATCCTGTTATATAGTGTCTGAATTTGTTAATAGCATAGATTACAGCTAGAAACTCTTTCTCCGTCACTGTGTAATTCAACTCAACAGGGGTTAAAATTTTGTTGATGTAGTATATCGCATAGGGTTTCTTGTCTTCTTCTTGGCCGAGAACTGCTCCAATGGTCGTATCTGATGCATCGAATGAAATCTAGAATGGTAAATCCCAGTTCGGACCCCATAGTACTGGGGCTGTTGATACTAGCTATTTTAATTCTACAAAGGCAATGTCACATTTGTTAGTCCATATAAAATCGATATTTCCTATCAAAGCATATAATGGTGTAGCAATTTGGGGAATTTTTTATAAATCTTCGATAATATCTAAAAAATCCCAAAAAACTACGTACCTCAATTTGAGTTCACGGGGTAGGTAGTAAGAGGATTACCTGAATTTTTGCTAGATCTACCTGAATTCCAACTTTTGAGATGTAATGACCCAGGATCAGGCCTTCGATCATCATCATGTGACATTTCTTGTGGCTTAAGTAGAGCCTAGTAGCAATGCATATTTCCAGGACTTTCTCTAGTGTCCATAATGGCTGCTCGATGTCATCTCCATAGGGTGTAAAATTGTCCATGTACACCTCTAATCCCTCATTTATCAGGTCTACAAAAATATTGATTATTGCTCTCTAGAATGTAGTAGGTGCATTGCACAGTCCGAAGGGTAATACCCTGTAAGAAAACATCCCCCAGGGGCAAGTGAAGGTAGTCTTATCTTGGTCTTCAGGGGAAATTTGGATTTGGTTGTAGCCACTGAAGCCGTCCAGGAAAGAGAAGAAGTTTTTTCCTGTCAATGTGTCTAGAACCTGGTCGATAAACGGAAGGGGAAAATTATTTTTTTGTGTTTCTTTGTTAAGCTCTCTGTAATCAACACATATACGTCACTTCCCATTCTTTTTAGGAACCACAACTAATGGAGAAACCCATTTACTATCAGATATAGGATAGATGAAATTTACATCTAACAGTTTTTGTAGTTCATCTTTAACAACATTATTTAGGTGAGGGTTTAATCTTCATTGAGGTTTTCGAATGGGTCTCATATCTTTTTTAGTGTAGATGTGGTGCATACATAATTGGGGGTCAATCCCTTTCATATTAGAGTAATCCCAAGTGAAAGCCCCTTTATATTTCCTAAGGATTTGAATAAGTCTCTGCTGCTGGTCATCACTCAAGTTTTTGTTAATGTTAAGGACTTTCCCTGGCTCAATTTCAATAGGTTCGCTGTTATATATATTTTTTGTTGGTATTGTTTGGTCATTGATATCTTTTAAAGGATCTTCTTCAATTTCATTATCCAGGGCTACTTCAATCATCTGACATTTTAGATTAGATACAGTAGCTGGGTGGTTAATGTAAGTGTTAATAATGTCATCTTCTATTTGATTCTTAAATTCAAGAGCATCTAGCCAGTTTCTAGGATTAATAATCAAGAAATCTGCTGGGTACTCCCAAGAATCTACAGACACCATTACATCCTGTAATATCCCTTATTTTTTAATAACTAAACAGTTAGCAAGCTCCAACAAGGTCGTAGTTGGATCTAAGGCTATGATTCCAAGTTTCTGATAGGTTTTTGTTGTGAGAATATTAATGGTTGTCCCTAGATCAACTAATGCGTTGGGAAAGGAACATCCATTTAATTGTACTGTGACAATAGGGTTTCCTGGGTCCTCATATTTTACCGGTATCTCTCTACCTAATAATAAATCAGACAAAGTTCCGACTACGTGGACAGTTGGTGTTACCTTTATTTTCCTCGTAGGCTTTTTGGTACATAATTCCTTAATGGTTTTTGCATAGATTGGAATGTCCTGAATAGCCTGGAGGAGGGGTATTTTTACGCAAAGATTTTTTAAGTCTCCCAGGAGATCAAAGTCGGGATATTTGATTGGGTGAGGTATAATCAATCTTTCTAGGAATGGCGGAGAAGAGGTAATATTTTGTTTTTGGCTTTTCTACTTGACAATATTCTCCCTTTGAGGTGTTTGTTCTACAGGTAGTGGTTATTCCAATTGTATATTTTTATCATCCTATGATCAATTATTTGTCTAGACCTCAATTTGAGTTCATTACATTCTCTCAACTCAGTTTTTGGATCCAGACCTTCAATAATTTGTACCGACTGGACTAGTCCATTATTAGGATTTGGATTCGGCTGGGCTGGTGTTATAGACATTTTTGTGCCTTACAGCATCGAGCATGAAATGTCCATAATCTAAGGGATCCAAAGTCCCTAAACATGTTGTTCCTACCCCTAGAGGAACAAGGCTAACGAACCACAACAATTCACAGAAGTTCTCCACCTGAAACTGCTCAAAAACAAGTCAATTCAGGATCATTTCAGTGGCTACACTAGCTGTTTGCGCTGAATGTCAAAGCCAACACTGGCTACTTGCGTTGAATGTCAACTGGAACAAAGGCTACCTACACTGAACGAGAGTGGACAAGTGGCAGGCTCATTTCTCAAGGTATCAAGACCCAGGAAGCTTCCAAAATGACACTTGCCTCAGGGAATTCGACTGGTGATGAGTAAGAGGTTCCAAATCTCCAAGTGGAAGCAAGAACCTCCAAGTGGACTCAAGAACTGATAGAGGGAGAGGACACTAGTCAGATCTCAAGCTGACTCATCCTCTCTCCAAACATCTATATATGGATCTCTCCTCCATGAGATCTAGAGGCTGGAATTTTGTTATTGCAAAGAATTGTTGTTAGTTTGAGACTGGAATCATTGGGTGCTTAATGCTTTGAAGGGGCTGAAGATAGGAATTCCATTTGCTGGGAAGGAGATGCTAGATTGGAGCCCTCTGGGTTGTATCTCTTCCTGAACCTTGTTATTCATCAATAAAGCTATCTTGGTTTCTCCTATATGCTGATGTATTTTTGATGTATGAATGTATTAGCATGTTTAGTTTATTTCTAATCCTAAACTAGTTATGAATGCGAACATCTGTCTTTGAGTAGAATTATTCTCTTGTCACAAGTAGCTGTTATCTTGTGATCTTGCAGGAAGTTGAAGCTGTATAAGCAGGAAGGCAAGTAGTTGTGAACTCCCAAAGAGAAGAGAGACCGGATCGAGGGACAAACGTAAGACACCGGTAAGTCTATTGATCTCTCTTCTTTCGCATTTCATAAAGGAAGAAACCAGTATAGTTGTACTCGTTTGTTGCTAAGGCACTGTCACACCTTAGGTGGATAGGATCGTCCTGCATAGGCATTTTTCCCCACAACAAATTGGTGACTCCATTGGATTGGCAAGACTGGTTCCAGGCCATACACCAGTTGGAACGGTGTGAACCCGGTTGCGTTCTTTACCGATGTTCGGTAAGCCCACAAGGCTGAGTACAAGATTAGGTGCCACCTTCTTTTGTGAACCCCGATCATCCTTTGCAACATACGCTTCAGGACCTTGTTGATTGCTTCAACTTGTCCGTTGGCTTGCGGATAATATGGGGTAGAGCTGTCGTGAGATAGCCCTAGCTTGGCAGCTAATTCGACCATCATGTGATTGCGAAAATGCGACCCATGATCTGTAACTATAGCCTGTGGTACGCCAAACCTGGCGACTACATGATTGAAAAAGAAAAGGGCAGCTGTTTCACCAGTGTTATCTAATGTAGGCATCGCCTCGGCCCATTTGTAAAATAGTCAACGGCGACTATAATATACCCATGCCCCCCAGTCGAGGTGGGGTTACATTGCATGAAATCGATGCCCCATTTGGCGAAAGGCCCAATAGCAACTATTGGCTGTAAAGGTGCGGGTGGTCCTCTGGTTTTGCTATCGAAAATTTGACAACCATGGCAACTCCTGACTGCGGTTATGCAATCTTTGAACATGGTTGGCCAGAAGTATCCTGCTCGTAAGATTTTCTGTGCTGTAGCATATCCAGATTGATGCCCCCCACACGCACATGAATGACACTCATTCAGGGCTTTTTCGGCCTCTTCATGGGTGAGGCACCTCCTCAGAACTGTATCGATACCACGACGGTAAAGCGTATCATCGACGATCATGTAGTCTTTTGCTTGGTATCGTATACGTTTCTGTTCTGAGTGAGAGGTGTCAGGCCTAAATTTTTGGGTTTGGAGATAAATTATTATATCTCCATACCACTCATTTCTTGCAGATATCAGAAACAAACTTTCGTCCACGATTGACTCTTCTGATGTTTCATCGTTGGACGACGATGGGAGATCGCACAATAATTCTGCGAAAACTAAAGCTTTCTTTGATTTGGATTTTACAAATTCCAGATCAAACTCTTGAAGGATCGCTATCCATTTTGAATACTTGCCCCCCAGCAACTGTCGCGACAATATATAAGTCATGGGGTTGCAATCTGATAAAATGGTAGTTTTCCGAAAGAGGACATAATGTCGAAATCTTTGTATCGCTTGAACAGCAACAAGTGCTAGCTTTTCAACATAAGAATATTTGCTTTCTGTATCATTCAAGTTTTTACTTAAATAATATATAGGATGTTCAATTCCATCGACTTCTTGAACTAAAACCATCACAATGGTCGTATCTGCTGCAGCCAGATACAAGTTAAAATCTCTTTGATAGTCCGGGGCATACATTAATGATGCTTTTACTAGAGAATCTTTCAGAGCATCAAAGGAAGCTTGTGCCACCTGATCCCAGACGAAAGGTATAACCTTTAGCAAGTTCTAAGTAATTTGGAATGAACCTCCTTAGAAAGTTTGCTTTCCCTTGGAGTTTCTGAATCTGAAGCAAATTTGAAGGTGGATGCAAATTAATGATTTCCTGAACCTTACAAGGGTCGAGCCGAATCCCATCCTTAGAGACTACAAAGCCAAGTAAACGACCAGAACCGACACAAAACACACATTTGTGCAGATTGAGTCTTATCTTGTAGTGTCGGCAACGTAGAAATATCGCTCTTAAATGCTGCGGATGATCAGTCCGCTTTCACGAATGAGCTGGAAGGTCGTCAAGATAAGGTTGAACGATGTTCTTGATGTCATGGAAGGCATAATTCATTGCCCTCTGAAATGTCGCCCCTGCGTTCTTTAAACCAAAGGGTAATTTTCGATAAGCGAATGTGCCCCACGGACAGATGAATGCAGTCTTTGACTGGTCCTGTGGGCGGATATTTATTTGATTATACCTGGAAAATCCATCCATAAATGAAAAGATTTCACATCCGGCGCATTCATCAATTATCTGGTCGATGAAGGGTGTAGGGTAGTTGTCCTTCGGACAAGCTTGGTTTACATCCCTATAATCGACACACACTCTAATTGTCCCTTGTTTCTTCATAACAGGGACAATATTCGATACCCAATCGGTTAGAGGAACCGGGTAGATGAAACCAGCATGGAGGAGCTTTTCAACTTCTACTTTAATTGCAGCGGCTTTCTTAGGGTGCACCTGCCGAAGTCGTTGTCTTACTGGTTTGACATCAGAATACATTTTAATTTCATTTTCAATGATACTCGAGTCAATGCCTGGCATTTCATCATATGACCAAGCAAAGACATCTCTGAATTCGCGAAAAAGAGCGTTATACATTTCCAGTTCTAAAGAAGAACATCCTTTGCCGACATAAATATTTTCTACAACATTTGTTTTAGTCGAGATATTTATGGCTATAGTCTCTTCAATATTGGATAAGTTTCGCTCAGAATCCACCGTATTTACAGTATTTGATAGGAATTCAAAAACTGAAGGGTGGTAAAGGTCATGTTGAGTATCTTCTTCATATTCTGGAAGAAGGGAACGATCGTGGCAATCATTCCATGGTGCCCCCTCAATCAACATTGATTGTAGGATTCCTTCGTCAGTCCCATGTACTTTCGACCAAGGATCTAACGGGGTACCATATTCTCTAGACCTATCTACCCAAACGCTTGATGAGCGTTGATTTGGGTTCGCCTCCCATGCTCGAAACATTGATTGCTACAATATTTCAATGGGGCTTGGGGGAAAAACCATTGCATGATCCATTTCGACATCATCTTCTGAGATCTTCGTGGAAGATATCATGTTGCAGGCTCTTATCATCGCTACTTCTCCTATATAGATTGGAGGTGGAAGTGCGAAAGTTCCCATTAATGTGGGGTCTTTCAGTAGGCCTACTCCGATGTCTTGAAGCGAATGGTTGCTTCCATGGATCATGGGAATGCTTCCTGTAACTTGTGAACCATTAGGGAGGAAGTCTTGTTGGTCGACGATCGTAATCCCTCCTTGAAAAGGGAATGCGATCTTCCTAAAATAAGTCGACACAACAGCTGCCATGGCATATATCCACGGTCTTCCCAGTAGGATGTTGTAGTCCAGATTCCCATCGATGACTTCAACATCTATTTCTATTGTTTTTCCTCCTAGTTCAACTTTCAAGTTATTAAGGATACCGCACGGGGTATATGTCCTTCCGTCGAATGCTTTTAATTTCGTCGAAGATCGCGACAAGGTTGGAGATCCTAAAGTTTTCCAGCAACTCATCGACATAATACATGTAGATGCCCCCTCATCAATAATTGTTCGGTGAACAGTTTTGTTGAGGGCTTTCACTTGAATAAGGAAAGCTAGTTGAGCTGGTAACTGAGGATCGTATCCTTTGTGGTCAAAGGATACAAGATTGGAATCCTTAGGATCAACCCCACCAATAGCCGATAACAAATCCTGCCTTTGGGATGGGTAATTTTGTAGTACTTCAAGAGTCGACATAGCGGATGGATGTGAAATCTTTTCATTTATGGATGGATTTTCCGGGTATAATCAAATAAATATCCGCCCACAGGACCAGTCAAAGACTACATTCATCTGTCCGTGGGGCACATTCGCTTATCGAAAATTACCCTTTGGTTTGAAGAACGTAGGGAAGACATTTCAGAGGGCAATGAATTATGCCTTCCATGACATCAAGAACATCGTTCAACCTTATCTCGACGACCTTCCGGCTCATTTGTGAAAGCGGACTGATCATCCGCAGCATTTAAGAGCGATATTTCTACGTTGCCGACACTACAAGATAAGACTCAATCTGCACAAATGTGTGTTTTGCGTCAGTTCTGGTCGTTTACTTGGCTTTGTAGTCTCTAAGGATGGGATTCGGCTCGACCCTTGTAAGGTTCAGGCAATCATTAATTTGCCTCCACCTTCAAATTTGCTTCAGATTCAGAAACTCCAAGGGAAAGCAAACTTTCTGAGGAGGTTCATTCCAAATTACGCAGAACTTGCTAAAGGTTATACTCGTCTTTTGAAAAAGGATGTACCTTTTTTCTGGGATCAGGTGGCGCAAGCTTCCTTTGATGCTCTGAAAGATTCTCTAGTAAAAGCATCATTAATGTATGCCCCGGACTACCAAAGAGATTTTAACCTGTATCTGGTTGCAGCAGATACGACCATTGCGATGGTTTTAGCTCAAGAAGTCGATGGAATTGAACATCTTATATATTATTTAAGTAAAAACTTGAATGATACAGAAAGAAAATATTCTTATGTTGAAAAGCTAGCACTCGCTGCTGTTCAAGCGATACAAAGATTTCGACATTATGTCCTCTTTCGGAAAACTACCATTCTATCAGATTGCAACCCCATGACTTATATATTGTCGCGACAGTTGCTGGGGGGAAAATATTCAAAATGGATAGCGATCCTTCAAGAGTTTGATCTGGAATTTGTAAAATCCAAATCAAAGAAAGCTTTAGTTTTCGCAGAATTATTGTGAGATCTCCCATCGTCGTCCAACGATGAAACATCAGAAGAGTCAATCGTGGACGAAAGTTTGTTTCTGATATCTGCAAGCAATGAGTGGTATGGAGATATAATAATTTATCTCCAAACCCAAAAATTCAGGCCTGACACCTCTCACTCAGAACAGAAACGTATACGATACGAAGCCAAAGACTACATGATCGTCGGTGATACGCTTTACCGTCGTGGTATCGATACAGTTCTGAGGAGGTGCCTCACCCATGAAGAGGCCGAAAAAGCCCTGAATGAGTGTCATTCAAGCGCGTGTGGGGGGCATCAATCTGGATATGCTACAACACAGAAAATCTTACGAGCAGGATACTTCTGGCCAACCATGTTCAAAGATTGCATAACCACAGTCAGAAGTTGCCATGCTTGTCAAATTTTTGATAGCAAAACCATAAGACCACCCGCACCTTTACAGCCAATAGTTGTTGTTGGGCCTTTCGCCAAATGGGGCATCAATTTCATGTAATGTAACCCCACCTTGACCGGGGGGCATGGGTATATTATAGTCGCCATTGACTATTTTACCAAATGGGCCGAGGCGATGCCTACATTAGATAACACTGGTGAAATAGTTGCCCTTTTCTTTTTCAATCATGTAGTCACCAGGTTCGGCGTAACACAGGCTATAGTTATAGATCATGCGTCGCATTTTCGCAATCACATGATGGTTGAATTAGCTGCCAAGCTAGGGCTATCTCACGACAGCTCTACCCCGTATTATCCGCAAGCCAACGGACAAGTTGAAGCAATCAACAAGGTCCTGAAGCGTATGTTGCAAAGGATGATCAGGGTTCACAAAAGAAGGTGGCACCTAATCCTGTACTCAGCCTTGTGGGCTTATCGAACATCAGTAAAGAACGCAACCGGGTTCACACCGTTCCAACTGGTGTATGGCCTGGAAGCAGTCTTGCCAATCCAGTGTGAAATTTCGTCGCTTAAACTCGCAATTGATCTCCTCCCCGGAACTTTGGAAGAAGAGGCTCGTTTCTTGGAATTAATCCAATTGGATGAAACCCGTCGTGACGCCACTTTGGCTAACGAGGCCCATAAGAAAAGAGTCAAGGCGCAGTTCGACAAAAATGTCAAACCCCGTGTCTTCTCAGAAGGTGACTTGGTCTTGCTTTATGACCAAGAATCTGATAAATTGGGAGCAGGTAAATTTAATTCTTTATGGATGGGCCCCTATATTGTTAAACGAGTGTTAGCAAAAGGAGCCTACGAGTTAATGGATTATGACGGAATTCCACTGGCGCAACCCCGTAATGGGTTGTACCTCAAGCGTTACTATGCTTAAATAGTAACCTGTATGCTTTTGTTGTATTTTGTTTTCGCTAAAGTATTTGTTTTGGTTGAGTAATCCACCTTTTTACATTTATTGCAGATGTCAAACCTTCTGGAGACATGTGTTGGATATGCAGATGGAGCGAGTCGTAGTTTGCGGAACTTGTCCTCCGCAGCCTGGGCCATTTTTGATCCAAGCGGCGAGTTAGTAAGTTTCAGAGGTGTATGTATTGGGAAATCAACGAATAACATCGTTGAGTATAGTGCGTTGATAGAACTACTCTCTGATGCCATCACCCATGGTATACGCCGACTAATTGTCAGGCTAGACTCACAACTCGTAATACTGCAACTCAATGGTATATATTCGGTTCGCAATCCAGCTATTTATCGCATGTTCCTAAGGGTTAAGATTTTGGAAAGACAGTTTGATTCAATTCAATACCAGCATATTTCCAGAAACTTAAACACATTAACCGACTCATTAGCAAACTATGTGTTAGATAGACATTTGCGACATTTATAAAAAGAGACACATCATCAATGTTGTACATATGGATCATGTAACTCAACCAGAATAAAACTCGAAAATCAAAATATATATGTAAGTTGTTTATCGTTCATACATAATGTTCTATAACCAAGACAAAAATCGGTCATATGACCCAAAAACTCAAAAATGCTAGGGGGCACCCTAGCCTAGTGATGCTCATGATAGCACGTCACGACCTGTGCAATCATGCGCAAGAGACGAGTCCATTGTCTAGACACGCCAGTAGTATGTCGCTGCAACTGTAAAGGTAACTCATCAATCCTCACATCGGGAATGTCGAGAGTAAGGCTCTCAACCTGCTCATGCATAGCTGTAAGGGTCTTGGCCACGTGAAGGTCGCGGAGAATAACTCTTCCAGCAGTCTCCCCTGCTGGGGCAGCAACTGGCGCTCTCGGGCGAACTGCTGGACGAACAGGACCAACATCTGCATGCACACATGAGTTTGATTAAAGTCTTGATATAATAAAGCACAAGGACATTATAAATAAGAACAGTAAACAGTAATATGGTCGAAGATTTTACCAATAGCGTCCCACTGTTCGCCATCCGGCAGTACCAAGTCCGGATCACCTCGGAAATCCATACCAATATATGGATACTCGGAATAGACCATCTCCTGACGCTCGAACCACCTGAAGAAGGTATCAATGAAAGAAATCTAAGATTGACCAGCATGCCTAGACATGTGATCAACCCATCTCTGCATGCGTGGCTCGGTAGGAGAAGGCAAGTCGAGTGCAATATACTGAGGCTGCATCAGTGGTATTTTCTCCAAGGCAAAGGCAGTCAGAATAGAACCAAATCCAAAGTTCTTCAGCTTCCCGTCCTTTACCTTGTTCAACTGACTTTTCATCTGAAGAAGTACTGCATCACACCAGTTGAATACTTTTGGTTGGAGACACTCCAAGGCGTGCTGCACATAAGATCTATTGGCAACATGTAGAGATGCGCTACCGGCCATCCTACCGATAGTATACAGAATGGACCTGAGAGACCTGTCAGTAATCTCACGGATAACAACCTTGCCATCTCTGCTTGGCTGGGATCCCTCCCTGCAATACTGGTGGACATAATCTCTCACGGAATCATTCCCTCGGGCTGAACCAGACAAAGAAATGGGGGCACCCCGCCTCGACAAACCAGTCAAGAAGTAAATGTCTACCACGTTCAAAGGGATGGATTTGCTCCTGATCTGAAATACTTGGTTAATAGGATCCCAAGCATCAAGCATATACTGCAGTAAAGAGATCTGTGCTCTCATACTAGAGATACGGAAGAACTTCAGTAGGCCACATTTTCGTAGCGCGTTCACCGTGACAGGGTCATGGAGGGCAATCATGTCCTCTTCTTCATGTTCTCGTTCTCGCCATGTGAGGGTCATTTTGCTCAAAAGTCCCTGCAAAACAAACAAGAGAAAGAGTAAGATCCTGGATTTGATGAAAAACTGACAAAATTTCATCAAAAACTGTGCAATAGAACTGCTTTTCTATGATCAACGCAATTGGCTAGTGTCCTACTTGCGTTTAAGGTCAAACTGCCTTAAGGCAGCTTGAAATTCAACGCAGGTTTCGAATGGACTGCCTGCGCTGATGGCAGAGCGCCCTAGCAAAACCCTAGGGGCTCATGGGAACAGGAAAATAGGCACAGAATGGAAAAAGGAAACCATGAAAAGAAAGAGCTAGAGTTTAGCTCCTACCTGGTCCAGACGGCGCCGAAAATCGTCCGCAGAATCTCCCGGAATCAGCTGGTGAAAATCAAGGGGGAAGAGGCACCTCCAAAGCTCCAACAAACCAAGTTCAAATGAAATGGTAAAATGAGAGGTAAAAACACCTTTTAATTGCTTTTTACGTAGTTCAAAGCGAAATATTAGGGTTCTATTCTCATTTCCATGCAAATGTTATTCATTTCTAACTAGTTTGATGCAGCAATTGAGGATACAGTACTATCTTTGAAAAGGGCAAAGCTAGTCATGGTAAAAATAAAAAATTTGACCATATAATATCGAGCAGTTTTAGCACACAGTTCATGCTCGTTAAAAAATAAACGCAAGATCCGAGCAGTTTTAGCGCATAGTTCATGCTCGTTAAAAAATAAACATAAAATCGAGCAAATGTTTCCACCCGCATTTAAGCTCGTTAAAAAATGAACTATCCCGGTAAATAACCACTGTGAATGTAATATCATCAGCCATTAAAGCCTTGTTCGTGTTTGCACCGTCACCTCCACTTTTCCATTGGCCGATCGTTCACCTCCATATGCTTGTTTACCCATTTTGAGGAACAGCTGCGAAGAGTGATTTCACCTAGCCATCCTTGTGACACTGCCGTGATTGGAAAATTCCAACCTGTACCTGGAATCAGCTGCTATCCCTGTTTATCACTCGTTCCTCAAAAGACGAGTCTTCTTTAAGCTCTTTTCAAATGACTCGTAAAATATGAAAAGATTGCCGAGTTTTGGCCTTCCAGCTCGTTAAAGCGACCGGAAGAGCTATCCCTCCTCTAGATTTTAATATTTTTGGACCTGAGGGATTATTGCACAAAAAGATCGAGCACTTGTTTTATTCGGCTCGTTAAAACTATCGAAAACTCATCCCTTCTGTATTGTTTTATACTTTTTCGAACTTAAGGGATTAGATGACGAAAAAGGAATTTTGGAGTTGACTTTATGTACCTTTTCAGACTCTCTAAAAATGAAAAGGACCGAGTTATCCTTGTCGTTAGACTCGTTAAAATCATTAAATAGCGACAAACTTGTCTTTAGACGAGAACGAGTTTCACTATCGCTAGGCTCGTTAAAACATAGCGATGGGCTTGCCCGAAGGGCAGGTTATAGAACAAGCATATGTTATCCTCCTCAAGCTTGACAAAAATAAAGAGGTACTGGTCAGCAATGACTGGGGAAAAATTGGGAGAAACTAAAGAAAACATTGATGGTAGCAAGTCGCTCTTGAACATGACACTTTTCCTCTGTACCACAATCGGGTTGGGTTGTTTCATTCACCAGTCTCATCCATGGTCTCGCCATACCATCCATATTTGGGGTAATGCTACTGATCCATCGTATCAGTGTCACTATATGTTCAAGAGAAGTCGTTCAGAAAAGTCAACCGTGTCCCATCCACTGCCATACATTATCCTTCATCCTTTCATGACCACCACCCTGAATCATATGTCACAGATCGTTTTCACCTCCATTAAAATCATTAGCTCCATTCCGTGTCACTGATGTGGGATTCATTAAGGCCCTCCTGTGATGGATCGCTTCTTGTCGACATCAGCTCATTATCCAAGAAGTTGGTCTAGGAACAACCCCTTCAGTACTTTGAAGCTTGCATGCCACAATGGCAAGTTTCTCACTTCCGGCGACAGGTATACATCAATGACCTTCGACCGAAAGATTTTGCGTGGTGTTCGACGCCAAGTCCTTTATTCACACCACGTGAATTGTACTGCAGTACCTTGAGGGTCATTATCATTATCGGTGATTCCTCTCGCGCTTGTTAACGGTTTACATCATTGACCGGTAATCAAGCGATGTCTTTCCATGTTCGACTTCAGAACATTTCTCACATGGATCGACTTGTACTTAGAGTGAAGATTGAACGAGTTTGAAGACCCCGGATCTAGTTTCATCCATCTAGGCTGCGATATGTATATATATATAGGAAAGATAAAGACATTGACGTGTACATCATTGCAGCAGATAATCATCCTACTCAAAGGATGAAAATTTCATCAAAATTATCAGTCTACCATTAGACGATTGTCTGTTCTATGTACAGAAAAATGAATTTATAAAGCTGAACATGGGAATGCCCACCTCAGCTAGATCATGAAAGCAGTATGAAAAATAATGTATTGTATTGTATCTTATTACAGGTCTCCTCCCAGCATTGGATGAACTTCGGATCCCCCTGATAAAGCATTTCACCCGATAAACAGCCTCATACTTTAGGGGGCAATTGTTATAGACATTTTTGTGCCTTACAGCATCGAGCATGAAATTTCCATAATCTAAGGGATCCAAAGTCCCTAAACATGTTGTTCCTACCCCTAGAGGAACAAGGCTAACAAACCACAACAATTCACAGAAGTTCTCCACCTGAAACTGCTCAAAAACAAGTCAATTCAGGATCATTTTAGTGGCTACACTAGTTGTTTGCGCTGAATGTCAAAGCCAACACTGGCTACCTGCGTTGAATGTCAACTGGAACAAAGGCTACCTGCGCTGAACGAGAGTGGACAAGTGGCAGGCTCATTTCTCAAGGTGTCAAGACCCAGGAAGCTTCCAAAATGACACTTGCCTCAGGGAATTCGACTGGTGATGAGTAAGAGGTTCCAAATCTCCAAGTGGAAGCAAGAACCTCCAAGTGGACTCAAGAACTGATAGAGGGAGAGGACACTAGTCAGATCTCAAGCTGACTCATCCTCTCTCCAAACATCTATAACTCCTCCATGAGATCTAGAGGTTGGAATTTTGTTATTGCAAAGAATTGCTGTTGGTTTGAGACTGGAATCATTGGGTGCTTAATGCTTTGAAGGGGCTGAAGATAGGAATTCCATTTGCTGGGAAGGAGATGCTGGATTGGAGCCCTCTGGGTTGTATCTCTTCCTAAACCTTGTTATTCATCAATAAAGCTATCTTGGTTTCTCCTATATGCTGATGTATTTTTGATGTATGAATGTATTAGCATGTTTAGTTTATTTCTAATCCTAAACTAGTTGTGAATGCGAACATCTGTCTTTGAGTAGAGTTCTTCTCTTGTCACAAGTAGTTGTTCTCTTGTGATCTTGCAGGAAGTTGAAGCTGGATAAGCAGGAAGGCAAGTAGCTGTGAACTCCCAAAGAGAAGAGAGACCGGATCGAGGGACAAACGGAAGACACCAGTAAGTCTATTGATCTCTCTTCTTTCGCATTTCATAAAGGAAGAAACCAGTATAGTTGTACTCGTTTGTTGCTAAGGCACTGTCACACCTTAGGTGGATAGGATCGTCCTGCATAGGCATTTTTCCCCACAACAGCTGGGAGTTGTGGTCATAGATTGGGTTGAGCATTTTGTTGCAACGTGTAAGGTGCTGGTAGCATAGGTTGAGGCAGGGGGATTGTCCCTACTGGCTAGTTCGTAGGTCTTTGCCAACTTGATTGCCAGTTCTGGTTTTATGAAGTGGAGGGGGACCATTGAGATGGATATGAATTGTTCTACCAGAAGGATGGAAAGTAAGAGGAATTTGGCCAACTACTGTTCAGATTTGATTTATTAGACCAAGGTGGCATATAAAATGCTTGTGGTGGCCAATTAGGAAAAGGTGGTTGGTTCTGCCATGTATCTCCTGTGTATTACTGAGAATTATATTGTGAAGGATGAAAGAATGAAGATGGGTTGGTAGGCATACTTGTTTGCCATGCTTGCCATTGGCGATTCTAGTTTAACAGATGGACTAATTCTACTTCTTCCTCTGCCTCTTTGAATATTTCTTTTATTCTTCGGAGCGATGGGCAATTTTCTGTGGCATGTTCTTTAGTGCATATGGCACAAGTTTGTACTGTATCTAGTGGGAATTCTTTATCACTATGTTTCTTCCTGCATCGAGGGAAAAAAATAACCAGGTTCTATTCTGCTTCGACCTGCTTCTGCTTGGCCTGCATGATGTCTAATTGTGTTGTCAAGGTTCCCAAGATATCTGTTTTGAAATCTTCCAGTAGGTTGCTGATTTCAGTACGAGTAATGCTTCCGCCAGAGATTTTGTTGTCCCTCGTGATCATATTGTGTTCAAATGGTTTCAGTGTTGTATTTCCCCTCGAGCACCTGATACACAAATTAATAATGTTAGCATAGTCTTCTTGATATATATCACCTTTACCCATGATATTTAATGTCTCTATCCACTAGTCTTTCATCCCCTTTATCATCGTGGTTTTTAGCACATTATCAAGAAGATTTGCATAGGGAGACCTTTGGACGTTATATTCGAAATGCTCCACATACTCTTCCAAAGTTTCATTGGGCCTTTCTACCATTTGGAATATCTCATATTTTAGTTCTCTAGATCTGCAATAATCTTGATATTTTTTAAGGAAGGTAGTTTTCATTTGGTCTCAATCATTGATGGTGCCTCCACCCAGTCCCATAAACCAACACAGGGTTGCTCCCTTTAAAGTGGAGGGAAACACAACTTCAGTTTCTTAGGATCAGTAGTGTAATAATAACCCCGACATAGGACGTCGAACTCAAATAGGAATGCATCTTGATCTTCTAAAGTGAGTCCATGAAAGGTGGGAATATTTTGTAGAGGGATAGCTTTCATGGGGGCGTTAACAGTTGTGTCAACAATAGGATATTATAATGTAGAGGTCTGGGTTTTTTTTGAATTATTGGCCATTTCATCAAAGATATGCCATTACCCTTCTGGGATCTCTAGAGCTAGAGAGTTATCCCTAGAATGTCTAGAATAGGTGGGAATAATCCTAATAACACTCCCTTTATCTAGGACACTGAGTGTCCTCTGCTCAATTACTACCTCGGGGGATCTTGGTTCCTTGGGTTCCCCTGTTTCTCCTTCTCCTTCACAGATGTTGCAAGAATTCCCTTCTTGTGACGAAATTGGTCGCAAATTTTCAATATCTTGAAAACTTTGCTCAATCCCTTCAGTTTTACTGTGGACCTTAGCGTAGGCTATAGATGGTGAGCCTGTGGCCCTAAGGGAGACAGTAGGTTGTCTAGAAGCAATGGTTTGGGGACCTACTGATGGCTGAGATTCAACTTTTCTTAAGATATCGTCGATAAAGGTTGATTGTCCAAGGGTCACTGGTCCCTTAGATTTTTCATGTTTGGGGTGTGGAATTGTATTGTTTTCTAGTCTTTTCTTCTTAGTCATTCATGCAAAAATTCAAATGTTTATTTCTACCTTAAATTCCTAGCAATTCTGCTGGAAAGTGGGCGGGGGAGCAGGCATTTTACGTGCTCCATATGCAGGTTATTACCTTCCATTTTTAATACCCAGTTATCTCTTAGCAGGCAAACATCAAACACCTGCTTCACTTTTCTATAATTGTGCTGAAAAGCGGGCGGAGGAGCAAGCACTTTACTTGCTAGTTACGTAGGTTCTTACCTTCTATTTTCAATACCCAATTCTTTCCCAACAACAATTATTAGATATACATCACTCTTTGTAAAATGGCGACACTCTCCCTAGCAACGGCGCCAAAATGTTCATTGATAAAAGGTGTCTTTTAAAACCCCTAATTACCCCACATTAATCATCAACCAGGGCAAGTCATTTTATTCCAAGAGTGTACACAATATGTGCATGCTATGAATCTAGAGAGTAATGTTTCTTAAAATGAAGTATAAACCTTTGATACAAGAGTAAACGGATGCATTTATAAAACTCGAATTGCAACTTTTAAAGGAAATATTACATCTAAGCATTAAGATTTAATCGTCTACTGAAATCGTAATCAAATCTCAAACAAGAAATTCAATCAATAGAATCAACCGAGAGCGTAGTAGCAATAACAAATCTCTTCTTAGTTGATTCAATCTAAATCACACTCAATCTCAAGTAAGCAATCCAAATGGAAATGATGTCAACCAAGAGTTCAATAGAGATAACCAAAATCTTTTAGCTAATTAAATCAATAAGGTTCATTGTCTTAATGGCTAATTAAGTTAATCTACAATAAGTGTAAATAGAATCAAATGACAATGTTGCAAAACATGTAAAGAAAATATACTAACTTCAATATAGGAAATCGGTAAATAGCGAATAATATAACTCACAGAAAATTGGAAAAATATCAAACCACACAAATTTGTGTGAATCAGAAATATATAACACAAGGGATAGCAGTTCAATCCACTAGAGGTCGGGTCCTTAGCCACCAACAAATACTGTTGATCTACTTCAGAGAATACGAATGAACAACAATGTAACTTATATATTAATCATTGAACTCAAGTCTCATTACAATACGATCGTGTTCCTCAATAACACGAGTCTGTAAATTAAAATTACAATTTGAAATAAATAGAGATCGATCCCCTTTCCTCCTACAGTCTTTTGCTTTTATAGTCAGAAAGAGGTATAATATAAATGAAACTAAATGCTATCTTCTGACACCCTTCATATTTAGCGTTGATCCTCCTAATTCGTCCTCTGGCCTAACCGCAACCGACGTGCCCCATTCTTCCTTTGTTGGTTTATGCTGTTCCATCTCTAGGGAAAAACAACTGTTCATTTCTCTGCATAAAAAGGAGTAAAAGTTAATTACGGTGGCTAAATCTTAATCGAGAGTAGTTCATCTGTTTCTTATCATAATCCATCAATATGTTAGCGTACCAAGATATGAAAGAGATAAGAAAAGAGGAAAAAGGTGATGGAATTAAGAGTAAATACATATCCATTTCGTAACTCAACAGCACTATTTACGAAAAAGGTACTCCTTGACTGAAATGGTCAAGCAGCTCTCTCAAGTATTTTTTTCTACATTTTTAGGCTCGAGAGACACAAATGTACAAAAAGGGACCATGTGGATTTTTCTTTTACGTGTCTTTTTCAAACTCTCTAAACATGAAAAAGACACTGACTTACACCTTTGTTGGACTTGTTAAACTATTAAATGGCATCAGATTCGTCACCATGAAGAAAATGAGCTTCTCCTTCCTAGGGCTCGTTAAACTTACTAGGTCAGATTCTTCTGAAGGATGAACTTACAGTGCAACCATATGTTATCCACTTCAAGCTTGCGGTTAAAAAATAATTGGGGTACTTGAGAGAAATGGTGGGGGAAAATTTGGAAATATATTAGTTGTGTTAGCAGCTCACTCTTGAACATGACACTTTTTGCTTCGTGTTGGGTTTGAACATCCTCCTTTGCATTGTTCACCTTCCTAGGTTTAGGCCGTTCATTTTTTCGTTCCATTTTATCTCTACCACATCATCATGACCACCGATCCCATGGATCCAAAAGCTTCCAAACTTCCAGTTGTGTCACCGATATGCTCAAGAGCTTTCCTTCTGCAATTACACTTACCTTTGATTCTCTGTATCATCCAAAATCATTTTGCATCCTCTCGTCTCACGTCGATGATGTGGGATTCGATATGGCCCTATTTTGACACAGTCGCTTTCTGTTGACTTCGACTCATTATTCGGGAAGTTGACCGAGAGACCTCCTTCCAGTACCTTAGAGCTTGCATGCCCTAATGGCAAGTTCTTCGCACTCAACAACAAGTCCACATCATTGGCTTTCGACTGAGTGATTTCACTGGTGTTCGAATTCATTTCCTCTATTCACATTCCGTGGATTGTGTTGATAGTACCTTGAGGAACATTATCTTAATTGGTGGCTTCTCTCGTGCTTGTTAATAGTTTATATCATTGACTGGTAATCAAGCGACTTTCTAGCATCTTCGACATCAACACATCTATTCGCATGCTAGAATTTGTACTTTTATTAGGTCGTGTTGGAGCGCAAGACACTAGACTCAGATCACAAAAATCCAAGTTGCGAAGTGATGTGACATGGTGATGATGATATGCATGTCTTTTTCATATGGCTGGCTATGATTAGACCATGAGTTATCATATGTTATCCTTCTCATTATTGGATGGTTGCGACCATAGCTGGGTTTCGTTATGATCCTCTTTGATGGATGGTTGCGCCCAAACCTGGATCCATTTACATGATCATTCTCTGGATGGTTGTGTCCATGCCATGATTCATGTATCATTTGAAAAGATCTTAGTTTATGTATATGTATATGTACTTGCTTGTAGGTTTTCTCATGGCAGACCGATTCCCCGCACTAATTTATAAAGCATTTCATCCCTCACTCTAGCTCAACCTTCATGCTTTAGGGGGCATCTATTACATAGCATTTTGTCATTGTCTCTATACTCCCCATTCCTTGATCATGGAGGACCTCTACAGTGAAACCCACATGCTTTTCCTTCATGAAGAAACTCCCATTGTGTTCCTCTTCATGAGCAGATCATTTCCCTTTTGCACCATTTCCCCTAGGACTTTTTTTTTGCCCGGTTTACAAGACCGACACTAATGGCCTTTGTCTCCTTCATGTCGATGTACAGATATTAGCACTACTCCTCGCGTTGACCAGAGCAACTGATCTGTGTTCCAATCGCACCGGTGTTGTTATGGAATTTTTTTAAATTAGAGCTGAAGCTTCCAACTCTAGAAGCTCCGTAAAGAAAGTCCGGTAAATGGTTTTGCCAGATGGGGTCGAGGATGACAGTTTGGGCTCCTTTCCCCTATAATGATGGAACTACCTCAAGGGATAAGTCCTTCAACCATGAGAATAGGATCAATTTCCCATCCATATTTCCTATATAAACCTCCCTTCTTCCCAAACACAAACTAGTTGCAGTCATAGTTTTTGGTTGAGTGTTGATGTTATTTTAGTTTGGAATAGACAAGAAAGCTATTACTAGTTGTAGCTATCTAGTTGTGTGAGGGAGAAGTGTGATTTCGTTTTTTAGATAAGCCTAAAGGGAAGAGATTTAAAACTATTTTTGTTTGAATCCATCGCGGAATGCTAGAAGAAGTGTGTGGGAACCTGGTCTTGTCAGAGGAAGACTACAACGTCAAGATGAATGGTTGTAATCTCTCTTTGATATTAATATATGCAACTATTGATTGATTTCCTACATGTTTTGTAATATTAAATATTCATGGCTTAATGTTTCTTGACCTGTTAAGTAGGTTGAATTGCAATTTGTCTATTATTATGTTTGTTGTCTATTGTTGTTTACTTGTTTCAGGCGCTTGAATAAGGAAGCGAGAGATAGCCGAAGCGAGCAACCAAGGACATCATCAAACAGGATAAGTGACCAAGAGGTAGGCCCTCTTGATTGATTCTAACCTAAGGAAATATTCCATAGAATGTATCTATTGTGGCTAGACCCTTTATTGGGCTAGAGGAATTCGTTCGTGTCCACACTTATAATTTTAGTTCACCACATGGTGGCAGTAGGCTTGTCATATTTTAGGATGATCATGTTTCTTCACAAAGGAAGAATTGTGAAAGTAGACCAATTATCCTACTATACCTCAGACCCTAATTCTACTGATAGTGTTCCATTTGTTGGAAAATCAACGAATCCATATGAAGAAGTTGGTGTTGATCTTCTTAAGACTCATATTTTATGGCAACTTTTGCATTCCCTCCACCCAATTTTCATCATAATGGTGCCTAGATTAGCATGATTACATCAAGTACTTTCGAATTAGAGATCCATGGAAAGTACCTTCAGAATGATAAATGATCTTATATGGCGATGAAATGCCTCGTATCCCTTTTGAGTTAGCCTATGAGGCAATTCATTCCTTTTCCAACTCATCAACATATGAAGATAATCGAATGAATACAATTATTGATAATGAATATGATTATTGATGAATATTCTCATTTGTCACACTTGGAACCAATCTATATGCCTGATCCTTTTAACACAATTGTTTTAACTGATGAAGGGATTATGGAATTTATGACCTTGGACAAAATGCCATGGAATGATACTCATCATCGTTCAACCTTCTTGCCATTCTTTGACAAAATTGGGAATAATTTCTCGTCTATGTTTTCATCTAAAACCCTTAGTGATCCTCAATGTCCAATAGCCACCCTTTCTTCTAGTTTTGAACAGAATTTAGGGAACATATCGATAACCATACCCATAGATATCTCAGTGAAACCTAGGATAACTAAAAATATTCATATAGGAGCTTCTTATTCTTTAGAAGAGATTCAAACTTACAAAGCCCTATTTCAGGATTTCGCAACATATTTTCCTGGTCATACAAAGAAATGCTAGAAATCGACCCTAGCATAGTTATACATGAAATAAAAGCTGATTTTGATGCTAAGCCTGCTAGATAATGATTACGTCCTATACATCCATGAAAATTTGTTGCTATCAAGATTGAGGTTGAAAAATTGTTGAAAGAAGGATTCATCTACCCCATTCCTTTGACTAATTAGGTATCAAATATTTTTCCCATTAATAAAAAAAAAGGAACTATTAGAGCATGTGTTGATTACCAAGATATTAATAAATCTTATCCCAAGGACAATTATCCATCTTGTATATTGACCAAATTGTCAGTGACTATACCGGGAATGAAATTTTTTCCTTCATGGATGGATTTTCTGGCTACAATCAGATAAGAACACTCCCTACCAATCAATATAAAACCGCATTTATATTCCCATGGGGAAATTTTTCTTATCACAATCTCCCATTTGGCCTTAAAAATGTTGGTGTGACTTTTCAGTGAGAAATGTCTTATGCATTCCATTATATCAAGCATATTGTTCAACCTTATTTATATGACCTAACGGCTCATTTAATGAAAAGGCATGATCACCCATTGCAGTCAAAAGCAATTTGAATTAGGTGCGGGCACTACAATATTCACTTGAATCCGTACAAATGTGTTTTTTGTGTGCAATCAGGTTGGCTTCTAGGTTTCATCATTTCGAAAGAAGGAATTCGGGTCAAACCCCTCAAGGTAGAGGCAATTCTAAATTTTCCTGCTCCTTCTAGCCTTACTCAACACCAAAGTTTGCAAAGGAAAGCAAACTTTTTGTGTAGATTCATCCACAATTATGATGAACTAACCCAGAGTTTTATTCAACTATTGAAAAAGGGCATTCCAGTCCTCTAGGATGAGACTATTGATAAATATTTTGATGCATTAAAATATCCACTTATCAATGTGCCTTTACTACATCCACTTGATTATCATCAAGATTACTTTTTGTACTTACTCGCATCCGATGCCACCATTGGCATAGTGTTAGTCCAAAAGGATGATTCTAGCAGTGAACATGTGATTTACTATTTGATTAGAAGTCTCACTAAAACCAATATTAAATATGCACATGTGGAGAAGCTATTCTTGGCAATTGTACAAGTTATTCAACGATTCTGTCACTTTATACTTCTCTGAAAAACAACTGTCATTTCAGATTGCAACCCTATGATCTACATTCTCACTAAACATTTCTAGGGGAAAATACTCCAAGTGGATAGTTATCTTACAAGAGTTTGATTTGGACTTTGAAAAATCCAAATCAAATAATTCTTTGATTTTCTTCAAACTATTGTGTGACTTTCCTCATACTGATATAGAAACTGTAGCAGAAGATTCTTTTTCTAACAAATCTCTCTTTCTTATTAGTACGCCAAATCCATGGTATGGAGATATCATTATGTATCTCCAAACACAAACTTTTAGGCCTGAGTTATCCAAAACCGATCGTCATAGAATCCGATACAAATACCAACAAAACAATATTATTGGTGATACTCTTTACTATCATGGTGTTGATTCTATATTCCAACGTTATTTGACTCTTCAAGAGGCATAAAAAACGTTAAATGGCTGCCACTCTGGAGCGTGTGGGTGTCATATGTCTAGGTATGCTACTGCCCAAAAGATATTATGTGTTGGCTATTTTTGGCTGTCAATGTTTAAAGATTGCATTACTACAGTACACAAATTCCATAATTGCCAAATCTATGAACACAAAATGCCAGCATCTCTAGCTCCTCTTCACCCTATCATAGTTGTCGGTACTTTTGCCAAATGGGGCATCGACTTTGCCACCTATAAACCTCACTTGGACGTGGAGCATGGGTATATTATCCTTGTAATCTATTACTTTACAAAATGGGTCGAGGTGATGCCTACATATAGAGACGATGGTGAAACTGCAACAATTTTCATTTTCAACCATGTGATTGCTCGGTTTTGTGTCCCACAAGTTATTGTTACAGACCATGGTAGTCATTTTCGTAACTTTATGATGGTGGAACTATCCACACAACTCGGCCTTCACCATGATAGCTCTACTCAGTATTATCCACAAGCTAATGGTAAGGTTGAAGCTGTCAATAAAGTTTTAACTAATATGATTTAACGGATAGTTGGTATGCATAAAGAATACTTGCATTCGATGCTCTTTTAAACAATATGGGCTTATCGTACTACTACAAAAACATCAACTGATTTTACTTATTTCCAACTTGTTTATGGTTTGGAAGTAATATTACCCATTGAATTTGAAATCCCATCCCTAAAACTAGCTATTGAATTATTACCTGCTACCTCTACAGACGAAGAAGGCTTTGTACATTTAGCACATTTAGATGAAAATCGTCGTGATGCCACATTGACTAGTGAGGCTCACAAAAAATGTGTCAAAGATCAATTTGATCAAAATGTTAATCCTCGTTTATATTCAAAAGGTGACCTAGTCTTGGTTTATGATCAAGCTCATTACAAGTTAGGTGCAGGAAAGTTCGAACACATGTGGCATGGCCCTTATATCATAAAATGCATATTAGCTAAAGAAGCCTATGAGTTGGTTGATTATGATGGTATTCCTTTGGGAAAGCCTAGAAATGGTCTTTACGTAAAGAAATATTATGTATAATTTTTTTTGGTGAAGATATGTACATTATTTACCATTTTTTCTAGGTATGTGTGACAGTTAATGTTTTTCACATTTTCTACTACTTCTCCTGCTTATCTCATTTTTACATTAGATTTGCAGATGTCAACGTTCTCTCATACTTACATTGGCTTTGCTGATGGCGCTAGTCATAGTACTTGGAATTTATCTTCTACAACCTAGGTTATCTATTCACCCAGTGATGAGCTAGTCTCTATTCATGGAATATGTCTCGGTCAAACAACAAACAACATAGCATAATATAGCGCAGTCATTGAGATATTAGTCGATGCCATCACATTTAGTATCTGTCGTTTGATTGTTAGGTTAGATTTGCAACTCGTGCTATTACATTTAAATGGTGTCTATACAGTAAGGAGTCCAACCATGTTAAGAGTATTTTTACGAGTCCATCTTTTGGAAAGACAATTTGATTATATCGAATATCAATACATTATGATACATTTAAACACATTGATAGATGCATTGGTGAATCATGTGTTAAATAGACATTTGCAAAATTTGTAAATTAAAATAAATATTCATTCATACATTGATCAAGATAAACAATAGGAAAAAGTAGTATATTTTTCATTAAAATAAAGTTTGTATAAAAGTGTGTGTCTACAAAATATGTCATCCGAGGAAATAAGGCCACATGGCCTTTTATTTTCCGAATATGCTGACACCAAAAATAAAAATGTGGTCCTATAAACTAGAATATCTAAGCATGATGATGCTTATGATAACAAACGATAGCATGAGAAACTCGACGTAGCAAATGCCTGAGGGGCCCTGGAACCCCAACTACATGTCTTTGATAGGCGTGAGGAATGTCATTAGTCCCAGTCTCTGGGATGTTTGAAGTCAACCTCTCAAGGTTGTGTTCCAACTCTGTCAAGATATCCTTTGCCTCCAGGTTCGTTTCCGCAGCTGTTATAGGTTGCTCACCTCGTCTATCAAATCGTCTCATCCTGGCTGGTCAGGTTGGGCCCACATCTACACATGAATTTCAGATAATTAGCCTTTGAAGATAAAAGACACATCAAAATTTAACAATTTGAAAATATGTAAAAATTATAAATTCTCACCTAGATCACTCCACTAAGTTTTGGCTAGAAGTGGGATATTAGGATCACCTCTATAATCCATTCGGGCATACGAAAAGTCTTCAATCAGAACAATCTACTGGCCTAACCAGTAAAAGAAATCTGCAGTATACCTCACTATTGATCCATCACCTCCATGGTGTGCCATCAGTGCAACCTACCTTATCATGTGTAGATCCTTGGAACTCCCCTCATCTACTAGAATCTATTGTGGCCAGAGGATAGGAATCCTCTCTAGGGAAAAAGCAACAAGAATGGCATCATAACTGAAATTATCCATTTTTCCTTTCTTACACCTAATCAACCCCTTCATGTTCACCACCACTACCTCACACCAGTTGTACACTGCGGATTCCCAACATTCCACGGTCGTCTACATCTGTGCCTATGTGGCTAAATGAAGGGCATCACTACCACAAAGTTTGCAAAATTGAAAGTAATGGTCCTCAGGCGCAAGAGCTCGATGGTCTGAATTCCAATTCTCCCATCCTTGGGTCGTGAACCCCTGCAAAAGTGTTGTAAATACCCATCAGTGGTATCTCCTCCCTTCCTCTATCCGAATAGTGAAAGATCGGCTACCCGGTGAGACAACCCAGTCAAGAATTAGATGTCATCGACTTCAATAGTAATGTAATGATAGGAAATCACAAAGCACTACTCCTGGAAATTCCAGGTACTTACTAGCCACGTCATCAGATCTACCTGAGCTTTCATCCCAGGAATAAGCCAATATTTCGAAAGGCCACAAGCCCAAAGAGCCTACATGGTGGCCAGATCTGCCAAAGCTGCCAAATCACTGGCTTCATGCTCTCTTTCCCTCCACTCCATTTTGAGCAATCAAATGACCTAAAACGACCATTTTAAAGGCATTAGAATCATTTTAGAAACTCATCTCATGTTTTTTTTGGCTAAAAAATTGTTTAAAAATAAATCCCCGGCGCCTACGCGATCGCTATTTTATGGACAAGGCACAGCTGCGCGGTTTTTTCCAATGAAATTTTGTGTAGGCCATGATTTTCCAAGTGGAAAATTTTACCAGCCTGTGTGGGCTTGACTGAAAAGAACCAACGCAGGGCCGAGGGCACATTTTTTAACATAATTTTTCCCCAAAAAAATAAATGTAGGCTTAAAATGAAATTCTAAATGGATAAAAAGATAAGTTAAGGAGATATCTTCTACTTGGAAGAAACGGTGCGCGATTTTGTCTAGTGGTTAGCTCGGAATCAATCCTAGAAGTTTGGTCGTAAAAACTCCTCTCTATGCTCTCAAATGGTAAAAATGAAAATGGTGAAAATAATTTAACTTTTCCCACTTTTATAAGTTTTTTGGAGCTAAAAAATATTATTTTTTATGTTTAAAACCTTTTGGGAGGGAAAATGACATTTTTTGAGAAGTTATGACGAGATATTGAATTTAAATGTGTAGGATAGGTTACAGAGTGAAGATAAATCATTTTGACATTTTAGTAGACTTTTATCACTTTTCATGCTCTTAAAAAATTACGAAAAGAAAAAATCACGAAGTCTTCTTTTAAGCCCTCTTCAAACTCTTTCAAAATGAAAAGATCGCTGAGTACTTGCTTGTTTGAACTCGTAAAAGTAAATGAACAACTGTCCACTTAGTGTAAGTTTACCCCTTCTACAAAATGAGTTAGGACTATTTACGAAAAAGGTATACATTGACCGAACATGATCAATATAGTTATCTCTTGTGTTATTTTATCATTTTTCGGACCTGAGAGACTAAAACTGACGAAAAAGAACTTGACAGAGTTTACTTATGTTTTTCTTCTGACTCTCTAAAATTGAAAAACACAAATATTTACTTTCTCCAGGCTCGTTAAAAGTTTACAATAAAAGAAATGAATGAGTTCTATTTTTGTGTATTTTTCAAACTCTCAAATGAAAACAACATCGAGTTACTCCTTTACTGTACTCGTAAAAATTAAACAGTACAAGACTCATTAAGCTTGACAAGACCAAACCACTCCTTCTTAGTGTTCGTTAAAAATAATTCGATGGACTCTTCCGAAGGATAAGCTTACAGTCCAAGCATATGTTATCCTCCTCAAGTGTTGGGCTAATTTATTAACACAAATTAGCACAAGTATTTCATTATCAATCCATGTTTGTAAAACTTGGAGGCATGTCCACAATGGATGGATATCAGATGTAGTCAAGCTTAGAAGATAAAATATGAAGAAATAAGGAAGTACATATTACAAATATAAATCTAATCAAATAATTTCTAATTCACTTCTGCAATATATGTGAGATGAAGTGGCTCTTAACTTAAGAGATCCATTTCTGTCCTTCTCCTACAATATTACTTAATGAATATAAATAGAAAAACTGTTAATTAAAAATAGCTTAAGATGCATAAATAAACAATGAAAGAGGCTACTAAATTAGGAGATCCTTGATATTCCTCATCACAAATTCATTCATCACTATGCTATTTTTAGAAAGCTGGAATTGCATAAAACTGCTTGAAAACAAGAAAGATGAACTCTAGTTTTTATTCATTAATTCAATAGGAGGGTTCAACTTGAACACTGTGTTCTCCCTTCATATCAAAATGATAAATAAACTAAGATTCATCAGCAAACATAAATCATCACACATCAATTCAAGTAAGAAAATATGAAGCAAAACAAGTAAACAAATATGAAACAACTAGTTCATGAAAATCAAGCTAGTTTAACAATGAAGTGTACTTAGCTTGGAGTGGGGGCCCTCCACCCTTGCTTTGCACAATCAAAGAGGTTTTAAACTACTGCAGCTCCAGGCAATCATCCACACTATTGAACAACAAAATGAAAGTAGAACAGGTTCTTCAAATTAACTTCAAATATTCAAATATCTCCACATAAATTATACAAATTCTACATGCATAAGCCTTCAAAGTTTTGGCTTAATAGAAGATCATGAAAAAAACTAATATAAAGTATCTCTAACAACTATATCTATTCATATCCACCTATCCAAGTCAAATTCTTCGAACCTATCACTAAAAATATGGAAAATCCCATGAAATCATAAAACTGCCCTATTTTCTAGGGATTTTCTGAGTGATTGGTCATGGTTGACCAGCTTTGAACAAGCCTGATTTAGCTTGGTTTGACCAAACCAATTGGAGTTATTTCAGTCCTAGTTCCCAATATTTCCATAAATTTATCCATCTCGTGCCCAAGTGTCCTGCAAATATGACATCCATATAGCTATTATGGAAATTTCTGATTCTATCCAAAAATTGTACTTGAAATTCATTTTTCATAAAAACTTCTAGAAATTGCAAAATTAAAATTAAATACCTGAATATGCATAAAATACATCAAAATGAGGTGGATGTGATAGAAAATAGACGGAAAATATAAGAATTAAGTATGTTTTCTTAAGCAAAACTAGACCAAAAAATGAGGGCCAACATTTCCCCCTTGCTGATTCACAAGCATATCCTCATGCTTGTTTCTTCCTCTTGAAACTCCTGACCTCTACTATGAATCCTGTGCCTGAACTTGATGCTTCCTGTTGTGTTTCCTCTAACAAATAATCCATCCCCATACTATGTTCTTCCTTGTAAATAGTAGCTTTGACCTTCTGTTTCTCATATTTATTTTTCCACATTTTTCTCTTTAAGCCACTTGAGTGTCTGTTTGCAAAGTATATCATTCTTTATCTTTAGTTTTCCTACCTCCTCATTTAAATGTTCATTCTCCCTTACTAACTTTGCATTATTTTTCTTACATGTTTTATTTTATTTCTTCAAGTGCTTTTCTAGGATCTTGTTTATTTCTAGTTGATCTATCAATTCTTTGATTTTGCTCAAGTGCAACTCTTTTTCTAGTTCCTGTGTATATTTTGCAAATGATGTGGCTTCCACATTATCAAAATATGAGTCTTTTTCTAAAGCTTCTTTCTCCAATCTCTCAATTATTTCTTCTACCTGTTTCTCTGTAGAAAATGTTTCTACAATCTGTACTTCTTGGTCCTTGCTGCTTGTTTCTATTGGGCTCTTTCTCCTATGCCTCCTAGGAGTGGATATGAAAGATGTTTCATTTTCAACCATAATGGTGTTTTTTTGCTTCTTAGACCTGGTTCTTGGATCAAGTGGTGAATTCATGATGCCCCTGGTTTCTTAATCTATTTTGTATTGTTCTTCTATAATCGGTTCTTCATACTGGGTTTGGACTAAAAACTCTTTCTAGATTATACCTTGATTTTTTATTTGATTCTCTACAATAATTTTATTAGTCCCTAATGATAAACTTGAGCTTCTCTTGGTTTGTTCTCATTTCTCACAGACTCTATCATCTTGATGATATTTCGGGAGAAGAAATATGGCAAGTTTATTTTGACTTCTTCTTAATGTGTTGGAGCAGCCTAACATGATACAAATGTGCCACACTATGTCCTCTATCACATGTGAATAATTTTTTAATAATAAAAACTAGCTGTCCCCATGGTTCATTGAACCACTCCCTAGGTATGCCTTTAGTTCTGTCAAAGGCTCCCTTCCTGTTTTTCTCTAAGAATAAAGTCCATGCTTTCTCCTTGAAGTGTAGGCCTTTATGATAGTTTTCTCTTGTCAATGGAAGATATAATGCTTGGGAGATGTATTCTGGAGTCAATGGAATGATTAAGTTTCCTACCATTGCTTGATTCTAGGTATAGTTGTTCATAAACTCCCTAGTTATACTCTCACTGTGACCATTAAACCTTTGAAGAAAACATATAAGCCTTGCTTGATATAATTTTTCTAATGTTTCCTTCTTCCACTGTTCAATCTAAAATTTTGGTTATATTCTGCTGGTCATGTTTTTTGAAAACCAATTAATATACCCTTCTACTGTTATTAACCTCATTTTGAAAATGAAAATAACAATCATTTATGCATAAAGATCTTTTTGATTCAGTTAGTAGTAGGGCTCACCTTTCTCATGATACTCTTTGGAAACAATAAAATCAGGCTTGTTTTTAATCTCTGTCTTCACTGCAACAATAAATCACTGTTCTTTTCAAAACATTACCCTTTTGTAAATGAAAAACAAAAACAAACACACTGCTTATACTCTGATACAAAAAACCATTCTCGGTTTTGTTCTTATTTTACCAAAACTTTGCTCTGTCCATATAAATGGAGTGCATATAATTTATTGTATTCTCTGTTTATAAGAAAAGAATTGGAAAATCGAAACTCATTTTTGATTTGAATTTTATATATATATATACCATAGCTTTCTCCTTTCAATTTTAATTTTTCTTATAACTTTCCTATGGTTATAAAACTCATTTATTTGTCAAATTGAAGTCATTCTCTCATTCACGGTTTGTACAATTAAGGCCACTATTTGTGCAATCAACCCACTATTTGTGCAATCAAACCATAAATAATTGATTGTGTATTCAACGAAATCACAACAAACTACAACTTTAACACTATGTTTCGTTAACCAATTTGGCGAAAACATGTGTTTATGCAACCAGACTTCAACTTAACATTCTGTCTCATCAACCAATCCTTGGTGGAAGCATGTGCTTATATAATCAAAACTACAACTAAACACTCTATTTCATCACTCAATCCTTGGTGAAAACATGTGTTTATGTAATCAAAACTACAACATAACACTCTATTTCATTACTCAACTTGGCGAAAGCATTTACTTATGCAATCAAACTTTAACTATCATTTTGTTTCATCAATCAATTTTGGCGATTTCATGAGTAAATGTGGAGGATCCAAGTTGATTTACCTGTTTGCACTAGAATGCCATGGTTCTCTCTATGACAGGGCTCAATCAACATGCATTTCATAATGTTTGCCACTGTTAAACTTCGTTCCAAAAACCTTATTTTTTGACTGATGGTAGAGACAACATTTAACAAATAGTAAATGGTGGTTGGAGCGCTTCTTATATCTTGGAGTCAATCTTGTGTTTCATTTAAAAATCCTGCGATTTCCTCATAAAATATCTATTGCATTTATTGAGAGAAATCAAGTTTTGGTCTTACCTTCTTTCTCACGAGATCTTATTTAGTTAACTCCATTTTCTTTACTAGTTTTCTCGGCTTATCCCTCAATCTCTTCCTCTTTTTCTTCTTATCGCTCTAATTTCCCATTGCTATATCTCTTGCCTTTCCTCTCTCGATTTTATTTCCTCTGTTTCCGAGTTTTCTCTATCGACCATTCACCTCAGGCTCTCGACTATGTGCTAATATCTTATGCAACACTTCATTGTTCTCCCTAAGCCTGCAAATGGTTATGATGGTGGAGAGAAATCGATTTTTACATCGTTCTATGTGTAAAAATGGCAAATATGTATTGTATCAACTCGGGTTGAATGCAAAACTCACTATGTTGTTTTTGTTGAAACGTTCACTGCTATATTTTCAAATTTGGTTGTTTGTTCCTACCTGATGCATCCTCTGACTAGTTCCCTTCATGGTTGTACTTCATTTCTTCGTGGTTGTCCTACATAGCTACCCATAGTACTTACCTCCACATATCGGCTTTTATTACTTGACCTTTGACTGTTGTATTACTCATTTCACCATATAGTCTACCTACCATACGTTTGATTTCCACCTACTCGTATTGTTATTCATTTCATTATGGTGCATTTTGATTTAATCGCCGCTTTGAATTTCATTATAGTTTTATTTCATGGCTTATAGTTTTATTGCATGGCCTTATCCCCATTAACTGTCATCGTACCTCCTCTTCATATCCATTTCCCACGTCTTATTCCTCCAAAACATTTCATAATGTTTGTTTGCATTGCATAGTCATCACATGATTTGCATTATGATAACCATTTCACTCAATAGCATCATTTTTATGCTTTTTAATTATAACTTGTCGAAATAAATTATTTTGATTTCCTTCACTTTGTATTATTTCATAATGCGTGTATTTCGATATATGTATGTTAATTTTAAAGTGACCATGTTTAGGTCATATTTAAAATTAATTTCATGATACTAATCTTGCGTATGGTTTTGTAGATTCTAGGGTTTCAACTATTGAACCCTCTATTTTAATCCATTTTCTTTTCAAAAGAAAAATACTTAGGGTTATGAAATGTGAAATGAATATGGAATATGTAAACAGAATATGGAATATGAATATAGAATATGATATGAATATTTGAATAATATCTAAATTTTTATGGGATTAAATGTAGAATAATGGGTATGAATATGATGAATATAATAATGAGGGTAGTGAAATGAATATGTAGGTAAAATATGCATGTCAGGTACTAACTTAATCTTAACAATCTCTACAAATTTTGAAATTTCAATAGTAAAACTTTTTACTCACTGTACTTTACTCCTTGATAGTATTTAATTATGTCTTCTGGTCATATATCTTTGATGGATCATCTAGGACAGATTGAAATGTAGACTTTATTTATGCTTTATGTTCTTTCATTCATCATTAATTGAGGATCATTGATTGTTGATGTCGTTTAGGTCCCTTCTGCAATTGGTACTTGATGATTCAGGTCCCTACTGTCATGTATATTTTTATGCAGTATTTGTAATATGATACATGTTTTTTTCTAACATTTCAGGTCCCTTCTGCACAATGTTTCCAATAATGTTTCAGGTCCCTTCTGTGATACAATTCAAGTTCCTTCTTCAATTTAGCTACTCAAACTTTCAGCTACTCAAACTGAGTTTCTTTTGCAACTTCCCCCTTGTTGATCTAAAGACTTGTCCTCAAGTCTTGTATTTTTTTGGGGATTCATTCTGCAAAATCAAACTATCATGAGAGTAAAACAAAAATTTGTGAATTCATATAGGCCAAACTAGTTGGTTTTCCTCCATGAATTCGTGTTTGCTTTGTGCCAGTCGCCTGGTTTTCACAAGAAAACTTTTTATTATATTTTTTCTTATTTTTTTTTATTATATTTTTGTATTCTTCTTCTGGAGTACTGGAAGGCATATTGCTATGTTGTTCCATTACTTCCATATCAGTATCTTTTGTCATTTTTTTCACAAAATCTTCTTTAAGCCGATGTCCGTTAACAAGAAATGAAGTAGATTCTTGATCAATTGTTTTTATCTCATATGGCCCCAACCAATGAGTTGTAAATTTTGTCTTGAAATCTTTGAATTTGGAGTCAAATAATAATTCCGAGTCTCCTTTGTTGAATGTTTTGTTCTTGACTAATCCATCATGCCATTTCATCCTTTGTTGCTGCACCAGAGTTGTGTGTTCCACTGCTTGCTGTCTTTGTTCATCTAGTTGATTCAATTCCATTATCCACTATTGTTGTGCTTCAAACAATTCCAGTCCTAACTTTGTTGCTAACTTGAATGTGTGTATCTGAAATTCTTTGGGTAACATGACTTCTTTTCCATACACTAACTAGTATGGATTTAACCCTGTTGTGTTTTTCCATGTTATCATGTATGCCCATGGTGCATCTCTTAACTTTTCTAACATGTCCTTCCTGTTCATTTGTACTGTCTTTGTCATGATATTTCCAATACTTTGTTTGTCAACTCCACTTGTCTGTTTGCTTGAGGATGGTACGGTGTTGATTTTCTGTGTTTGATCTTGTACTTCTCTGTAAGATCACGAACAAGTTTTGAAGTGAACTGTGTGCCTTGGTACCCCAAATCTGACAAAAATTTCTTCAAAGAGGAATGTGACCACTGTGTTTTCTACTGCTCTTGCTACTACCTTTGCCTCAACCTACATAGTTATATAATTAGTACATACCAAGATGTACTTGTTTCTGTTTGATGGTGGATTTATTGGTCCCACAAAATCCAGAGCCCATTGCTCAAATGGTTCTATGAGCACTCGTGGCTTAAGTGGCATTTCATCTGATATTATTGGCCTTCCTATTCTTTGGTAAATGTCACACCTCTTAACATAGGCTTTGGATTCTTTGAAGATTGTTGGCTAGTAGTAGCCGAGTTGTGGTACCTTGTAGGTTGTCCACTTGTCTGCAAAATGACCACCACATGGCTTGTCATGATATGCTTTCAAAATTTCCAATATTTTGTCTTCTCTAGCACATTTTCTTATTATCATATCAAAGTTAGTATAAAATAGATCACCATTCACCCAGCTATATCTAAACTTTCTCTATTTATCTTTTGTTTTTGTTTCTTTGTGAACTGGGATGGTAATTTTCCAGAGGACAAATAGTTTGCTATATCTGCAAACCATGGTGTTTTGGCAGTTATTGCAAATAGATGTTCATCTGGGAAATTATCTGATACAAGATTTGGATCACCAAGTGTATGAAGCCTTGAAAGGAAATCAACTACTTGATTGTCTTTCACTGGTCGATCTTGAATTGTAATGTTAAATTCTTGGATTAACAGTTCCATATTGTAATTCTATCGTTTGTGATTGCTTTGTTTATTAAGTATTTTATTTTTGAATGGTCTGTGTGAATGAACACTTGGTAGCCTGTTATGTAATTCCTGAATTTGTTTACGGCATCTACTACAACTAACATTTCTTTCTCTGTGACTATGTAGTTCAATTCTGTTGGTGTTAAGTTTTTACTTATGAAGTATATAGCATAATTAAACAGGTTTTCTCTCTGTCCAAGTGATTCACCTATAGCATTATTAGATGCATCAATGGAAATGTGAAATGGAAAATACCAATTCAGTCCTCGAAGAATGGGGGCAACTCATAGTTTTTCTTTCAATATTTGAAATTCATTTTGACAATGATTTGTCCATTGGAATTCAACATCTTTTGCAAGTAACTTGAATAGAGGTTGTGCTATTTTACTGAAATTTTCAATAAATCGCCTATAGTAGCCTGCATAACCCAAGAAACTTCTTACCTACTTTTGTGTTGTAGGTGGCATTAAATTCACAATGACTTGTATTTTTGCTGGATCGACCTTAATTCCCGATGAGGAAATATGGTGCCCCAACATTATCCCCTCTGTTAACATCATGTAGCATTTTTCATTACTCATGGACAAATTTGTCTCTATGCATCATTTCAGAACTTTCTCAAGCTTTTTCAAACTATTGTCATATGTGTTTCCATATACAGTGAAATCATCCATATAGATTTCTAGACATTCATGGATCAGATCCGCAAATATTGCAAGAACTGCTCTTTGGAAAGTAGCAAGTGCATTACATAGCCCAAAAGACAAAACATTGTATGCATATGTTCCCCATGGACAGGTAAATGTTGTTTAGTCCTGGCCTTCCCTTGCTATTCTAATATGATTATACCCATAAACCCATCTAGGAAAGAAAATAATTTCTTCCCAGCTAATGAATCTAGGACTTGGTCCATAAATGGTAGTGGAAAATGATCTTTTAATGTTGCTTTGTTTAATTCCTGGTAATCTACACATATTCTCCACTTCCCATTTTTGTTTGGTAGAACCACTAAGGGTGAAACCCATTAACTATCAAAAATAGGATAGATGAACCCAACCTGTAGTAGTTTTTGTGTTCTTCTTTCACGATTTCCTTCATCATGAGGTTCATCCACCTTTGAGGCTACCTTACTGGGTTAATCTGGTCATCAGTATAGATGTGGTGGATACATGTGTCGGGGTGAATTCCCTACATATCTCTGTAATCCCAGGCAAAAGCTTTTGAGTACTTCTATAATAATGCTATTACCTCTTGTTCTTATGATGATTGTAAGTTATTACCAATGTTCAAATGTTTCCCAAGATAAATCTCTATTGTTCTAGTTGTTGAATTGGTAATTGTGTTTACATGAAAAATATTTGTGAATGATTCTTGTAGTGATTGAATTGTGCAAATTTCCTGAAAAAAGTGGTTCAAAAGATTACTTGCAGCTTCATATTGAGCTACTCTATTCTGCTCTGAAATATCCGGTTTTGAGATGAAAAGATCCAATAGATCTTCATTCTCCTCTTCTTCTCTAAGGTCAAATCCTTAGTTAATACTTAGAACTAATTTAGTCTACTATTGTTCTTTTCCTTCAAGCAATGATACTAAAGAAGGTGCCTATGCTGGAGAATAAAGTGTGATGTGCTTTCTTTCATCCACATGTCCAATAATCATACTTCCCAATCTACATCCTATAAAGGCATCAATAGAGGCTAACCACAGTCTTCCTAATATTAGAGGATGTCCTCCCAAGTTTGTTTTTAGCTGCAAAATGAGGAAGTCTATAGGATACTCCCATGAATCCAAAGATACTATAATACCTTCTAATATTCCATCTGGTATAACTTTAGATCTGTCTGCTAACTCTAAAATGGTAGTAGTAGATCTAATATTGTTTAAATCTAAATGGTACATTGTCTCTGTGGTAATTACATTTATAGTTGTTCCCAAATCTATTAATGTGATTGGAACTGAAAAATTCCTTATTGAAATAGTATCCATAGGGATGCTAGGGTCAATATATTTTTCTAATGTTGCCTTTGTAGACATGAGGCTAGCTAGTTTTCCAATGACTTGGATTGTAGTAGGATCCTTCTTCTTTTTACTAGTTTTCTTGATTCATAATTCCTTTTTTGTTTTATCATAAATTGGTATTTCTTTGATTTCCCGCAATAAAGGAATTTTACATAATCATTTTTTAGTTCATCCAAGATATCAAATTCAGGAAGGGTCATTTGAAATTTCTGCTCTACTAACCTCTCTGGAAGGGGTGGTGTTTGAGTTATTACCATTTTTCCTTTATGACTTTGATTTTATGAATATGATGTTTCAGGTTCTCCTTGTTCGGCTGGTTCTTTATGATCAAAGGAGAAATTTTATGCAGTACTTTCCTAGACCTTAAATGGACATCATTTATGGGAAGAATGGAGTATGTTGGAAAATATGTTGCTTCTTCCACATTGTATGCAAGTTTATCCATTTTGTTACTCAGATTTGCTACTGGTTGAGCTGGTAGTCGAGTTGTTCTAGGTTGGTTCAAACAAAGTTGTAGCTGTTGTGGTTGTGTTAGTAACAGTGCAGAATTCTGTTTTGGAAATGGCATGGATTACAGATATTGTTGGAATTTTTGGTATGGGAATGGTTGTTAATATTGTTGCTGGTATTGTTGTTGGTATTGTTGAGGATACATTTGTTGAGATGGTTGGTTTCCATAACTATATCCTCTCCAACCTTGTGCAAGTTGGTTTTTATATTGTTGTAGAGGCCAAGCTTGCCACTGCATTGGGGTATTCCAAGAGTTTTGAGGAGGATACTGATAGTTTTGGTGAGGGAATTCCTCAGGGAATTGTTGAGGAATCCTTGGCTACCAAGGCCTTCCTGGTGCTACATAGTAAAAACCTTCTGCTCCTTGTACTTTTTCCATTGGATTTAGCTGCAATTATTTCAACTGTAGATAGTTTTCTATTGAATGGTTTTCTGTGCAAAGACCACATACCTAAACACTATCTAAAGGACATTCTCTTAATGCATCCTTATTTCTACATTTGGGACAAAATATTGCTAGGATTTGTTCTTGTTCTTCTTTCCTTTTGTTCGCTTTCAGAACATCTACTTGTGTCCCTAATGTACTAAGAAGATCAGTTTTGAAAATTTCCAGCAAGCTCCCTATCTCTGCTGTTGATTTTGATTCTTTTGAACTAACATCTCTGCTTCCAGTTTTTGATCTTCCTCTTGAATATGTTTTACATAGATATGCAATCTCATGTAATGACAATTTTGAAATATCACCCTTTCCCATTACATTCAAAATGTCAAGATATTCATCTCTTATACATTTTAGAAAGATTGTATAGATGGTGTCTCAGTTTAGATAGTGTTGTTTAGATTTTTGAAGATTGTACGAAAATCTTTCCAAATATTCTTATAAACTTTCATCTTCTTGTTGTGTAATTCTAAAAACATCCTATTTCGAGTCCCTAGGCCTACAATACATTTGATACTTTTAAAGAAAACTTTTCTTCATGTCATCCCAAGAAGTGATTATACATTCTCCTAAACCCATGAACCATTTTAATGCTGCTGCTTTCAAAGTAGCAAGAAAGAGTCAAAGCTTGTGTGTGTCATCTATGTATCCATAAGTTCTAAAGAAGATATCGAATTCAAACATAAATGAATCAGGATCTTCTGTTGACATTCCATAAAGTTAGGAAATACAAAACGTGGAATGCTTTTCATTTTCACTTCTTCTCCTAATATTGCACTTGTGTCGAATATTGGAAAGCCAAAAGCAGCTTCTTGATCATCTTGTTCATTATCATTTAGTATTTTGTTGTCATATTCTATTTCTCTTTCTTCTTCTCTCTTTCTATCAGCTTCTCTTCTTGCTTCTTACTCTCTTTGTCTTCTCCATTCTCTTTGTTGTATTTCATATTCAAGCCTCTGTTCTGGGGTGAGAATAATAGAGCTTTGCCCTTCTTCTATCATAGTTTCAACTATTTCAATGGAAATTTTACATTCAAGTTGTTTCTTGTTTTCGAAAATAGGTTGATCTATGGGCTCAAAAATGGGTGGATCTATTGGTTTAACAATGTTCCTTGTTTCCTTTTGTTTTTCTGAAGTAGGTGTTGCTTTTGGAGTTTGTTTCCTTTTTACCTCCCAGGCTAACAAGGGTTGTCTTTCAATTAAAGTTAATATTTGTCATGTTCTTTGTTTTTCTTCTAATTCCTCTATTGTTGGTTTACCAACAACTGACATAGTTAGCCTTGATGATCCTACTTTTATGGATGGGGGGTTTTGTTTAATAAATCTACCTTTCTAATCTCTATTTCTAGGCATAAAGAAACATAACTAAGAAAAACATAACATAATTGAATTTTTATTGTTTTTGTTTTGTTGTTTTCTTTTAGATTTTGTTTTTATCTTCTATTTGACTATGTTGATGAATACCTCCCCAGAAACGACGCCAAAATTTTTGGCTAATTTATTAACACAAATTATCACAAGTATTTCTCTATCAATCCAGGTTTGTAAAACTTGGAGGCCTGTCCACAATGTATGGATATCAGATGTAGTCAAGCTTAGAAGATAAAATATGAAGAACTAAGGAAGTACATATTACAAATATAAATCTAATCAAATAATCTCTAATTCACTTCTGAAATATATGTGAGATGAAGTGGCTCTTAACTTAAGAGATCCATTTGTATCCTTCTTCTACAATATTACTTAATGAATAGAAATAAAAACCCATTAATTGGCAACAACTTAAGATGCATAATAAACAATCAAAGAGGCTAATAACTTAGGAGATCCTTGATATTCCTCATCAAAAATTCATTCGTCATTATGCTATTGTTAGAAAGCTGGAATTGCATAAAACTACTTGAAAATAAGAAAGATGAACTCTAGTTTTTATTCATTAATTCAATAGAAGTATGGTTGAACTTAAACATTGTGTTGTCCCTTCATCTAAAAATGATAAATAAACTAAGAATCATTAGAAAACATAAATCATCACACATCAATTCAAGTAAGAAAATCTGAAGCAAAACAAGTAAACAAATATGAAACAACTAGTTCATGAAAATCAAGCTAGTTTAACAATGAAGTGTACTTAGCTTGGAGTGGGGGCCCTCCACCCTTTCCTTGCACACTTGAAGAGGTTATCAACCACTGCAACTTCAGTCAATCATTCACACCACTGATAAGAAAAATGAAAGTAGAATAGGTGCTTCATATTAACTTCAACTATTCAAATGTCTCCACATAAATTATACAAATTCTACATGCATAAGCCTTCAAAGTTTTGGCTTAAATAGAAGATCATGAAACAATCTGATCTAAAGTATCTCTAACAACTATATATATCCTTATCCACCTATACAAGTCAAATTCATCTAACCTATCACTAAAAATATGGAAAATCCGATGAAATCATAAAACTGCCCTATTTTCTAGGGATTTTCTGAGTGACTGGTCATGGTTGACCAGCTTTGACCAGGCTTGATTTAGCTTGGTTTGACCAAACCAATTGGATTTATTTTAGTCCTAGTTCCCAATATTTCCATAAATGTATCCAGCTCGTGCCCAGGTCTCCTGAAAATATGACATCCATATAGAAATTACGGGAATTTTTTATTCTGTCCAAAAATTGCACTTGAAATTCAATTTTCAAAAAAACTTCTAGAAATTGCAAAATTAAAATTAAATACCTGAATATGCATAAAATACATCAAAATTAGGTGGATGTGATGGAAAATAGATGGAAAATATAAGAATTAAATATGTTTTCTTAAGCAGGCGAAAAATGAGGGACAACATCAAGCTTGTAAAAAATGAAGAGGTATTTCCCAGTAATGGTGGGGGAAAATTGGGAAAAGGTGTCAATTTTATATTATCATTTTTAAAAGGCAGCAAGTCACTCTTGAACACGGCACTCTATCACACTCATGTTTGGATTGGGAAATCCATTTTCCTTACATTTAATCAAACCTCATTGAAAGTCTTCATGGTTTCTAGTGTTATCATTAAGTCAAATGTTGCCAAGTCATTGTTGTGTCGTTATGTGTTCAAGAGAAATTCAACCTCAGTTCAAAAACCCTTTGCAAATTATATGCCTTCAATCACGTCAGCCATATTTGATTCAATCCTTGCAAACTATTTTAAAAAATTGACATTATGTTTCGTGTTGTAGACTTTCCTACGACGGGTCGCTTCCTATCGACTTCAACTCATTATCTAGGAAGTTGATTTAGAAACCTTCAGTACCTTGAAACTTGAATGCCTTAATGGTAGGTTTCTCGCTTTCGACAACAGGTTCTCATCATTGGCCTTCAATTGAATGATTCTATGAGTGTTCAACTTCAGGTCACCTGTTCACACTTCATAGATTGTACTAGAAGTCCCTTGAGAACAATTCTTATTATTGGTGGTTTCTCTCGCACTTTTTAACAATTCACATCAATGACCGGTAATCAAGTGGTTTCTGCCATGTTAGACTTCGAAACATTCACTCACATGGTTAGATTTGTACTATTGATCAAGAGATGGATATCAAGACCCTGGATCTAGTTTCATTAATCCAAGTTGCAAGGCGATTTTATATTCATGATTATGTAGACAGATGGTTGCATCCATACTATATCTGCCATCTATATGATTTTACTTTTTCCATGCTTGTTCATTGAGTTCTCTTTACTCTGAGTATGGGAATTCCTACCTCAAAGATGATTTTTGATATATATTTGCATTGTAATCCTTGAATGTTCCCTGAAGGTTTCCGACCATTGCCTTTGATCCGATCCATAGAATGATAAAGCACTTCAATCTTTTAAACTTGTTTTACAAACTTCACACTTTAGGGGAAATCTTTTAGATGCCAATTTTTTGCCATGACCCTTAATCAGTTTATGGGCCTTTTTACCATCCATGAAAATGTTTGAACTAGCTCCCTCAGAAGGCAAACGACCCAAATTTTTTAAAGTAGATGATAAATTTGAGGAAAATAGTTGTCACGTGTTATTAAGTTCCACATGCGTTGATTTCTCTCAAGTTTCCTACGCATTTGTTGGAATTGACTCTAAGCATAGCACAGAGTTGCACTCTGTCTGCCACTATAAACCCGCATAGGTGAACTCAAGAAAGTAAAAATAAAAAGTACATTCTAGAAACATAGTTGGTCGAATATTTAACAACTGAAAGCTTCCAGGTGATAACTATTTGAACTATAACCCTCAAATGATGCATCTTCATCCCTTTTCTCATGGTAACCTAATCCCTCAATGAAGGAGTCTCATCCTCCTCTTTTGGATCTGAAACTTCCTCCTCTTGGCCTATAAAATGGCTAGAGGGTAGAGCGATTGGAGAGGTTAGAACTCAGAGAAGACAAACTTATGTTGTTGATTTGAGATTGGAAAACTTGTCATCTAAGGAGAAGATTGAAGGTATTTGGGAGGGACCTCATGACATCAAGGTGAAGGTTGTAAGGATCCTCTTAATCTTTGATTAATGCAAATGAAAAAAATTTCCCATTGATTTGTCTTATTGGAATTAGAATATTTTGCAATTGTTTATAATGTTTATTAAGGCAAATTCAATTCCTAATTTCCTTGATCATTAAATTAATTTGTTTGGATTGAAGTAAAAAATGTGGTTTGATTGGATTGGAGCTCTGGAGGCGATTTAAATTTTTCTCCCGCGCTTGCCTGGTTCTGAGCTTCTGGCTCTGCCTGGCAGGGCCGCCGCCAGCCCCGTTGCCCCTCTCTTACCTGCGCTCTTAGCCTTCAACCCCTTGGGCCTCCTGCCCGGTCCCGCGTTGGGGCCCACAGCCTCTGTTCTTGTCCCATCGACCTTCTGCGCTGGCTATTCAGTTCTTGAATGGCTGGGAACAACCCCCCCCTCCAGATCCAGAGAACTATGAGAAACTGTTTGCTTCGTTAATCCCTGACAATGCTACCTCAAGAACTCGCCCTTCAGTGACCAAGTTTGTTAAGAAACTTGATGAAATCCCTGAGGTTTCTCTCCCTCCATCCCTACCAAGGAAGTCAACAATCAATCTCGCTGAAAGAGGTCTCATAGGTCAGTTCATTGGTCTTTGGCCCTCTCCAAGATCAATTCAGAAATGGGTGGAACGTAACTGGAACACGATGACACAAGGGAAAATAGCCATCAGATTCTGTGGAAGGGGCTATTACACATTTCTTTTTGAAAAAAAAGAAGACAGGAACCTCATATTCAGAAACGACCCTTATTTTATGGACTCAAGAAGCCTCTATCTGAACGGATGGTCACCAGACTTCGATCCGGAAATGGACATCCCAAATGTTGTTCCGGTTTGGGTCCGTCTTCCACATTTGCCGCTCCATTGTTGGGGAGATAAATCAGTAAAGGCAATAGGGAATG